>CAJNDT010000235.1:52500-240000 GCA_905221615.1 Symbiodinium sp. CCMP2592
CGAACATATCCCAGCCAAGCCGGAACATGCTGCCCGGATGGAAGGAGCTGCTGAACAATTTCCTAAGTCAAGCACATGAATGAAAAGCCGTCGACCCACTGCACTTCCCCTCCCGATCCCAGAAGGGCTTCTGGGCAACTGAGTATCGAATTGATCCTCTCAGAAATCTTTCGCGAAGCCGTCAGCGTGAGGAACCTTGCGCAAGGCGCCCACATGTCGCGAACAAGGGCTTGGACTGTGTCTGCAACTTCGACCTGTCCAAGGAACATCGATTTTTGAATGTTACCGTCCTCGTCGCCAACGGTCTGTGTGGAAAGCTCCATCCACCTGTCCGACTGCATAGCGGGCAATGAACATGCCTCTGTCCTTTCGGACCACAAGACAACATGCGAAAATGACATAAGCGGAACGCGATGGCGACCGAAAGCTAAGAAGCTTGATCCGACATGCCCAGCCTTCCATGAAGCCGGATCTCCACACCCTTCTTCGCACCCGAGTATCCCACGAAGCGTCTGCCAAGCAGCAGACATGAACCGACAATGGAAACGATACTAGTAGCTGTCACCTGCCGTCTGTGCCTGCTTGCGCCGCCTTGGGCTCCTTCCTGCTTCTCGGCACGGGCGCTCCAGTACTCCTGAAGAGCAAAGGGCCTCGGAAGCTGGTCGAAGCTCCGCTTCGGGCCGCAACCCTTTGCTTCGAGACAAATTACCCCAGCTACTCCCCAGCTCCACCACGTAGGACCTACGATGCTGTCGTGTGGTGAGCTGCGGAAGAGACAATGCCTCCTGGGTCTAGGTCCTAGGTATGAACCTCAAGTTCTGAGTTCCCAGACTCGCGGGCAACTGCAGCTGCATCATCGGCGGCCGTGAACTCCTCCTCCTGGGTTACCTTGGCAGAGGTTTACGCTGTTCCCTAAGTGAAAATTCTCAAAACAGCAGTCTGCTGGGGATGTCGTAAAGTTGGTGGCTCATATTGCATGTGGTGTTAACTGCTTGGGTCTGCTCATACGTGGCAACGTATGCTTCATAGGACTGGATATACATGAGTTGACGTGAACGCTGCGGCGAAACACACAACTGCCCAAGTACGGCGGGACTCGTGGGGCGTGGTGTGTTTTGAAAGAACTAGCCATGTGGTGTCTGAGGTCTGGGGGCCCCAGGGCTGCTTTCCAAAACTGTTGGGCGAAACGTGTATAGAGTCAGAGAAGTCACAGTGGGCTTCTTCGCTTCCGTCTCCATTGCAATTTTGAGCAGCTTCAGCTTGCTGACGGCGCTTTCGAAAAAGCATTCCTTGTACATGCACATGACATGTGCCCACACCAATGCTCTACATCAAGCTCATAGCCATAATGTCAGCCCGGGAGCAATTTCGAGCTGCAACGCTTCAAAGGCGTCATCGATCTCTGACCCGACTTGCTTCCGAGTGCCTGTCGCAAGCGTTCGAGTCTGTAATTTTTCCGAAACAGGACACTAACTTGTGAATAGAAGTGCGGCTGTCGGGCGACTTGTTTTATGGCGACACTCTACTTCTGCACAAACGCACTGCCTTCCATCACTGCCGCACTCCCGTCATTCCATCGCTCGTCGATGCAAGGTGACTCATGCCAGCAGGCTACTCGAAAAGGTGTTTGCTGTTCTGAGGACTATCGGATCAAGCTATCACATCCCAAGGTCATGATAATCATGTTGACGAGGGCCAGCTTAGCACCCCAATCACTCAGTTGAATCACTCTGACTTTCACATTCATCCGTTCAGCATGGCTACTTGTACATGTTTTGATGGGTCCAGCGGTTCCTTAGCACCTGAACCGCAACACTGTAGAACCAGGAGCACGCAGGAAGCTAGCAAGGTGGCAATGCAGATGATGCGGGCTTCCTCCCAGTCGGTACCTTCTAAGCAACATCACGAGCACGCCGTTGTGGCACACCGCAGAGAGCTCTTCATCCAGTCGAGCTCCAGCTGTGCTTGTGAAACACGGATTTGCAATTTTCTGTAGCAGCTTCACGTAGAATAGCTGCACAGCATGCCTGTACCCGAAAAATACAGGCATGTGGCGGACTCAAGCGTTGTCGAAGCGCCGACGAAGCGTCATTCCGCTTTGGTGGGATCTATCGGCCACCGTCTTTCCTCAGAATTCTGAGTTCGTGCAGATTCCATGGACTGCACACGCTACTGTCCGCTCACATACTGTCAAAAACCCACCCCATGCCATCAGTACACCAGCATGGCTCTATTTGTCGGAGGCAATTCTTCTCTTCTTCAGCTACAGAAGACTCGGCGACCCTGTCTCTCCGCCTCTCTCGCTCGCTCGCTGCTGGGGTTGAGTCGGCGAACAGACCCGGGCCTAGGCCCCCCCCTTCTTGCCTTGTTGGTGGAAGGAGGCATTGGGATCTGTGGAGGGTTTTCCCCCGTTGGTTGGTGCAACTAGTGGCGTGCGTACGGTGCTGAACCACCCTCCCTTTACACCATCCTGCATCCCGGCCTCGTTGCCGCGCCCTCTTAGGCTCATTCCTTAGTCCCTGCACCGCACGCACCTCCTTTCTTTCTTTCTGCAGGGCGTAGGGGTCGCGTGCGCCCCCCAGGCCTTAGGCCCGCCCGGCCCTCCCTCTGTGTTAGTGAGTGGCCGGTATCGGGGTTAGTCCAGACTACGGCAGTGTATTACTCGGTTTGCTCTGTGTTCTCGTGTAGGAATCCCCCGCTTAGAACTCTAAACCCGCGCATCCCGGCCTCGTCGCCGGGCCCCTATGGCTAACGACATTCCTTAGTTCTAAGCGGGTTCTCCTGGCGAGGACAGCAAGCGAGTACGGCAAGGTGTGGTTCCCCCTTGAAGCTTCAGTATGACCCCCTAACAGTAAAGCGGTTTCCCCCACCTTGCTCCTCCGTCTTGTGACGCACCTCCCTCTCTCTCTCTCTCTCTCTGGCGGGATTGTGTCGAGCTCCCCGGGCCACAGGCCGGCCCATAGTCTTTGCAGGCTGATGGGGAGGTAGACGACAAATGCAGGAAGATTAAAGGATTGAGAAGAAATACGTATGTTATTGTATATCTAAAGGAATATCCCCATACATATTCTCTTTCCAGACATCGGCAAAGTCTGCAAACATTGGACAGCAACAGTCAACACGAAGGCGATGCGAAACAACAACTCTTCTCACTGCCGCACAGCTTCTGCAAAGGTGACGAGCCGCTTGACCATTTGCACATACTTCCGAGTTGTTTCATCCTCAGTCATCAGCGGAATCGGCGGGTAGTTTTGCTGCGGGCTTGCATTCCTCAAATCTGGGTCTGCGGCATCCAGAACATGTGCTTGCGCACCCTCTCCGATCTTGTGACGGTTTGCTCGGTCATGGAATGTGACGAATGTTACCTCCGACAAGCACTTTTGGAAAGAGCGCCTTCCTCCCACTGAGCCTACCCCCGAAACTGCACTGCAAATGGGAGCGGTACGCCCATGGGCCATGGATGGTTGCCGATTGCCAAGCGCATGTATGCCTCCAGACACGATAAGATGCAGATCCCGTTTGCTCGCCAAGTGTCTGAGAGCAGCCCGTGAGGAAAGTCTAAATATCGGGCGATTCCAGCGGTACCGGATTACAAGCGAGTCATGCAGAGAGTGCGAGCATTTATCATCTACGCTTCCCCCCCAGCCTCCTTGGCAGCTCGGTAGCTGCGATTTCCACCTTGGAATTCAGGGCGCACAATGTCGTCAATCATGTATGTCAGCCGAACCGAACCAGCGGCCTACTCGCTGCCATGCTTTGAGACATGGGCTGCAAGCGGTCCAGGTCTCCGACATTGCTCAGCAATCTCTGCCAAAGAGAAGGTGACACCGGCATCCACTTCGCCATCCTGGACTTGTGTTGCGCAGCATACTTGACTAAGCTGCGGCAAGAAAGTGGGTGCCACATCGAAGCAAGCCCTAGCAGAGAAATTAGCATCGCTTTTCGCAGCGGTCGCGCAACTGTCGATGGCAACGCATCAGTTGATGACCGCTGTAAGTTTGAATCACTGCAGCTGGGTGCTTCACTCGTAAGGCCCGGCGCAAGGGCTTCAGATACTGTTTCCTGAGCAAAAAATCTTTGCACTCAAGTTCGCTCAAGGAGGTTCTCAATGCGTTGGCAGATCATGCTGACCCTTCACTAAGGCCATGACGACTGCCGATATTGTGCCTGACGTGACAAAGCAGCTCACCTACTGGCTGCCTTTCCCCGCATGTGGCTCGGGTTCCCCTGCCTTCTCCAACTTGAACGTTTGCTGCTTCTCCTGGTGTGACACTTATACAAATATTACTATATATATATATATACATACCGATATTAGATAGATGACATATGTAAAACATCTAGCCGCATGCGGTCGACCGCTTGCCCACCCAGTCGAATGAGGGCATATGGCGCAATTTCGTTCTCTAATGTAGCAGTTCTTCCAGTCCAAGCTCCTACGTATCGCTGCATCAAAACCCCCGCGAAGGCTCGTGGAGAACTGTGTCCCGGCTGTGGCCTCTGCGCGGGTCAGGGATAATCGCAGATGCATTCGTGGCACCGTGCGAGAGCACGGCGAAGCTGTACACTTTCAGATGTCGCTCTGGACACATGCTAGGAAAAAGGCAACTCCTGAGATAGAAGCTCAGGTCTTGCTACGAATTAATCGAATTATATTCGGGTCCTCACTGCCGCCGTTGCAGTCAGAGTCACGGACCGAATAGGTTGCTGAAGGCATAGCTCAAGGCCATTATGGCGGCGAGAGCTTCGGCTCGACGTGGAGAAGAGTAGCGGCTGGCAGCAGACATGGGGCTTCCAATCCTGGCTCCAAGAGTGCCAAGACAGGTAATCGCCAGAGTGAGGCTCAGGAACTGCGATGAAGGTCCGACGCGGTCTTTGTGAAGCTGAGGTCTCAGCATGACTGCCTTTGGCGGCGTTGTGCTTTGCTCCTTTGCATCCACACCCAGGGCATGTGACTAGTATCTCTAGGTCTGGGTCCTAGCTAGAACGATGGGAACATGAAGTCAGGCGTCCTCCATCGTCGCAGGTATTTGGCTCCCTGCACCTATGGCACCAGCGTGTTGGTTTCAGGATGGGTGGCTTTTGTACGATCATCTCGAAACCCGCGCGCATGCTTTGTTGAAGGCTTCAGAGAAGGTTGAGGAGTCGGGCCAAATCTTGATGTATGACTGACCCGGGGAGGCCATTGTCTGCAAAACATGCTTCACTATCCGCGCTGATGACATGAAATTGGGAAAGCTCGCGCGCAGTCAGTAAACTCATGGCCTTCTGAGATCTCGCCGCTCTCTGTCCTCACGACAGACGCAGAGTGGGCAGCATTGAGCATTTTTGCAAAGCCGCAATCCTCGTTGAGCAGGATGGATGAGCATTGGGATCCTGAGCTGCAGACCCTCAGGTCGATGAGTTGGATAATGCTGGATAACTAAAGCAATGCAGAGTGCTAAGGACAGAATCTTACCCGGAACTTCGCAGACGAGCGATCCAACTTTGAACGGGTAAGCTGCTGTCGATGACATGTTGCTGCCGTGGGTCCCTGCTGCAAGGTATGCAAACGCCGGGCAGTTGTGCGCCAACTGCCGCTGACCAGGTCCCAGCAGGACACGGCCTTGCATTATAAGGATTTGAAGCACCAATGCAACACCAACACATTGGGCTTTGATGCGAAGGCGCAAGCCCACCTGCCCCCAAACCCATACAGCACCATGCATTCCTGTGCAGCCTACTACCATTGTGTGCTGCTTCGGCCCAAAGACCGATCACAACTTTTTCTCATTGGTGACTCATGGATTTGATCACTGGGCGGGAGGGCAGGCAAACCATGACCGTCATTTGGGCGCTTCCGGCAAATTTGCTGGTCTGCTCACATGCGGTCGAGTGTGCTTCTTCTGAGGCAGTTCCAACGACAGAACGACAACGAAACACTTTCCGTTTTTCTTTCTCGTTCAATGTCTCTTCGGCCATGGTCTGAACACCATGGACAAGACCTGCCAACTTCCGAAAAGGGTGACTCCACTTTTGACGAAGCTGCGTGCACGAATCGCTGCTGGTGAGCCCTGCCTGTCACAAGAATGCGGGACTGCTTAATGGCGGGCTCTGTCACATCCAACTGACAAGCGCAAACACCTGAGAGCTGTAGCGTCCGGCTCCGCACTGCTTGCAAGCCTCAGCTTCCGCAACACATTCCTCCTGTTGCAAACAGACATGAGAACAGGCACGACCTGAGGCTCGGCTCCCAAGGATCCAAATGAATCACATCTGAGAAATGCCGAAATATGAAACATATTGGCTCAACTCCGCGTGAGCAGCAAAGTGGAGGAGACTAGATGAGCCTTCAATGCTCTTGCTTTTTTTGCCAGCTCACGCACTGGTTTACCTCCGGCTATTTCTTCCAGGAAGCTCTGAAGCTCGTTTGGTTCCGCAGATTGTTCCATGTGCCAGGTGGGCACTGTATGCACTGTGCACCATCACGATAGTGTCCTGCGGCCACCAGAGTTTAGCAAAGGCGCTGGGAACTTTGAAACATCTAGCCGACTGCGGCCTGTCGGACATGCACGAGGAGTGTGCTGCGGAGGCTTGCCACAGCTCCAAGTCTCGCGCCGCTGCGGCTGTGCCTAACTGATTTCATGGCAAAGCAATGCCGTCTCAGCGCACGAATTCTGGACAGTTGCGAGTCCGCTCCGGCTCCAGTGACCGCCTGCAGCAGAGCCACGCTAGTCCAGTACAGGGCCCATGCGCGCGTGAGGCCATCATCCATGCTCTCTTGCCGAACTTGCAGCAGAAGCTCCTAAGCTGCCCCGAGACGTCTCGCAGTCGAGAGTCGAAACATGTCGCACCTGCGAGCTGTATTTCGTCAGGTTTCCAGTGCCCTGTCGCGGTCGAACATCGCAAGACCACCAGTGAGCAACACTGGAGTCCAGGGATCGGCCGGTGAAAGAGGCAGATGGCAAAGGATTTCACTCCTGAGAAGCACTGCAAAGAGTTGCATGTGAAGCCATCTGGGGCCTGAAGCCGCAGCAAAGGCTCCATTCAAGCTGGCTGAAGGTCGGCGTCCGAGCTAGCAGCAGTGCAGGAGAAAGCGGGATCATCTGGATTCCGTGTATGTACCTTTCCATTGTTCGAAATAAAAGCTTCACACGTAAAACTTGACCTTGCCCCTGCGACCAGGGCACAAAATCTGCGACTTTCGCTGAAACATGCTCAAAGGCTTTCCAAATGCACTGGTGCTTGTGCCGGGTGGCTCGAACTTGTTGCCGAAGTAAGTCGCGTATTGTGCCTTGTTCTGGAGGAGCATTCCAGGTGCTCGGTTCCTGGCCTGGGACAAACTCAGAGGAAGGAAGTGTTGCTGTTGATGCGGGGGATTGGATGTGTTCCGCCGGGTTGCGTAGTCTTGTGGATGGTGCGGGTTGTTCTTCCCCATCAAGAAGAACTCTTGCACCGTCGTGGTTGCCAAGGCCAACCTTTGATGGTGGCTCGCGGAGTGTACAGATCAACAGGAGGCTGCGGACCTTCTGTTATGGTCCTTGCCTTGAACAGCTTCAGAGCAACTTGCACTTCAAGATACGAACACGATCGGTCTAGTACCGATGCGCATCCGGCGAAGAAACAGCCCAGCGGCATCGTAGCGCCCAGCTGCTGCAAGTTTTCGTTGCCCATCTCCCTGCCCCACAGGTAGATACCGTAATGCAGATTGAGCTCCTCCTTGGAAGACGAACAACTCGTGGCCGAGGGTTTGATTGAGGCTTGTGAGATTCGGCAAGCGTTTCTCTCATGCATGGCTCGCCCGGATTAGCCAATGCTTCAGCTGATCGTGTTTTTCCTAACTCACGCTGCCACTATGGCCCGAAGACTCAAACCTTGAACCAGGAAGTCCTCAAATCTGACCCGAAACCGCCAAGGTTTTCGCAATGCAGGTTGGCAACAGTCCACCTGCTGTCCAGAAGGCAGCGGCGGCTTCTCGAAGAACATAGTAAGAAATCCAAAGCTGCTACAAAATTCTGAAGCCTGATCCATTCGCATGACCATGCAATGCACAACGAACGCCTCATCAAAAGGCGCTTTTCCAAAACTGGTCGTCCACATCAAATTTCATCATGCGCGCGTCAGCCACACAGTTTCTTGCGAGACAATGGCAACACGCCTGTGCCTAAATCTCCATCGGGTTCTGCTATTCATGTGATTTGCAAGAAGGAGCCAGAAAACCTCCGGCAAGCTCAGTTATTCAGTTATTGCCAATGGCACTCGCCACACCCCGTCGGACGATGACTGGCCAAATCTTGCGAGCTAGACCATGTAGACGAGATGGCATGCTTGCGGACAACAGATTTTGGAGGCTGGGGTCATCTTCTGCGTAGTCTCGCCTCCGGTGCGACCGGATTCTTACCCCCTGATGTTTTGCAACTTCACCACAGTTGGACATCGGTGCAGCAGGTGCATCTGACGAAAGTGAAGGTAGGAAACTGTAAGAAAGAAAGGCAACTGCAATCACCAGCATTCTCGCCTGTGTCATTCTGCCTTACGAAATTTGCCAAAAGGTCTTTCGTGTCTTCTTCGTGGTGAACCCCTGCTAAAGCGCAAGCCCAGTTTCTGATGTTGACTCTTCGTCTTTGCCATCCGGATTGGGAGCAAGTCCGCGGCTCCAGGAATGCAGGTCGAACCAGTCGAAACTGCCAACGTCACACATGACTTGCAACTGTAACTACCGCATCACCCACAAGGTGAGACCCTGCCAGTCAGATCTCAAGTTGTTCATGTGACGACTGGTCTCTTAATCAATGTGCAGCGCGAGGCACGATCTGAAGCGTGGAAAGAAAGGATCATCGCGGCTGGGGTTGGACGTGTCTCGAATCAACCCGCTCACCTGGAGGAGGTTGATTCCAGGCAAGTTTGCAAGGAGTATGGTATAAACCAAGAGCCAGTACCCTCTGGTGACACATGAACAGCATCGGCGGCAGAGTCGCGAAATCCACAAACCCAGAATTCTCTTTCCACTCCGGCTGCAGTTTGATCAGGACTGCTGCGGCCACGACGAAGTATCCAAAGTGGTAGTGGTGGTCGTTGTAGCAGGAGTTCCCAAAGTCCGCAAGCAGGCAATGCAAGACCTGATGAAACGGCTGACTGCTGTCACACCATTCAAATCGTCAATCGAAAGCCCCCTGCGATCTCGCGAGAAAGGCTTCTTCAGTCATGCAGCAGGGTTTGCGTTCGAGGCCTGGTTGTAGCCCACCCGGCTGGGCAAACCACCCCAGACTTCATCATAGTACAAGCCCCCAGGCGCGCCCACCTCAATGAGCTGATTCCGGTATCGATGACTGATGGCACGACTGAACAGCAACATACAGCTGCTAAGGGACGCAATCCGAGGATGTGGACTCACCCTTGGACTGACTCAAGATGCACCTGCAGGTTGGCTCCCATCATGAAGATGAAAGACACATACAAAAGCTGCAAATGGGCTCAAGGTGGCACAGCTGGCACTAGGCGTGGAGCTGGAAGCCAGTGCCCAGCCAGCTCGCGCACATTTCCATCTCCTGCTGCGTGAGCAGTTCCTCCGCCAACAGACATATCATCGCTACCTGGCAGGATGGCGTCGACAAGCTGATTTTTGCCCAATGACAGATTAGAGCTTGCACCTTCTGGAAGCCTTTCCCGCTGAAGTAGAAGTCTGACCTGAACGACTGTAAGGCTGCTAAGCACTGCCGCGCATACTACCGGAATCTGTGACGACTCTTGCGTCTTCTATCGGAAACTGAAGTGTGCAGCCTGAGGTCGATGTGTGCCGATCGTGTGCATGGTGCGGCATATGGCTAGACTGAGACAGCCGTGGCTTCTCCTTGAGGCAAGCGGCTTGAACATAGAGTGCCGCCAGTTCGGTGGGTCGGCGAGATTTGTCTCGTGCAGCGGCTGGCTAAACCAGCGCAGCGAAGCACGGGTTTCATTGACTAGCAGCCCTCTGCGCTGCTTGGTGAAGTCGGTGGGGGGCAAGAAGTCCAACCGCGATGTCCTCGGATTCTGCGGATGTCGACAGCAGCTTACTTATGTCCTGGCCGATCCTCTCCCTGTAGACATCCCAATCGAAGCACCGGAATAAATGGGGTATAAATGGGCGTAATACTGCGTCATGAACTTGACAAGGCCCCGCCACCGGAGTGACCTGCCATCGCTACTCGTACGTCGAGGGTCGCATTGTACAGCGGCGCCTTCAAGATCCAGGTATTGCCGACAACACCTTGCATAAGTCCCTTTGTTGGCGCCTGACCTCGGAATACACTTCGGAAGGATGTACAGTTGTACAAAGAATTACAAAAGGAACTGTACGCTTGATGCCAGCAACTTGCGCCTAGCTAAAGCCAAAGCTCTTGCGCTGAGATTTTCTGCCACTTTGGCATTGCCAGCCTGCTCGGGCTGCAGCATCTTCACATGATGAGCCTTGCACGGACATGCAAGGCTTCTCAAGTGCAAAACTGGCACCCTCCAAGAGCTCAGCTGCCCTGTCGAGGAGCATAAGCCCAGTGTAGCAACTGTCCAGACTTTGGCCTGGCAGTCTCAAACTTGTACCTCACTATGCCAGCGGGTTCAACCTTGGCGATGCGGGCAGCCGTTACCATGTGAGCGATTCGGGCAGACAGCGCAGCACAAAAGGACCCTCGATTGTGCTGTCGTCTGGTTTTGCCAAGCATCTTTCAGATCCCATCCCACGAGGACTGTGGCAGCGTGGGCATCCAACACATCCACATCATCGCTTGCCAGAACGTGGGCGCCGCGCATCCAGCCATTCAGCTGCTTGTTCATGGAAATGCAGTAACCCTGGCATGCTATGTTAAGCTCAAACGAGCTGTCCACGAAGTCCAAGTCTTGCGTCAGTGCGTACAGACGCAGCTCCGCTGGAGTGCTCGTGAGATGATGATGGCCTTCATGACACGTCGCCATGCAGGAAAAAGAAAAAAGGGAATGGAAGACAGCTTCATGAAGGATGCAAACCAGGGATCTGCACAACATCCGGGCCTGTCGTGACGCTCCAAACTCCATCACGGACTTTATGCAGATGGTTAAATGGACGAACGACTCCAAAGGTTATTCTCTCCTGAGATTTGCAACCAGGCCAAGACAGAACTGACAAACCAACAAGCAACCCAAGTGAAGCGCCAACATGCAGTACGTTGTAGTGTGAGTGCTCTGCTTTCAAGCTGCTGTTGTGACATGGGGCGTCGCTCCGTAGTATCTGCCTGAAACATAGGCCATCCCACCTTAACTTTCACCCAAGCGCTTCGTCAATACCTGCTTAAAGCGGAGTTCAAAACAGACTTGTTCAAGTCAGCTGCCATGATTCTGGCAAGCCTCTGTAAATGGGGTACATCACCAAGGTCTCGCCATCAGCTTGCTTGACATTGACATGGACGCCAAACAGACCTGCGACATCCCGCTTGCTGACTCGTGGAATGAGTACATTGTCCAATCCGTACTCCGATTCTCCCCGTCAGGCTCATCTCGAGCCCAAGGTATCCATTTCAGGTAGACCACTTCGTAAAATTCTGTGCCAACTCGACAGAAGAGAGCCTTCCGTTTTCCCTTAATTAATTACGTGGTAATGCCGCAACCGACGTGAGCAGAAAGAGATCGGTGCGGCTGCAGTTCAGGAATCTCGTCGACACCGGCTTGCTTTTCACAGTACGGAACGACGTCGCGCTGAGATGCGCTGAGACACCAGCAGCCCACAAGTCCCACTCAAGCTCTGCAAGCAGATTGAATCTTCTGTCGTGTAATTTCAACAGTTTAGCCCAGCACTGCATGGGCCAGTGTCATGCACGGCACAACAGACAGCCGCGTACCCTTAACAAGGAAGGAAAACATCTACGCATCGAATCATACATTCTCATACAACTTGTCTGGTCAAGTCAGAAATCTTTGGCCTTCCTGGCCAATCTCGAAGCTGGAGCTGACACCTGAAGCTCCAAAGCAGCATGAACTCAGCAGCCTAAGTGTGAACTGACTTGTGCGCCGCCAGGCCTACAAGTTCCGACGCCCCAAGCGCAAATTCGCCGACAAAGGATGTCTGATACAGCTCGATTCGGGAACTGTCGCGGTTCTTCAGCATACCGTCCTGATGTCGGCTTAAGCCAAGTCATTGCATATCCTCCATGAGCAATGCACATCGTGTCCGATGTCCTGATACCAGACCCTTGGCTGCCTGTTGTGAGAGGCTTTCAGCCTGGGCTGCGCAGCGTGCGGACGAGGCGGGAAACACATTCAGACCAAGTGCCGCTCATGACCAATCCCTCCAAGACACTCATGCCTGTCTCCCAGCTTGAGGGCATAAGGCATTGGGTAAATCGCATGCATTGCTCCATCACCAGTCTTAGTAGATCATCGCATGGTTAACGGGTGAACAAGCGTGCACAGCCGAGCACCTGCAGAACGCGAATCGCGAACCAGCATGTAAAATTTCGACAAAGACAGCATGCTGAGCCGAGATGCCATAGGGTCCGAAACGATCCTTAAATTGCTGTTGACGTGTATGTGAGTGTGTGTGTGTGTGCATGCAGAGATGGAGCATAACAGCAGCTTCTCGAAGACGAACTTTGGCCGAAGATCCAATTCGCCCAAAACTTGTTCGTGCTTTTGGGTCCATGCACGGCGGTGTTCACCGGCTTAAGCCTTAGAGTAAAAAGGCGATGGCGTAAGGCCTTCAACCAGCAAAAGCACCCGTGGCGTGCCTAATGTTTCGGGCCAAGGCACACATGTCCTGAAACATGCGGGAAAAGTTCTGAATTTGGCGTCTCTGTGCTGATCGGCTGCAGCAAGTGGTCAGCCAAACCTTGCACACTTCAGTGCATCACCATGTGTCAAGCACGATGCTGCACGGTCTTGAGCCCCTGGCAACTGGGCAGGTTAAGCCCAACTATCAAAATCAATGAAGCTGTGCCGGTGCACCTGGGTGGCATCACAAGAATTCAGACGTGGCTGAACTTCACCATCCAATCCGAAAGTGTCCTTACACCGCACGCATGAAACTCATATGCTGAACCTAGCTGTGGCGCATGTCCTCGACCGGGTGCGACAACCATCCGGCACGCTCTGGCTGGCGTGACCCAAACGATAAGAAGCTGATACTGTCGATGTAATGATTACCGTCTCACAGCTGCTGCGACCCCTGTCCAGGAATTCGGTGAGACTGTTTCCCTCTAAGGCGAATATTTCGTCCCACAAGAGGTCCTGCTTGCACCGCGGTATTATCATGACTTCAAGAAAAAGGGATCTACGAAGCTTGAAAGAGCATGCCATCGGGTTTCTAGTGCAGACACGGAACCATTCAAGCACATGTCATGCCTGTGTATGTATGAAGTTATGATGACATGCATCGCGGGAGCCCTGGTCTTGACGAAGCTGCACCCGCCTCAGTAGCAGCTCTCTCGGTGAGCTGTGCCTCCCATGCTCGAAGCCTTTGCTGTCGAAGCTAACGGACAGTTCCACATTACCATTTGCAGCTGCATGTGTGGTTGCATCTGCATCTACATCTCGGTACTTAGTCCGTGGCACTGATCGTATCCAAGTCATCACTGCATGAGATGCTGCGTCGAGTTTCCGCTGTGCCTCCAAGCACCAACGTGAACCGAACCCAGGCAGAAATACAGAGCCTTTTCAGGAGCTCGCAAACTTCACAGCAGTATCTTGGATTTGCTCGGGGACCTCTTCTTGCTCCTTGTCGCGCTCATCCGGCTCCGACCCAAGGACCACGGCAAGCTTTGGCCCTAGGAGGCGAGAGAATTGCCGGACCACCCCTTTAATCGGTCTGGGAAGGAGCCCAAACAGCATCAAGGGTCGCAGGGTGCCCTTGTTTGGGAAGGAACCTGAAGGCATCTCCTTACGCTGGGGCTTCAGACCGTCATCCTCCGAGTCGCTGTCATTGTCGTTGGGCTCCTTGGCTTCGCAAAGCCAAGAGCAAAGCCATCTGCAAAAACTACTCGTCTGAGCACCTTGTCCACATCCCTGCGCTGCTAAGTCTGGAGCATGTCGCGTAACTGTGCCCTCCAGTGTTGCAAATTCCGCATCCTGCGCCAGGGAAGAGGTGAAGGCGATACACTCTTCATGAGATGTGTAATGTTGTGCAAAGCTGCACTTTGAGCCGACATTTCAGCTCACAAAAGCTGAACTCGTCGTACCATCGGTCGAGCGTGCATAAGCTTCGGAGTCGCTGAAGGCCATGGCGGAGAGCCCGAGTTTGGCATCTCGTGGTGACTCTTCTTCGGCTTCGTACTTCTCGCTACAGCTCTACAGGCCTCTGCATCAACAATGTCGACGCCTTGTCGAATGCCACCTGCAGCCTGCACCAAAGGGGCAATGAATTTCGCCAAGCTAAGGGTGGCCTTGGAATGTGCTGGCACTACACTCCGCACCAACAAGCTCCACACGCTTCGCTCTTCAGTTGCCTCTCGCTCCCTTTGCTGGCGCCGATCCAAGATCTGCATAACCTTGAACTGCGGGGCTTGTGATTGCAGGAGCGCAACACGCTTGACGAGGTAAGCCTAAACTCCTAAACTAGACTGGATGGGATTTGATATGCCTCAGTTTCGTGGCTCGAGCTTCTCTTACTTGGCCTCCCGTTCTCGTGGGCATCGGACACTCGGAGAATCAGAGGAGTCCCGGCCACGGCGACTCAGTGAAGACTTGTGAAACCAGCAACGTGCTCAGCGCGAGGCATTCGTAGATCCATCGGCCAAGACGTCCTGACATTACCCAACTCAGTGTAAGCAGCAGCCACCTACATGATGGCATCGCCGAGGTTGCTGCGATGCTTCATCGGCGAATTGAATCCACAGACAAATTGTGTTGTAGGATGCCCGGGTTGGCAGAACTTCAGCTCAATGAACCACTCCGGCCCTTGATAGAGCCTGGTCACGAGAAAGCTCGCAGCCCTGCAGCCTGCGGGAGGTGGCTTGAGCATGGCGGTACGGCCCGACAGCAGGTAACAGAACACAGGTTACGTGTGAGAGCACTGATTCGGAGGGGCTTGATTCTGAGGTCCCAAAGCCGGCTTCAATACAGCACCTGCTGCCTCCGCCCTCGCGTATGCCTCCAAATTTCTGACATTAAGGCTGACTTTGCGGCACAAGCGAAGAAAAGTAGCAGTAAGAACAGAGGCACAGCAAGAGAAGTCGGCCTCACCTGTAGCTTCAGTAAAATATTTGCGGGGGGAAGGCACGCCGCAGCGAATCCCTGCTACATGTCTGCATGAACTAAGTACTATGATGAATGTCCACACAGCACTCATCCCGAAGAAGAGTTCGAATAATGCCCTGACAACGCAGTGCCTCCTGAACCGCTGCGCATCTGTCTCCGCGAAGAAGGTTGCGGGCCTTGCATGTGCTTGTGTTTCGGGCTCACCTGGTCACCTGGTCCTCACCAGAATCGACGAGTGCAGCTTTTACCGGGTGTTGCGCTGCCCCAGCTCACGAAGTCGCCGCTTCGTTATCTCCCTATCCTTGCGCGTGATCTCGTCCTTCCAGGTGAGGGCTTGGGGAAGTATTGAGCACAGGGGAGGTGGGGTGGGTGGGTTGGAGAGGGGATCTGGATGCGGGGGTGGATGTAGCGGTGCAAAAGCACCAGTATGAGGTGCTCGGGCACAGCTGAGTTCTTGTCGTGGCCTCCTTCTAGACAACTGCTGACGGTCGTCGTTTCCGCTTGCTTGCGCTCTTTCTGTTACGAAGCCTTCTGCACCTCCCAGCTTCACCTGCGGATACACCCTAGCATTCAGCAGAGTCTACATGGTCGCATATGGTCGCACTCCTCCTCATCGTCCGAATCCGACTTCGCTGCGTCCCCCGCCTCGTGACCGCTTGCTTGCAAGGGCTGTGAGCTTGCATGGCTTATCTGAAGTAACTTGCCAGATTCCCGCTGCCACACCCTGTGTTGGATAAGGCACCATGCGGCAACACTGCTCCTGACTGAAAACTCCGGTCTGCCAGCTTTCGGTGCTTTGCAACCGACAGCGGCAGAAGATTGAGCAGAGCACGTGCAAGCCTGATCGCTGCTTCAGATCGCTGTTGCTTGTGGATGAGCTTTGACGCTGCTCACATCTCACATCAGCTCACCCATATTGCCATGGCCCCCTTAATTTGGGCACATGTTCTGACCGATCCGGTGGGATGTGGGCTTTCAGTCAGCATCCGATGCGACGAATTGAGACTCACTTAGTAAGGCGCTGCGCCGCATCTGTACATGGGCATTGCAGCCATACTTTAACTAACTTCGAGCCTGTGCTCGTTCATGTCAGGACTCCCATGACAACATTGGAAGGCGCTTCCCAGTCATGGTCGCCCGGGTGGCTGAACTCCAGCCTATGCAGCCAAACACCCAACACCAACAGCCTAAATACAGAACGACTGACCAGAACAGGTAACCTTCTACTCCCTCATTCCTGCACCAAGAACTCACCTGAAGATCTATTCTCTTGCCGAGCTGCAGATGGCCTGGCACGTTGTATGCATGTGCTGTGATTCCGCGACCCTCTACTGTCTCGAGCATCACAGACATCGCTCAAACTCTGCAGAACCTTGATCTGTCATTCCCCCTCCTGTGTCGGCTCGGTTGCGACAATGGCTTTGATAGCGGCAGGGCAGCCGCTGCCAATCCTCATCGCCTGGGTGCGAGTACCTGCTTGCACGCGACCGAAACAGCTGTCGACTGCTGCCTGTGCTTCCAAGTTGCTGTGAGCGGTGCTGGCGTTTCCGGTCATAGCACTTGCCTGGACCAGGCATAATCAGTCCACTTCGAGAGTGTTGGGCTGCCACTCACAAGCTTCGCCTCCGTATCTGCAGGATGTCCTTCTATGTCCGGCAAGACGCATTCCATCAGGTGTCGTAAGGCCATCCTCGAAGGCATGCAGAGCGTGAGTGCGGACGTGGTCCGACTGTCTTGCGTTCAGTGAGCTGCCAGGCGTCGTACTTTGCATCAACGAGCCGGGGAGTCTGAAGGAGTTGTGACCAGCTTGCACGAACAAATAGCAAGGACCTTCGCAAACGTCACCGGAAACACACAGTCACGCACAACATCTGGAACCTTTGCGAGGAAATCTCGTGACCCGCTTTTCTGCTGTCAAGCAGCCTGTAGAAAAATCGCCGTGCTGCAGCATTGGCAACCGCCACGGCTTGCCCATGCAAGCCATCCAGAGCGACACCCTGCCTGAGTTCTCGGGAATACCATGGTCTTCTTGCCCTGTTTGCGACATGCTTTTCCAGGTTGCATCGCAATTAATTGAGATCCTGGTTCCGTTCTGCTGCACTCGGATCTGATTTGGAAATCGCTTCGCTCAGGTAGGTTCTACACTCGCTGTATCTGAACTCGGGGCCATGAGCCACGAACTCGCCTCGGTTTCCATCTTTCCGCTCCATCCCACCGCTAAATTGAAGTTTGCCTTCTAAGCCCACGACAAGAATCCTGAAAACCGAAAGACCTGCCCCTAGCTAAGTACGTGCTTCTTAGTGAGTGGATGCTTGGGTCGGTCAGCACGCCACAATTATTTCGAAGTGGCACCCCAAATGCTTTTCAAGCCCGTGCGACATGCATCTCACAGCGCATTCATATAAGCACATGCATGCACGTGCCCGAAACCCCAACGAGGTCTGTCGCTTATCCCTTTTCGTTCAAAGGCACCGGAAAGACTTCATCACGTCATCGGGCTCAAGGAGAGGGCAGGCAATCTGACCTGCTGCTCGGCAACTTCGGCAGCACATGTGAGGAGTTGATGGCTGCATGTGCGAGCCTGCCACGGCACCGATCGTGTCTGTGTCACCACCGACGTACAACATCCGTTGAAGCCAGTCCACACAAGTTTTGGCGCCGGCAGCACACCAAATGGCCATGATGGTCTGCAGGGCTCAAAACACTCCGAAAATCACAGTTCTCATTCCTTCTTCACCTACGTGGACTTGGACTGCCCTTCTGTTAGCGACAGCCCGGGAGAATAGAGAGTAATTAAGGATCCAAGGGTACAGAACCGCAGACAAGCTTAAACTTGCGTGGAAAACCCCTTTTCAGCATGGGCTTGGGTTGTGTGCCAGCGAACACTCCTCAACAGCAGGGCCTTCTCGTTTGATGAGGGATGCGAAAGCGAGACGGTGTACAATCATTGAAACACCCTCTGCACGACTTCACGTGCTCAGGTCTTAGGTCACTACTAGTGACAAAACTTGAACCCGTGTTTCATGTTCGACATCCATCCATCGAATCGACAACGGTCCTACTGCCTCGACAATGAGATTTGCAGAGATACTTGATGTTGTACCGGGTGCAGTGCTGAGAGCACAAACGTTACACCATCGTTATACCCCTCACCACTCCTCAATCGAGGCCCGAGCCACTCCAGAGAAGAAAACGAGGGGGTGGGGGGTTGATTTTGAGTGCGCGGGGGGCTGGCTGCTGGCTACTTGTATCAACGTTCCGGTCCGCCCGAGCAACTTGTCACCAAGTACGTCCAAATCATTGGCCACGGCAGCGAGGGCAAGTGTAACATCCGGCCGGAGGCTGTGGCAGTTTCCAGTCGTTGGTGCATGACTTTTTGCTTCCGGCGGCTCGCAACAAGTGTTATTGTTTCCGAACTATTCCCGCAGTCCTCTGGCATTCCCGCTCTGTTTGTGCTCCCGACGAAGACTTTGATGCTGCGCTGTCTTGTTCACACTCACCCCGAAGGACCAATAGGGCAGCTGAAAGCAAGTCATGCCGGCCGTGTTCATTCCACGCTGACTGAAGCGAACCAGGACGTCCGGGCGCCCCTCGACGACAAGCCGGTTCCCTTGTCGGACAGCATCCTTTGCAAGCAGAAGATTAATTCTGTCAACGGATGTCAATGGCGTCTCCATCCAGGCTTCACATACCCACCGTGACGCCGAGTGTCATCGTCAAAGTTGGCAGCAATGCCTTGTCATCATCAGTGCACTAGCCGCTAATGGGTAATGCTGTAGTTGTTCGGACTCATGTCGATCAGCTTCCTGGCAACAACAAGGCACACGTCGGAGCCCGGAATTGAACAGCCGAGCAGCGTAGCATCTCGCCGAAATATCCAAAAGGTCCTCACGAGAGTGGCTGAGCTCCTATACCCCAGCTTGGCATGTCTTGGCCCTGTGCCTGGATGGGTCACCAGCTCGGACTCAGATGGCGGCAAGTTGCCCCTTGATTCATGACAACAAGGCAATTTCTTCCCTTACACAGGCAGAAAGCGAGCTCTCAGAGGGCCGAGGTTCTTGGTGATGAGCGTGTGCAGGAAAGAGTTCGCAGTGTCTGCCTCCCGAAGAAGAGACAGCCAAAACACCAAAACCGACAAAAGCTCCGCGTGGCGCCCAGCCCGGCCCGGCCTTGCAGTCACCGGACCTGCCCAGTGCCCAGGCCCAAGCAAAAAGCCCAGCAAAAAGCGTGACCGAGCTTGCGAAGCTTTACATGTAGCCGAGCTGCTCCAAGAATTCTCGAAACGCAGCACATGGATAAACATAGCCGTCCTGGAAGTAGTCAGGGAAGGCGTCGGCGCGCGATCCAAACTCGTGAGTAAAGAGTTTCTCTGGTACGGGAAGGTCGAGATTCTACATTACTTGGACCTGCTACCACGTCCTGAAGCTGGTTCAAGCGTGCAACGCTCTGCTTCCACGCCGCGCTCTTCAGCACAAAGCGACCGATGTCCTAACATAACAGCTTAGGTCTGCGATCAAAGCAGGTCTTCCCAGGCACGATTGCCTTGCCGCTTTTCAGCTTTCGCTCATGGATTCCACCTGCATCCGACAACGGTGGTGAAGCCGCGCACGTGTGCCAAATTGGAATGGGTTGGCTGGCACTGAGGCCGTGGCGGAGAAGTTCGGATAGCAGATCCGCTGCCAACATCGCGGAAGCCTGGCAAAGCGGATATTCTTTAAGCAATGGATAACAAGCAAGCTGCGGCCACGTCAGGTAGAGTCGTGCGCGCGCGAGCTCAGTTTAGCTGTTCGCTGCCAGCCTCACTGTGAGTGCAGCACAGCACCTGGGCAGCAGGTCCTGTCCAGAAAGAATCTAGACTTCCACAGCACCCGGTAGCATGCATGCAGCAGCGAGTGCAGCCGGGTTCTTGTTTGCAAGCATCGCACGCACGCACATCAAGCAACCGTCCTGCTCCAGCCATCTGGAAGAGCACCTGTTGTGCTGCTCAGACTCTCATCAACCTGCTTCAGATGCTCCGAGGCCTGCGGTGTCATGCTCATGACAGCCCCGTTCCCGAAAGAAGGGAAGCCACCAGGATAGCTTCCACTGCAGTGCTCCTCCAGACGGAACTGCTCCAAAAAGCCGGCAGAACGGCCCACCCTCGCTGCACTTGGCTTCTTGCCAGACGTTTTGTCTCGGGCAGCAGAGAATCAGAATGCCCCACCGGGATGCTCGCTCTGCCGCTGCAACAGTAGCAACCGTTCTTGTTACAGAGTACTGGTGCCAACGCAAGTACGTTCGCACCACCCAGCTCCTGTGCGAATCTGAGGAAATCTTCCTGAGCGGTGGAGTTTAAGAAAGTAACGAGGATAATACAACCCGGCATGCATCTGAGCTTTGGCCGAGATTCTGTGGGCCAGTAGTCGCTGTCTGGCTGAAACAGCTCGATCTTTAGATGACCTGGTGCCAGCCGTCGAATCCAAAGAACAGCGTCGTCCAAGCGGCCAAAGCAAAAACAAAGTCGAAATGCAGCATGCGGCCAAGACGATTTCCTCGCGAAGGCTTCAGCAAGTCTTTCCTCGTCAGCGAGCAATACTTTTCCGGAACAAAGCCAGCAGGACACCATGTTGAGCGCTTTTCACTGTACACGGTACGGCAAACCGCCTCAATCGTCTGCAGGGTCCTGGACTAATTTTAGTTGACAACACTCACACGTCTTGTGCAGAACCCCAGCCCCGCATGTTCCAACAAACGGAGCAAGTGCTTGGTTCCCACACCCAGGCCAATTTTGCTCACGTCCTGCGAACCTATGATACATGATACATACCTTTCTTGGATGTCCCGGATATGAGGATGGAACGATTCTCTGCTCTACTTTCATGTTGCTTCTCCAAGTATCGTAAAGCCGCCATAACCTTGAAACAGTTGCCCACCACTGCCATGGGCCCATGCCAGGAATTCCTGCATCAGAGCCTCGGCAACTGTGTAAGAAGTTGGGGTGATGCATTCGTGATCATTC
This sequence comes from Symbiodinium sp. CCMP2592, assembly GCA_905221615.1. NCBI lineage: Eukaryota > Dinophyceae > Suessiales > Symbiodiniaceae > Symbiodinium > Symbiodinium sp. CCMP2592. The sequence goes on from CAJNDT010000235.1 coordinate 73,673, forward strand.
ATGTATGGAGCCAGCGCCTCGAATAGCCTGTTCTCCGGAACTTTCATCGCACCACAAGTCCAAACGACCTGCCGAATCGAATCCACTTGGGGCGGAGAATGCCTTTCTGAGCATACAGTCTCTACTGCTTCAGGTCATGCGCTTTCCATGCCACACAGTTAACTTTCAAAATTTGGTAATGCTTCGTTCCATGACGACTCTCTCGCCTTGGCTATGGCATGCATCTTCAGATCGGTGCATACGGTGTCGTCCGAGTAGCTCCGACAGAAGGAAGTCCCTGCCAAGGCAGCGATCGCATATACTTACGTTTACAGGGAAGGGTCGGTTGAAGAGTCAATGGGCAAAAACCGTTCAAACTATATTGAGGCATGATCAAACTTTTGGATGCCCGAAATTATGAAAAAAACATCGAAATATGGGGTGCGCACACACACACACACACGCACCAAGATCTTGGTCGGCTCCACAGACCCGAACTCGTCGGGAGTTGCCACTTGGGTCCCCAAACGCGAAAGCTGTACCTAAATGCCAATGTCCGACGCTGTTCGTTTTAGGTCCTGTTTGGATCCCGGCCACCCCTGCTCTGGGTTGGAGCTTTCATTTGAAAACCTGAAAGATCGAACAACACAGAAAACCGCTTCTACAAAGTTCGCAAAGCACAAAGACTGCGAAAAGCCAGAAAAATACGAAAAACTGTGAACATGCGAACAGCGCAGGAAAACACGAACAGCCGAAAGGCTGCACCTCTTCGACCTTTGGACGTTTCGAGATTTGATTCGGTTCTCCGCTTATCGAAACTAGCGCCTTTTTGCGCATTTAAGGAAATGGAACCAAGCAATACTCAGGGGCAGCGTCTCACACGAGAGCGCGGCCTTCAGCAGGAGAAAGGCGCGAGCTAAGGAAAGGCATCACATCGGACCAAAACCTTGCAGCAGCCGACTCACCTGAGTTTCTGCCAAACCTGGCTTTTCAACACTATCACAACAAAGCATGATGCAATATCATGCAATCAAGCCGCCGGATTCCCCCTGCTGTATCGCGAATCTTTCTCGATTTTTCGCATGAGCGTGAAGCCTTGGATGCATGCAGCACGTCGACAACTGACCACCCATAAGTCTCAGTTTGAGTCTCAACTGCTACATAGACTCTAGACATGAGGATGGTCCATGGCCTGTCGCTCAAGCTGTTGAGCTGTTGCAAAACTCTCGGGCATCTGGTGATTCATGGTGATAAGGGGCGTGGCAGTCTGTGTGCGCGTGTGTGTAGATTGCTTTTTATGCAGCTGCATCATGCCGTTAGACGTTTCATGACGCGGACTGCACCTACACATCGGAACCGTGCCGCATTAACAAGCGAGTTGTGTCTCTGGTCTGGGATCATGCGGACTTCCGGTCGTGTCGAGCCAAGTAGACCTCCAGTCCCTAGTCCCTGCCTCCCACCTGGGCGCCTTGACTCCAATGCTTCGATCTCACGATGTCTGGAGCTGGCTGCTAGTCTGCGGTGCAAGATTCCATACTGTCTTGCAACTCAGCAGCTCAAATGGCAAGCCAACTGCATCGCCGATGGCTGTTCCCAGGAGCCCCAGCAGGGCAGATCGCTGCTGCGGATTGAGCTTCCGGCAGTGGGTCTCCAAATCCTGTGGCCGCTTTAGAACGAGGAGAGCACTGGTTGCTGAGATGCAGCTGCGACAGCACACGGCATGGAGCTTCAATCGACAAAGCCTTGAAGGAGGGTTCGGAGGTGCTGGAGTCCAGCTCCGGTGGAGGTCGAGGAGACGAGTTCCCCATGGCTGAGAGGCTGAATGTAGCAGCGTCAGTACTAGCGTTAGGTACTTGTCTTCGGTTACTGCGGTCGGAGGAGGAGCAGCGGCAGCTTTTCTCTAGTACGAGTAACTCTAGTAATACAGGCCCAAGTAGCTCCACTAACTGGTGTACAGGAGCAGGGAACAGTTGGAAGACTGTACGTGGCCAAAGGCTCAGACTGCAGAAACAACTGTGGAGGCAACTGCAACAATATTCCTTAGCTGATGTTGTGTTGTTCGCTGCTTGTGTCAAGTCTGCACAGCTGAAGCCTGCATTTGTATGCTGCCTGCGACATGGTTTTCAATGCCGCACTGGCATTTAAAGCTACGCGGTGGGCCTGGACGGCAAGGGTACGTTCAATGCAAGCTTCGACTGCGAGCAGTAGCACGGATAGGCATGCGCTAGCAGAAGTTCCGAATCTGCTACCAGTACGGGCACAGATGAGTCGGCTCAGCTTCCGACTGGAACCAGCCCAGGTGCCGGGCCCACGTCCTCAAACGAGCGCACTGAACTCCTTTCACTACACGAGGCCAATCTCAGCTACCTCTTTTGGCAATCCCTGTGGCCAGCGTCGGAAGTCCACAGCTTCGCCTCAGGCGCAGGCCCAAATCACGTATGCAGCTGGACTGATTGCAGAAAGTCAGAAAGACTCCACGCTGCAACATGCGAGTCGCTCACAGCTTCGCAAGCCATTGTTCCAAGCGTGCATTCAGAGATAACTTGAGAAGCTCGGATGGCGACGTGTCCGGGCAGCATCGGCTTCTTTCTGGCGGCTCACCTTCCAAGTAGCACACGACACGTCTGCCACTCCTCCATGCAGAGAGGCGTCTCTCTCTGCCTCTCTGCTCTTGCCGATTCCCCGTGCCTCGACTGCTTGTTCACGAAGGTACTCGGTGGCCCTGTCACGCTCCACATCACCACGCTTGCGATACTCCTGTGCCGGATGCTTCGAAATCGTTCGAAATCGAACCAAAGAATGCCACTCTACCACGGCCAGGCTTGCCGGCATGTGCGAATGACACTGTTCTGCCTTTGGGGCTGCATTTGGATGCGCTCCCCGCAAAGAAGGCAAAGACAGCTGCGGCGGTAGCTCCTGCATGGTGTGGTCAGCAGCTGTCAATACTCACAGTGCCAAGCCTCCCTTCGTGGAGCACTCAAGGACAGCTATGACAGCTGCGAGTAGTGTGAAAAATTTTCTCTCGATGGAGGCGCCGCAACTTGGAAGAAGTCACGGAGACCTCAGCCACGTGCATCTATGATACCACACTTGCAGCTATGAGACCCGGAGCCAGGACAGCCTCCAGAAACATGTCTCTTTAGGCTTACGCTCTCGCAACTGGGACTTGCCAGACGAGGAGGTTTGAAGTTTTAGAGGCTGCAACAACTCGACTTTCATGACTGAATTGCCTCAAAGGCATAATTGCACACCCATACGTGCATTCTCTCTGGAAGCTTCCGTTCTTTTTGTAGAGTCTTGCCATAAAAGGAAACCAACTTTCAAACTTAACGCCCTGAGTTGTGTGTTCGCTGCTTGGTCAGCAGAAACTCTTGCTGCCGCCGTGGGTGTGCAACGGAGATCCACAAGTTAGCTTCGGTCTCAAGATGTTCTAAGCATCGGCAAGGTTTCGGCGTTTGCCGCGCTTGCAGAGTTTGATCTTTCTGATCTGGAGCGCAGGTTGGTGACCAAGAAAACGAAAACATTGCAAAGAACAAAACACATCCCATAGACTTTCGGATCTACTGAAACAATGCCGAGTCTCAACACCAGCAGCGCTGCTGATGGCCACCCTGGCAAGCAGTGAAAATTAAGGTGTTCAGGACACTTCGAAAGGACGAGCAGCAAAGAGAAAGCACCAGGAGACAGCCCGTGATACGATGGATCTGAACATCTACAGGCTCCACAAACCAGTTTGGCCAAGCGGCAAGATCTCTGGTTCTACGGTGTTTGGCAATCTCAGCTCCTTGACTTTGGCAGTTGTGAGGGGCATATTGCTCTTGTCATGCTTGTCGAGCTCTTTGGCAGTCTTGATCTGCAATTCGCAGCTCTCTGTCTCCCATGCGCGATACCTGTTCAGCAGGTTGTTCTGGTATGACTTGAACCTTAGTTGGCGCGGGCGGCATTCATCAAAGAAGCAATGCGTAGCCTCGTGTTCTCAACGGAACATATGGCAGCCGCAAAGAAAAACCCAGAACCCATGAACCCAAGCCATGGCAGTGACAAAGCCGAGTTGCAGCTGCTCCCGGAAAGCTCTGCACTCGTCTTCGGCTCTTTCACTTGGCTGGGGACCAGCAGGTTCAGGGAATGGCGCATCTGTAAGATCTGCACCCAGCACCCGCCAACTCTGCAACACCATCTCGTCATTGTTGGCACCATAAAAGGACCGTGGCCGGATCAGCGGCCTCGGCCTGTAAGAAACCACGCCGTCTGACCAAAGGGAAATGACGCCAAGAGGAGCCTGGGATGCCCCGGTGCATGACAAACAATCGCCCTTCCTGTCGGGCCGCAATCTCACCAAACGCCCATGGAAGAAATTGTAGCACGAAGCATCAGCTGGAAGACATAGATTGTCGCGGTCAGCCCAGTCGATGTTGACATGAGCTGTTCGAACCAACGGGATGAAGCAGCGCAGTGGTGCACTCGGAGTCTGGCAGTTCCACAGTACAATGTATCCGGCCGCGAAGCCAGCAGCCAACAATTCGAATTCGTGTGAAGGACACCAAGCCAAGGACATCACTGTCTCGGCGTCGAGCAACAAGGGTCTAAGCACCTCGATCGGCGACTCCTGCAGCGGCGATCCTGAAACCAGTCGCCAAAGGAGCACCACGGACCGTTCACAGCCGGCCGCAACAATGCAACTGCGCGGGTCCCTTGGGCTTTCTCGCGCTGCTGCACATTGTACATGTCTCTGCCAAGCACTTGCAGGCTGCGCTCCTGCAGGAAGCATTCTTGCCTTCCAGAACGGCTTGAATCTGGCAAACAATGGCTTGTGAGAGATCGGCTTTTCTTGAAACGTGGCCGTTGCCAGGCTATACAGACAAAGCTCCCCGGTCGACAGCGCGGCCAAGAGCAAGCCCAATCTTTCCTTCGTGCGCTTGGATGGCAGCCACTGCAGGCCGCGCGCACTCGCGGCATCGTGCACAACTCCCAATCGCAGCTGTGCAGACTTTTCTGGGCTGCTGATATCAATGCGCCAGAGCTGGATGGCCGCGGCGCCCGGCACTGGACCTTCTGCTGCCACCGAAGGCATGGCACGGCTGTTGACTGCAAGCGCAAGCACAGCCATGTCGACAGGTGGCGCCCATGCTGCCGCAGAGATGTAGCATCCAGCATTCAGCACGGCCATCTTCTCACCTGGAGCAGACTCCCAGGCTGGAGAAGCAGAGCCAAGTGGCACTTCCTCTGTACGTTCGTCTAGCTTCAACCGACACGGTGGCACAGACTCCGGGAGCAGATTTGCCAGTTCATCTTGTGCAATGGAAACCTGCTTGAACTCACTGATGACATCCGGCGCACTAACCTCGGGCAATATGACGCCCAGCAGCTGCTGTTTGACTGCTGAGCTCTCGTTTGGCTGACCCTGATATCGTGGCCACTTTGGCCGCCACTTCCGGCTCACTTTGTGAACTGTGTTGGTTATGGTGCTGTCGTTCTGAAAGGCTTTCCGCTTCTTGGGAGGCATTCGCAATCGACGGCCGCTCTGCACCTCGCGACCCAGTAGTGTCAGTTATCGCAATCCTCGTGCTCGAAAACCCCGCGCGCCAAAGAGGGTGTTCGACACCCGAGAGAAGCACCCGGCGAAGCCCTCCAAACATGCAGATTCGCCGTCGTCATCAGTGGCATCGGACCTGCTTGTAACCTTGTTTGGAATCCGTGCTACGCAGCTCACATACGACTTTCAGACTTTAGCACATCTACCCTACCCGCCGATGCACAGGAAGGTGAACTTTATCCTCGACAGCGGTACTTGTACCTCACAACATATACCGGTAGATCATTAGGATTTTAAGAGCGGGCATCTGGCATGCAACAGACAGGTCCAAAGCCAACGGCTGCTGCACAAAAATTCGTCCTGCAACTATATGCGACACTTACTAATGCGTGTCCTACCAGGCTGACTAAATCCCAAGGCAAGGGACTCGTCTCGCGACTGTAGTAACCTGAAGGCCCTGAAGCTCTATGGGTCCTTGACGGCGTCTGCGAGCTCCGCGGCGCACATGAGAGATGATGCGATGTCAAGCACTTTGCATTCGACCTCTGCATCACAGAAGCATTCGGCAACGGGACCTCCGTGGCAAAGTGTAGTTCCGACTTGCTTAATTCATACAACCATTCATTGTCAGATGGGCCCGGCTACCTATCGGCATGAAAGTGGAGCATCCTGAAGAACGTGGTTGAGTTAAAGTATGACAGACCAGTTCTTACTGCCAGTATCAGGCCAGGCCAGGAGCAATAGCAAACGCTGATTGGAGTTGAGTCGGAACCCTGTCCGTGAGCGTGGTTCGAACCCTATGCTTGACGCCCATCCAGACTTATTGAAATCCCCGCACCTGCAATCCCCGCCACAGAGAGAGAGAGAGAGAGGAAGGGAGGGAGGGAGGGAGGGAGGGAGGGAGGGAGGGAGGGAGGGAGGAGACGTTATGAGACGTTCTCGTATAAATCTAGCTGCACATGTCTCTATGCACACACATGGGTGCATACATGCACGCATATATATATATATATATACATAATACGTACACACATAGGGTTCTAGGCCCTGGTACACAAGCATTCAGAAGTATAGCCACACACACGTCTAGCTACAGACGCACACCTAAATGGGTTTGTACGAGAGAAAGGAGGAGGAGACAAACGCTGATGAAAAGACAAACGACAAGGCACAATGAGAGCATCCGAGAACACCGCGGCATACAAAACGGCAAACATCCAGTTATCCTAGGGCGAATGCGTAGACTTGTGGTGTGGCGTCATCCGTCCATGATGTGACTTGTTTGCATTCCTCCTTCCCATGTTCCCCATTGTTTTGCTCTTGAGCAAGCTGAAGAAGCTCTCTTCTAAGCAACCGCCAGATTGCAAATCGCAACCTGCCAAGCGCTGTGTGATATCTAAGCCATTCCAGAATACCCGCCACAGCGCTTGGGAACGGTTGCTTCGAAAGTGCTCCTGGGAATCACGTCAACTTGCACTGCATGTGAAATCGAAAAACATGTTACAAAAACCAACAAATCTGGCAAGCTGCGAATACCAAAGAAGAAGACCATGGCGGCCGGGCCATCAATGCATCTTCACAGGCTTCTCTGCCCAAGAGCTGGACGAGGCTAGCAGTTAGGTCAATGCCAGAGACGCTCAGCACTGACAGCTGACCTTTCGGACTCAGCACCGTCTGCTGCAAACGCTCTGCGAGCTGAGGCGCCAGAGATGAGTCGGAAAGCAGTGCTTGGCAGACTTGCAACTCGCCCTTGGCAATTAGCTCCGCTGCTGCCCTGGGCGACATGCAACCGTCAGCATCGCACGGCAGGCTGCCATGGTTGCACCATCTGCACAGAAGGTCAGCACCAGCTTGCATGTCTTCAAGCGCAGACTCAATCTCGCCTCTAAGGCTTGTAAGGGTCTCGGAGCTTTCCAGTGTGGTGATGGACACCGTGGCACCCTCCCCAACGTCGGAGGAGGCCAGAGGCAAGAGAATCCCCAGGGCCGTCGCCAAGGAGCGCTTGGTGTCCACGCTGGAGACGTCGAGCGCAGCCTCTGCAAGTCTTTCTCTGTATTGCCATTGGAGGCGCCTTCCAAGAAGCACCGCTTGCTTGAAACCATCGGATGTCAGCTGCTGGGCTGCGCAACTCCTGCCCGCCCAGGGCTCGCCTGCATCTCCCGGCGGGGCCCCCTCTGCGAGGAGATCTGGCTCGAAGCTTCGGTCCAAAACACGGCTTCCATCCTCAGCCACGGCTTGGAAATGGACTTGCTGGTTCAGGTGCCAGTGCCGTGGCAAGTCGGTCGGGCGACAGTCCCAAGTGGAGGGCGGCTTTGGATCCTCGGGCCAGCCTTGCCTTGCACTCGCTTCTCCGTGGCTTGCCATGACCAAAGCACTGTGCAGTTTCCAGTCCGCTGGCTGGGGACCCACAGATTCTTCTGCCAGAGCCACTTCCGCCAAGCAGTGCTTAGAGAAACGATCGAGACGCGAATCTTCTGATAATAAACCATATTCTGAGGTGTTCGGAACCTGCAGGGAGAACAACGAGTAAGAGGAACAAAAAATCGACTTGATATGCTGGAGGGTGAGGCCTCACCCGAAGACTGTTCGAGCGCCTCTACTTGCCACAGAAGCTCCAGACTGCCCAGCAAAGCAACTGCACCAAGCCCCAGCAGTATGACCACGCAGGTGGGCCTCTGGCAGAAAAGATCAGCTGACGGCTGTCTTGCATCTCTTTATGGAAGTCGTCTGGTCATACGCGTCTGAAACTCAACAGACCCTGTATGCGAGGGGGCAGCGGTGGGGGCCTCCTCTTCCTCCACTCACGTCCGCAACTTTCAACTGAACGGATGTTTGATACGTGCTAGAAGCAGGCACCAACTGAATGGCAAGTAAGGAGGGGGCCTCAAGCGGAGCATTAGCTGGTCATGATACGGAATTGCTTTTACTTCACTCGCGCATGCAATCTCAACAATAAGCTGGGGCTCTGCTTCATTGATCGGGCCAGCACACGGGAGAACTCCATGGCAGATCCGCGATCTTCGATGGAACATGTGCTCTCTCGTTCTTGACTTCACGGACGAAATGTACGGCTGTGGCAAAGCATTTCCAGACCCCGTGACTTTAAGTTGCCCACGATACGGCACCTTCAAACCAACTGCGAAGACGTACCCCTCCATGATCCCCAGTGCTCAAGATGTAGCCTGCATCGTGCTTGGATCCGAAACGGCAGGAAGCATGCCATTACTCCTGTAGCTGTACGGGCAAAACAGACCGTCGACATGGAGGAGAAGATTGATGCTCAGCCTCCTCCAGCAGCGGAGTCAAAGCCTGCACCAGGGCCTTGCCGAAGCATGCAACATTTGAGAGTATCTGAGGCATGCGCATGTGCATCACCGTTACTTCGAGGGTCCGCCCATGCACCAAGGTTCAATAGCAGCAGAGGCAAGAAGAGAAGCTGTTTCGTCCATGCACGAGCGAAGCGCTCGAGTCCTTTGGAGCACTTTGTTGTGCATGTGTGAAACGCCGGCGCTCTTGGCGCTTAAAAGTGGAAGGGCGAACGTGTCTCAGATCTGCTTCAAAGGGATGCTGTTAGTGCTCGAACCTTCAGCACGAAAGGTCGTCTGGCGATGCATGATGGCATAACACGCAGTCACGCCAACAAGTGGTGCAGCTTGGGAATTAAGGCCGATACCTGTCATCAAAGCCAAGTCGGCGAAGCAGGCGATCCAATCCTTCAGATGTCTCCTGAACTGCCGAAGTCGGGCTGTCTTGTCTGTGACGTCCTCTACTGCATTGAAAACTTTAACTTGAAGCGCCCGACTGCTGTACACTTCCAGTTTGCTGCTTCAGTGATGACACGACTACTTTCAGCACGTGAAAGCAGAACAGGGGTTCGAGATAAGAGAGCAGAGCAACCACCACTGAACTTGCAAAATACATCTACAGCGGTTCATGTGTTCCAAATTTGTGTCCAGAAATGTGTCGGAAAGGCTTGCAGGATAGCACCCTCCTGGAGCGGGGAGTTCCATTTTCAATCACATGGCCGCCTAGCCTGCTCTCCCAAAAGCCGGAAAGGACAAAGCGTTGCCCGATCATCCGTCCGTTCGAAATCGCCATCCAGGGGCAGAGCACTCCGAGCTCGAGGAGCCCAAAGACCCTCGTGAATCTCATACTCTAGTGTCTACCGCATCAACCAGCATCAACCAGCCCAAGAGCGGCCGAAGATGGGCCCAGGGCCTACCAAACCCAACTGGGGCATGGAACCGTGCAGCACAGAGCACGGTCACTCTAGGCGGGGAGTTGTCTTGCCGGCCCAAAATTACACCCCATAGCATGCTAACACCCAAGTCATCACATGCAGCAGATGCAACATGGCAAGCAAGTCAGCGAAGCAATCCGTCATAGGTGACTGCCAAACTGGGAGGGACACCAGCTATGCGAAGTCATCGTTGCAGGCCAAGTGTCGCATCAGTAAGCTGCAAGACTAGCCTTACAACTCGCAGCACGGAAGCTTGGTCAACAAAGCCAGAAGACAGCAGAATACCAGTTAAGCAATTGACACGCTCCCAGTTCCTCTGCACAGGCTCAAACACCAGTTATGTCGCCACGCAAAGGTCCGAGCTGAGGAGCTTTTGCAGTGAACAAACGTGCCATCGCGCATCTGGCAGCAGTAAGACCAGCTCGAGCCTGACATCGCCCCCCTCGAAAGCTGCTGGTAATGCTACCCCGCGACCGAGGCTTCACTTCCCTGAGAGCCCTAAGCGCAGCGGAAGCCTCGCCTTGAAGTCTCGTCGCCTTGCTGTGGGGCTTCCAAGGAAAACCTTCGGCAGACTCTGAGCGAATCTGAACAAATCCTGTTGCCAAATCCTGTTGCCCCCCCCCCCCCCGATTTTCACATAGTCGCCGGGCAGAGCAGAAGTTTAAACCAGACAGAGGAGCAGCGCTCGGCCGGGATTGATGTCCCTCAGCTGAACCTTGCCCAAATACATGAAGGCAAACGGGCAGGTCACCTGCATTGCACAACAGCTCTCGCATTGCCCTTCTGCACTGCCAGAGACATCCAAAGACTATCCAGGCTGCTCCGGGCCTGATCGAAAGACAAGAGAAGAAGCGGGCCACACAGGGAAATCCAAACCTGAGATCTGGCAACGGGACCTGTGCCGCTTGTACCTAGTCCATGCACTATCATGCGCTTCCTTCATACTCGAAGACAACAATTGCACAGCCTACACTTTCATATCAGGACTCGCGCACCAGATCGGACGCTGCTGGGGCGAGGGGACGTCTGTGTAACCGTCACACATTATCGGCGTGGACGGCAATGCAGAGGGAGATAGGGTTCATAGCCAGCGGGAAGTCCGCGTGCTTCGGCTGACACCCTGAGGCTTTGCAATGGCAGCAGCATCTGAAGAGAAGTGCATCCCGGACGTAGAATCTTCCATGGGCACCGCCTGCACAGACCGTCAAAGACAGCCGGATGGCATGACTTCGAAAGCCCTCTTCATTTATGTCTAGTTCTTTGACGTTTGACGTAAGGGAAATCACGGGATGCTGCAGGCGACTGCAAAGGCCACTGGCCGACCTAAAGGGCAAATAGAGTGCAGCACCCAAACAGAGGTGAGCAGCGACCTTGTACCCAGCTATGTGCCTTCATGGCGTGGCTTATGGGGGCGGCCACCGCACTCTGCGCGATGGGAACTCGTGCCGAAAATGTACCCTCGCCTTGGTCATTTACGTGTTGCAACAAACGACCCGACATGCTGAGACGATTGCCCCGTGGCGTCACAGCTCTCAATACCTAGTACACTCGAAAGATCTCGAAAGGCAACTCATTTAGATGGTCCGTCATGTCTATCACTACCTCGCAGCAGCCCGAACAAGCCACACAGACGAGACGCAGACGTATCCAAGCGCTTCGTGAATACGCTCCTGCTCGATGCTTCCCTGCGCAGTCTCGTTCACGTGGGACAAGAAGTCATCGCCAACAGCATATGCCCATCCCTCCACAGATGCCTGACGAGTCGTTAAGTCATCAGCGGAGAGCAACTTCTGAACTGCAAACGTCGGTACAGCACATGGCTTGCCATTGCCCACTCACTTCTGCAAGGGCACCACGCCATCGAACAGCGATCTGATACCATCTTGACTCTTCGTTTCTAGACCTTTGCACATGGCACAAACTCCAAGTTCCTGCCAAGCCGACATCGAAAGGCGACTTCTGCTTGCATCTCGGCTGCTCCGCGGCTTCCCAATCTGCAACGGCTCCCATTTCCAGTTGCTCACCATCTGACAACTCATAGAAAACAACCGGATAAATCACATGTCAGGGGCATTAGACGACAAGTTAACGTTCCTCATAAGCTCGCTGGAACTCCCTGCTGCATTGCTACATGCAGCAGCCGAGTTCATCACTCTCCGCTATTGGCATGTTCTTGCTGACACACAAAAACTTGAGACTTCTGTCAAGCATTTGATCGTACTTCTCCCTGTGTCGACATGCCGGTCGGGCTAAGACATTTCCAATATTCATGCAGCACGGGTCAGAAGCTCCGCAGACTCTCTGCAATCTCAGCAGTGTTGCATTGGGCCCAGATCGTGTGATACTTCCTAAGGCCTAAGGTGTCGTCACGATACTATCTAAAAGGGTTGGTGGCAACTGCACATCTCTGAAGTGAGATTAGGGCGGATTGCCAAAAACGTCTCAGCAGGAATCTGTCACCGTTCTATCGTAGCATACCAGCCGCCTCATAAAGTTTCTACCCCACGGGGTGGAATCGAATGAGCGTGGAAAACGGTTTTTGAACACATAACTGTAACTCCTTTCTCGTTGCGTCTGCAGTGCTGTCCTCGTCCCGAAACTTTGCACTTACTCCCTGGACTCGTCTTGCAGCCCTCTCACTCCTGCCCACAGTATGCTGCTTCGGCCTGGCCCTGCCGTCTGGCCCAATCTACGTGCTTTTTCTCCAGGTCTGGCTTCGGGAGGCCGAGCCACCACGGAAATTTGGAGGCTCAGCGTCCGACAACACGTCCTCCGGCGCCTATGCTCTAGGCCCTACAGGCCCAGGTACAGCATCCAGATCAAAACCTAAACCGCTTGCCTCGTAGATGGGCGCCAGCACTATTGAGGAAATGATCCTGGTCGTCCCAGGTTTAGGATTCGACCCCAGGGAACACGCTGCTCCAAACTGGAGCTAAAGTGCTGAAGGAATCGCAGGCCTAACACGAACCCCTGCAACTGCTGCCGTGGCGTCTGATTGTCCCCGGCACGGTGCATGTCCTTAGCGACAAAATTGAGAACAGAGCCTTCTTGACTGTGTCTGCGGTACGATGCATCATTTCCAGGGCAAGCATATGCATGCAAGGTTAGTGGCGAATGTGATTCGTGCAACACCAAGGAGCAACCCAGTCCTGCAGGAGCACGCGCTGCGAGTCAGGCAGGTCAGCGTAGTGGTTCCAGTGCAGCATGATGGTCTCAGATTCTACTGCCAGGACACGCAGCAGTGCTCCGGCATGTTCACACTGTCTTGGGCATGTCTCAGCCATTTCTGCATCAGGATTCCGAGAAGAAAAGCTCGTGCAAAATGTCCACACCCATAACTTGCCTGGGCAACAAGTCTTGGGCCGGACATGGCGGTACTGTCAGAAGTCCTGCCTTCGGTCTGATGGCAGCAGAGTCACGCCCACAAGGCTTGGCCCGCCAGCTCGCGGCTGCTGCTCATCAGCGGACCTTCTCTCCTCAGAACATTCAATTCTTAGATGCATCCTGCACAGCTACCCTCTGGACACTGGTGGATTCGGCAACCTCTTGCATCAGCTGATGTGCTAGTACGCAAGATTCATCTGTGAAGGCACGGCTCGTTTGTGATCGGAGGTGTTGGCGCACCCAAACCTCCAAACCAAAGTCCAGCAAAGCAGATAGAGTGTCAGCGAGAAATGAATTACCCAAAGCAGTCATCTGAAGGCCGCGCTGACAGGCTTTGCTACTTTGGTGGCTTTCAGAAGGTGGGCCGGAAGGCCTCCGCCAAGCTCCACGTTATGCGGTCCAAGCACCTTTCCCAGGAAAGCAAGAGCCAGGGCCATCTGTCGAGTGCAGAGGCAAACCATGCCGAGCCCATCAGCAGAAACTACTGTGGCACAACCCCAACTCATGCAAAGTTGAAGATGCTCCTTCGTACTTCGTGCCAAGTTTCTGCAAGTCCCACGGAAGGGCGATCTCCGAGAAGGCAAAACACAACGCTGCCATCACCCCAGTGTTCACAAAGCCTTGGTCTGCCAAACTCAGATAGCAACACAAAGTGCGAAATCCTCGGCACCTGCAGCAAGTGCCCACTACCATTATCCAAAAGACAACCCATAAAACAACACACGAGAAGGATCATGTGATAGCTTGTGCAGCCCAAGAACGGATCGAGTTCAAGTACTCCATTCGCAAGATCTTCGCAAGCGAGAAGTCCTCGCTCAAGTACCTAACTTTGATCTTCTCGAGATGGCAGTCTGCTTTTTCATGCCGATCACTCTTCGCGTGTTGCATCGCGCGCGCACACGCATTCAATTCAACCTGTTCAGGTCCAGCCCCCACCAGCCTTTTCTGGACAACCCTCCGATTTCGGACACTCTCCTCGCGCAACACCGGGGAGAGGGACTAATCAAAATTCCAAACGCGCGAAAGTCTTTGTTAATCCTATGTGCAAGTGGTGCGGTCTAGTCTTTTGCGAGATCGTTCCATGGGCCGAAGATGAGATCAGGGGTATAGTGTGGCACTATGCGGCACTCGCCATGGCGAGCGTTGCTTAAACAGCTATGCGTCAATGACCGTTAAGTACTTGCTTTGCATTTACAAAACGGTGAGCGGTCATTGGGGTCGCTGGCTGATCGGGAATAGACTGCTGCTGTCGTATACGTGTAACCTCTCGTCAAGCAGCAGGCCCATCTGCTCGGCAGAGAGCCTGAAGATTGGGCATGGACTGTGAAGACCCAAGCTCATCTTGTTGACACGTGTACGGAAACTGCTCTGATGTCATGATTTTGGGAGCACGGAGCCGATTCATTCGCCAGTAATCGACCATGCAGGTGGGGCGATCACGCACAGTGCCCGACGCCTTGCAAGGGAGGTGCATGATATCTCAGCATGCAACGGAAGCAAACCAGGCAGTGCACTTTGCATTGATCTGAGCTTCCTGCTACAAGGAATGCCAATCCCCGCCCAGCTTGTGAGTTGAAACAGCGCTGCGAAACGCCTGAGTGCCAAGCAGGCTTTCACACAATGTGGCTAAGTCCCGGCAGCTCCAGCTCCGCCCAGAACCCTCAAACTCAAGACTAACTGAAACTCCCCGCAAACTGTCTATTCATCTGAAGCTCGGTCACAAAGGGCCAGGAAATCGTTGTCTCTGGCTCCAGCCGGAATGAGCGGCTCTCGTGGGACAAAGAAAGGTTCGTAGCCTCAGCTTCAAGCTGCTCTCGGAATGCAGGATTAAGTGATTAAGTCTGGAGCTGTATGCTCCATCTTAATGCTCCAGAGTCGTGACCTTCTTGCTGCAACCTTCCCGCCCTCCCTGCTGGAGACAGCGGAGCTGCGTATTGTCTCGCCATCTGGGTCACCTGCCCAGATTGGAGAAGCGTTGTGTTGTTTGTTGTCTTGCTTCGCCACCTGCACATGAAGCGGCAGGCCTTGAGACTCTTGCGAGGGCGTGTCTGCCATGTCTGCAGCATTAGGTAGGTGTTTTTCTAGGGCCGCAGGCCCACCAGTCACACCAGGAAAGTCCTGCCAAGCGCATCTCCATCTGCCTACTTATTGGGGTTACACGGTTCGCAACCTGCAGAGATCAACGACTCAAAAGGATAGCCTTGCAGGGTAGGGTAGCAGAACTTGGCAGAGGAGATGCCCGGCGCCTCTTGGAACTCTTGGAAAGCCCCTTGGAACTGTAGAAGGCTATGGCTGCACCACCCCCGTTTGTTCTGACCCAACACACTGCCCGAGTTCATTTGAAGAAGCATGCGCAGATACCCCATGTGGGAGTCGGGGAATGCATTTAAGGCCACGCTGTTGAAGAGCCCCGCTCTCTTTCAACCATTCAGCTTAGTAGAAAAACGCACTCTGGTGCTCCAAACACCCAGTCACCATCGTTCAGTCATGATTCCCTTACATTCCTCCACTTGTGTCAGAAATTCTAGACACCAACCAATATCAGGTGTTGTGAATCAGAAAAGGATAAAAGATGTAAGCATCCAGAGTTCTAACGCTTCCGGGACTTCGCCCGCAAGACTTGCAGCGTCCTCTCTGCGCAGCATCAGGAGCGACTTCGTCGCCGAGTCCTGGAGATTGCGAGTTTCGTGAATCACTTTTGGGGGAGCTTAGATTTGTGAGGACCTGTGCTGCATGATGGTGGCAGTTTGAATGTCGAGTGTCGCCCTGGCCTGCCTGACTGCCTGCCTGCCTCCTAGCTTTTGGTCATCAAGTGATGCAGGCAGAGCGTCCACGCAGAGCTCCAGTGCAACTTGTCCACTTTTGGTCCGTGCTGCTGCATCAGCATGAGATCGCAGAAGGGCCTCAGTTTATCCCGCCTTTCGTCTTCAAAAAATGCTGCGACGACTATATGGCGAGGGATGTGCTCAGTATCTCCAAGCCCTATAGCTGACAAAATCTTTCTGAAGTTTGCTTCAAAGTCACGGCTGCAACCGCTTGGCGGCCATTGCACGCGGCGACATGTAGCGGCGTCCATCCGGAAGCATCGGCGATGTTCACCGGCAGAGAGCTGGCAGGGCAAGCAACATGTTTGCGTGTGCGTCCACCTTTGCTAAGCACGTTTGTGCTACCTACAGTAGGTTCTGAACAGTAACAATCTATTTCTCGAACAGAAATCGGACATGTTCGGGAAAACAGCTCTTGACAAATAGAACGAAACAGTAGAATTTGGCACGAAATCCTGGGTTGGGACACAGAGAACTACAAGCAGTAACTTTTTCCGCTCAGTTTCAAAGAAATGCACATCATTCCCCCCGCCGCTGGTCATTGTTTCCCAGAATTGTGTTAACTAGGAACCGCATAGAAGAAAACGAGTCGTGAAAAACATTGGATTCAGGCGCCAAATCCTAGGTTGAGGCCTCTTCATGTTCAGCGAAAATCATGGGAATGCCAGTTTTGTGCTTGGTTTTTCCCTCTCGCACCGCCGCGGCTGCGATCCTACTACAGAACACCCTAGTCACTAAAGACGACGAGTTTCGAATCAATGAAAGAGACGCGAAATTCTACTCGTTCGTGGTTGTAGTGAAGCACCCTAGCGTCGACACAGGCGAGGGGGTAGCTCCACAAAGGCGAAGAAGGAGTGACAGGTCACTCGCTTGTCCACAAGCGCGCGGCTTCAGCAAGAAGAGCACCCGTCAGTGCAAAATTCCAGGTTGAGACGCAAAAGCCGCAGACAAAGACTCCGAACTCTGTTGACTTTCTACGAAAATCCCAATCTCTGCCCAAAAATCCCACAAACAGATCTTTCCGCTCTTGTGTTGTTCGTCGTTTTGCTTAAAGATGAGCATTTCCTAGCACCTCTTCTCGGACCTATCGACATATCAAGAGAATAGATACATAAATAGATAGATCGATCGATGGGTCGACGGATAGGTAAACAGAAGGACAGATACATAGATCTGCACATGTCTGTGCACAAGGTGTTTCAAGTCGCACAATCAAAAGAAACATCACTCCGCCAACTGCAAAGACTGCTGAACGGTTTCAGTGTGCCCGCGCCTCTCAGTCGCAGGTATGTCCAGCAAAGCCTGCACGACCCGCAAGCTCCCCTTGCGGCAAGCGGCATGCAGCCCTGTCGTGCCATTACCTCAGCGACTCGTGACCCGAAGACCCAGCCCCTAAGGTAGCACATGAGCAACTTGATTTGCATGACCCGAACATCTGTAAAGCCTGGGTCTGGCAAGCAGCAATCTCTTGCGCCAGCATCCGCCCCGAATCGCAAGAGCCATCGAACAGCGGCCGACTGCCCCTTCGAACAGAATAGCAGCAGCTGCTGATCTACCTGCGAACAGCAGGGAGTTGCGTAGCCAATGATCAAGGTGTTCCACAACGTCGTGATATCCCTAGAAGCTCCGACCCCATGGCCGAGCACAACATGCCTACCAAAAATACATTGTCACGTAGTGAATCAGTCACAGCAGTGTGCGTGTTCTGTGCATACCCTTGGTCACAAACATTCCTATCACCGATGGTCGAATTGTGGAAAGTGGATACGCCAGGCTCCACGCCAAAGCAATCTTCGGTTGGAAACAATTTGTTCCCGAGTCAGCGAGATCGCTCTTCAAGTGCTATCCGGGCATATGCATGAACGGTTTCCAAAGCCATGACGAGGTGTGTAGACTACTACACAACCGCTTGATTGCCGCACCTTGTATTGCGCCTCCTTTGTCTTCGTCTGCAGCACAACCAGTTTGCATGAACACGTGACTCGGCCCTAATCTGGGACCCTGCCGTCCCGACCGCCGGACGGAGCTGCTGGAAACCAAACATGTGCATCGCATCTAAACTGCTGCCCCGGCAGCCCGCATGGTGCCTCAAATGACTTTCATGCCTACGACGCAGGTGTAGGCACGTCAAAACTTCAGAATTCAACAAGAATAGGAGTGACCCGAGCATGACCCCGTCAAACAAATATACCATACAAAATATGTAATACAATGGCACATGCCTCGTTCAACCCGGCTAGGGTTTCTGCGAATATAGCCCCTGCCGGGGGAGCTCCTCCACAACATCGGTAGATAGCAAGGAGCAAGCATCTCAACTCCGGATGAAACAGCACAAGTAAGACTTGTGGAACTGATGCATGTCCTGCAGCATCTGGATGCTCGCGCGGCTTGCAATCCAACGACCTAGCACGAAAGGGACGGCGCAACGGGTCGGAAAGCATCGCCTGGTTGTCTGATGTGCTTTCATGTCCTTTGAACCTGACATGCCGGGATGCACCGCGGGCCTGCATTTCTCAACGTCGCTACGGCCGCAGAATCCAATGCTTCCTGAAATCAGGCATGACCCAGCAATGTATGCGTATAGCAGCAGTTCCTAAGGGTCTCGGACAACCAACGGGATGATAGGTTGTGTGCACAGCGGGCCTCCCATCTATATCTTCCACCATGTCGCGGGGCAGTCCATCGACAAACTCGAACTGGTGGATGCTGCGAATGCTTTTGTTGGTGCTGCTGGTCATGACATGCTATGCCCGAAGTGAAACGAAAGCTCATGTGTGCTGGCTGCACAATCACGCTTGGGCGGCCATAAAGCAATAGCGCGATGAACCATGCAATTGCATGGAAGCGAACATCACAGGCACCTCTGTCGTACTTTGGGTGTCGTTGTCCGTACCCTCGTGAGCTTCCAGCACCTCGCAAGCCTCAGCAGCAACTGAATACTGCAACTGTTTTCAAAATTCAACCCCACTCTGCCTGACATGCCACTGCTTCCAGCATCTCGTTGTCCACGGCACCAGCTGTTACAGGGGACAAAGGCGCACGAAAAACACTATGTTGTTTCCACCTGCCACTGCGAGCTGCTCTCGGACACACCCGGTGCAAGAACTTGGCAAGAACTGAATAACAACGACTGCTCGAAGGCCTCCATGACGTTGGAACGCCTGCACACGACAGCGCGACACACGTTCAATTATTGCATCGCTTGCCCTTGTAAGCGGGACTGATACATTGGCCCGGTGTGTTTTTTATTTTCTTCAGCATCTCAATAAAGTAAAATGCGCACGTGAAAACGATTTCCTGAAACCGCTACCACCACATACATTAGGTCTTGTCTGGTGAACTTCTGTGTCACTGCCGGCCGCCAATGGCTCAGCTTCTGACATTTTCTGATACAATGCCCGGCTGCGCCGGATGTTTTGGCTGAAATCTGAAGGGTTCGGCGTCCAGCGGAGGTCCAGTTTTACCACCCTCACAAATGTGGGTCATCGGTCTGGGTAGTTGAAAAGCATCTCCAGATGGCTAGCGGCATCTAGCGGCTATCCAGCCTTTCCTCATGTGCCTCAGTATGACTCAACATAAGCACCATGTAGGGTCCTCTGCAGCAGCACGCCGAAGCTTTGTCTCCAGGTCGACCCTTCCACTTTGACTGCTGCCGGTTCTGTCTGGTGAATTGTCCCCAAGGGCGTGACCCTTGAGAAGTCTCGCGGGTTGCCTCAGCTGAGGAAGCACAGTAGTCGCCCTCACCGGGTTCCCCTCCCAAGCGACCCGCTATGTCGGACAATGTCCGCGCAAGTACCTTAAAATGGCTTGTTATTGGACCTCGTGGAGTCAACAAAAACGCCCGTGGCGCGGGCAAGCCGAGCGGGCATAATGACGGGACAGCGCCAGCGCAGCTTCCACTTCCGGCATGACTTTGTATTGTCACCGAAGCATGTATACGATGTATCTGCAGGCTATCTGTGGGGCAGCACAAAGAACCAGTGCAGCGTCAACAATTTAAAGAAAGCTTCAACAGACACCATACTAATTACTTCGAACATTTCTTTGAAGCTGAAGTAAGATAACATCATCTGCTATTGGGCAGCTGGACGCAGGCAGCGCGCACAGAAAGATAGGCGCACATCAGACAGATATTACGCGCGGCGACTCGAAACTGCCTGCCTGACTGCCTTACCAGTACGGCCTCGCACTCTTGCTGACGCTGAGGCTTTGCCACGCGTCTTAAGGGCTCAACTGTCGTCGACCCTCGTGCAACGATCCTGTCCGTCGAGCCTGTGATCATTTTTCTCGGCAGGCAATGCGGGCGGCCCTGCACGCTTGCCCAAAGTTTCGGCCGCTCGTCCCTTACGCTCGGCAATTCTACGGTGTCGCCAGCACCTACACATGGAGTGATGGGCAAGGGGCTTCCCACAGCAACGCGCAAGCTGAGGGCGGAGAAATGCGGAGAACAAAGAAATCCGCTGATGCCCGCTCTGTTCTCGCTTGCTCAACACCGCCTCCGGCTCGAGTTTGCCGCGAGGCCGGGGCTATCGTCGCCTGCAATATGTTCTCGTGCGTGACTTCGACATCCACCCTGAGCGCCTCGATGACCGCAGCATCGCAAATGGACTCCCGCTTTGGGGCGGAGCACAGCTCGCTGTTGACACCACCCCATGTGTCCCTTCCCGATGCCTGTGGAGCTGAGCGCCGGCACCGGCGACAGTACCGAGCTACTGCGCTCGCAGAGGTGCCGGCGTGGTGCCCTTGCACTTGAGGTCGGAGGCCGTTGGAGTTCCGAGGCTGCCCAATTTGCCCGCCGCCTCGCTCGCTGCCGGCCCCCATGCCGTGCCTCGCCCGTTGCGACCTGCAACCGTAGCAGCCTTCACCTCCCGACGGTCTTCTTTGCTCGCCTCTTCTATCCTCTTCTGCCGCCAGAGCCTTTGGTGCCAGTCTGCTTGGTCCTTCCCTTGCCGGCACTGCCAATGTCGACGGCGACCAGCCGCTGCTCAGCGAGGTCTTCTCCTCGACTTTTTTTTCCCACGCGCGCAAAAGAGTCCGGTCCCCGTGCACGCTGCAAAGTACGGCAGGCGGCTCGGGGTGGGGGGGGGCTGCGTCGTGCAGGACGTCCCCGGGCGTGGGGAGCTGAGAGCCAGGCATGGCCCCAGCGATGTACGGCGTGCCGAGCAGTGTTGCAGCAAGTGTGCTTTGCAAAGCAAGACTGAGCAGGCACCACCAGCGGCGCAGCCAGCCCTGGGTAGCGGCACCGCGCAGGGCAGCAGGAGCGCGCTGGGCGCGACTCGGTTCGACACGAGACCCCGCCACTTGCCAGCCGTCTGCCCCCGCATCCTTGAACGAACACCCCCGCGCCTACAAGCCCGGCCTTGCCGCCGTATGGTGTCGTGTTGGGTTTGGTTTGGGCCTGCTGCACTGGGACCGCGTCGTGGACTGTCTACGACAATGTGTGGAGGGAAGGTCGGCACGTGTTCCGATGTGGGCAAGACCGTGAAAGCTCGGCCTGCGTGCGGCCCGGCCCAGCCTGGGACTTGGGAGATTACCAGCGCCCAGGGCGAGGGAGGCTCGAGCGTGCGCTCATTGCAGGCGTGGGAGGCTTGGCGTTGCTAGCCGCGGAGGAAATCGGCGGGCTCGTCGTGTCCTCATTCCACGGCGGCACTGTGTATGTAGCCTTGTGCTGCTAAGATCTGCTAAGTAGGCCGCGGCTTGGGCTGCTGCAAGGAGCGACGGCAAGCGGGCGGCGCCTTCACTGCCCTCAGCCAGCCGTGGCCCCAGCCACCGCATGCCACCAGCGTCGAGGGCCAACCGCTCGACCACATACTCGACCTCGCCGAGGCCGAAGGGCTGAGCCGCCTGCCGCTGCGACCCTAGGCGTAGCAGTAGCGTGTAGGCCTTGGGCTTCCGTAGGCCTTGCTGACCGGACAGGAAGTGGGCAGGAACAAAAAGGCGTCTCCAAAAAAAACAGCGCTCCGCAGCAGAGGGCACACGGGCTTGGATGACCGGCAAGGTGTCCATCCAGGAAGCCCCGTAGGCAGCGTGTCGGTCAGCCTAAGCCGTGCACAGGCCGAGTCCCCCAAAGCGCAATGCGATGCGCTGCTCGCGCCGGTTGGGCGGGCAGCGGATCGTGGCCGGGGGCAAGCAGCAAGGCAGATAGTTGTTTTTTGTTCTTTCTTTTTTGTTTTCCCCCACGGACCTGTTTCCCACCGTCCAAAGCAGCGCAGTCCCTGTGCAAAGCCAGAGCCAGGGCAACAGTCTACAGCAAAAAGCGGCAGGCGGCGCACGCAGAGCGCAGTCACACCACCCGGCTGGCGAGCGGGGGTTGGGAAGGCGAGTCGGCGCAGATGTCGCTCAAAGGTGGGAGCTCCCCGTCAACATTTGCTGTTATAAGGGGCAAAGACAACAGGCTGGCTGCGAAGGAGCGCGCAGCTGCAAAGGAAAGGAGCGCAGACCACCGGAGAGTGAAAGCCGAGATGGCGACAGCGCGTGAGGGTGAGGGCACGGACCGTGCCCGACACCTTGCCAGCAAGCGGACACAGGTCGCGGCCTGGGCACTCCAACGCCCCCCAACCTCGAGAGCGAGGACTGTGAGCCTGCAGCGGTTGGACCTGCACAGTTCGGGGTAGGTCCGCTCCTTCGCTCGTATAGCAGTGAGCAAGGCAGCTCCGGCAGTACGGCCACCAGCCCTGAGCGGGAGGCTGGCAGCAGTAAGGGGTGAGACGAGCGTGGTGTCAACTGCAAGCTGGGCGCCACCCCAAAGCGGTAGGCCATTGGCGATGACCTCAATGCGTCGGTTGTTTTGGCGAACTGGGTCGACATTCAAATCCCTGACAAGCACATTGAGAGCGACCGCTGCCCCAGCTTCTCTGCACACCCGTGCAGCAGCACGCTCGAGGGGGGCCGCCCCTCGACCGCAAAAGGCCGGAACGCGGGCAGGCGGCACAAGGATCGAGGTGTGCGCGGCAACGGCATCTGGCAGAAGTTAGGGGCAAGGGCAAGCGAAGTCTGCGCAACAGGATGGTGCACGGAAGAGCGGCGACTCCAACGAGAACTCCGGCAAGGTGGGACGGGTGGTGAGAACGCGCGCCGCATGAGGCCCAGCCTGCGAGTCCAGCAGGGCGGCCGAAGCAGCGTCGGTTTCGCGAAGAAAGGCCCTATATGGATCCTATGGCAAAAGCTGTCAACGGCTTGGGACGCCGGGCGCTGCCTACCGCGAGTTGAGTCAAAGGACGGGTTCTCTTCGGGCTGAGCTGACACCGGAGCATGCAGCAACTCCACCCATGCAGGAGGCTCAAAGCCGATGGCAGAAAGTGAATCGCGGGCGTCTCATGCCGATTGCACCGCCAACGGGCGTGGCCGGTCAGAGGCGAGGGAGCCGCGAAGTCGGGGTCGCGCCGGGCTATAACGCGCAACGCGTCAGCCCATGAAGCCCAGTAGGCAGCGGGCACGTGCCGTGTCGCACTGCGCAGGCCGAGGCCGCCGTGCCGCAATGCTAGCTGCACGCGTGCTCGACCAGGCTCAGGCACGTGTGACGCCTCATCCGCAAACAAAAGCGCGGCAAGGCAACGGAGGACTGCGCAATCGTGATCTGTTGCGTAGCCGTGCGTGCATTGAAGCGGGAGCGTGCGGAAAGCATACTGCGCACGCGGTGCTGCACAACAGGAGAGCAACAGCCATGCAACTTGGGAGTTATGGACTGCGGGGAGGTTGTCGAGGAGGCCGCGCTGGCGGGCCAGGACTGCACGCAGGTGGGCTTCGACGAACTCCGGAGTGCCAAGAGGAACGCCAAGGGCAACAACACCACGCTCTGCCGAGGAGGTTTCGTGGCCACCCACCCAAACCGGGTGGTCAGGGGCAAGGGCAAGCACACCAGGTGGGAGAATGCCAGCGAAATTCCAAACTTTTGTCTTAGCAGCCTTGAGGCGGAGGCGTGCGTGATGCCACAAGTGGCGTTCAAGTCTGGGTGTGTCACGCAGCGCTGTTAGCATAGCTTCCCGGCTAACTAGGTCGTATGCAGCTGCAGCATCAACTGATAAGAGCGTCAAGCTGGGGTCAGCTTGAGTGCGCGCCTGCAAGTATGCACTAGCACTTCGGCACCGGCCCGCGTAGAGAGAGCGTACTGGTGGTGGTTGCAAGCGGCTTCGAAGTTGGAGGCGAACTGCTGTGCAATGGTTCTGGCAACAAGCCGTCGCAGAAAGTCACCCACCACCAAACCTCGCGTGCCCCCGCCTGGTTTGCTGAGGGCGACGAGGCGGCCCAACGCAAGGCCAACGACAGCTGACTCCGGCACATGAGCTCGGGCGAGCAGGCAAGCGACATCACACAAAAGCTGTGACGCATCATCCTCGTCTAAGACCAATCGGAGGATTTCAGCAGTGTAGCCGCTGGGGCGGGCTCGGCGCAGGTTTGCAAGGAGTGCCGGGCGGTCAAGCGCTAGTGGGGCAGGATGTCTTGGGGCAGCGGGCGGTATGGCTCAGCTGGCCGCCGTGACGGGTCCGTGAGCTGTTGGAGTGAGAGCCGCTCCAGCCGGCGTGGCAAGTCATCCGTGGAGCTGGTGGCGGGTGTGGTTGGGGCGCCGGCCTCGGCAAGTGCTGCACGGAGCAAAGGCTCCCAGTCACCTCGAAAGAAAGCAGTGAACCTCGCAAGAATGACCGATTTCGGGACGCGGTCAGTTCCGGCGGGGCGGAGCAGCAGCATGCGCGGGAGGAACAGCCAAAGCTTCCAAGCACGTGCTGCGTCTTTTGAAGCGAAGTCGGGAGCTGATGGGTCAGGGCCAGTGGCATCGCGGATGAAGCGCAGCATAAGCGCAGCCCAAATCAGAGCGCGGCGGAGTTGAGGTCTGCAAAAGGCTGGTGGAGTGCGGAACACATTGCAAGGCTGCAACAAGGCGTCAGTGACAGAGAAAGGGTCCAAACTAGCCAAGGCCACTCGCAGCCGCGGGCCATGCAGTGTGTCGGAGTCATTCGGAGTCGGTGTGAAAGGGGGGGTGAGCGCCCTCCGGTACGTCAGAGCTAAAAGAAAAAGAAAAAAACGAGGAGCTGCTGGAGCTGCTGTTTGGGGCGGCGGCAGGGGAATGGCAAGGCCCTGCATCGCTTGGGGGAGTCGCTGCAGAGGTGGGGCGGGAGGCTCCGATGCTGCAAGAGCTCGGAGACCGCTCGCTTCCCCATGTTAACGTGCAGTAAGGCTTCTTGGGCAGTGGCTGGTGTATACCCACCGGGCATTGTAACCAGTTGCCACGCCCAAACCAGGTGCACCAGGGTGTTGTTGGGGAGGGCGTTGCTTTCCGCAACCATGGTTAGCAACAGTTGCGCTTCAGGCAAGGGAAGCGCACGCCCTTCTTCAGTTGCTAAGTGCTGCAAGGTATGCAATGCATGCACCAACGCGGCCGACTGCACAGACGAGGCCCGGCGAAGGGTGTCGAGAGCGCGTTGCCACAGTGGTGCATAGTGAACATGGGCTTGCCAAGCAGCAAGCGCGTCGGAGTGAAGGCGACCGACTGCGGCATGCAACAATGGCACGACAAGGTGCCACTTGCGAGCGTACAGTATTAGGATGTATTAGGGGGGCCTTGGCGGGACCAGGCTGCATTGGTAGGTGCGGCACTGGTGTCAACAGGCGCTGCGGGCGCAAACAGCGCACGGGAAGCAGGGTCGGCTGCCACGACAGCGGGTTCGGGGAGCGGGACGCGTTGGCCGGGCAGGGAAGAACTTCCGGAGGAGATCCGCGACAGCAAACCCAACTGCACGGGGAGCCGCACAGTAGTGCAGCAACAGCCAAGCAGCCTGCAGGTCTCGAACCCGTGGAATAGCCTGCAGAAGGCGGTCGTGTTCTTCGCGCTTGAGCTCCAGGCGCCGTTGGACTTACGCATGGCTGCCAAAAGGCGTGCCAGACCCACATGGCGTTGTTAGCGTCGGCATGCAGCTGAGGGCTCCTCGCCTGCTGCATTCCAGCGGCAGTTTTTTTTTGTTGTTTTCTCCATGTTTTTTTTTCCGTCCGCAGCTTGGTCACCACTACGGCGGCGCCGCCAGGAGTTCGCCCAGCGGCAGTTCGGCGCCGTCGCTGTTGAGTTCGATGCACGCCTCTGCCCAAGGAGGGCCCACTGGTACAGCAAGTGCAGTTCGTGGACCCGCTCCGGTGCAACGATGATGTACGTGTGGTTGCGCCGTCCGCAATGCTGCGCGGCGCAAACAACGGCAGACGTACCCCGAGATCGACCGAAGCCGACGCCGTCGCATCATCGTTTTCGGACTCGAGGCCCCCACGCCGTCGATGCTCAACACTGTCGTTCGAGGGTCGGCTTCGGTCGCCGTCTGCACTGCGCGGACGACGCAAACCTGCCTACCAGGCATGATGCTTCGAAGTGGCGGAACCGCCTCGCAACATTCGAAAACATGTGCGCTTCCGCTTCACTCGCGCCGCCGAACTCGGTAAGGACGATGCAGCGGCACAACACGGCGCGCTGTCACTGGAGTGTGCCGGTATTTACAACATGCCAGCGGGTCCTACCTGGCGCTGCTAAGCGAGCCATACATGGTCATTGCACGATTAGCTCCCATCACGGACGTTTGCACCGGCAACTCCGGCAAGCTCTTGCACGTGCGCTCGCACTGCGGCCAGCGCCGCGTAAGCGCGGCCCCCGCGGCCACCATCGCCCACAGGGCTCGGTCCCGGGCGCGAGCGCGAACGAATCGTCGGAGCAGCGCGGACATCAAGGCCCAGCTATCCCAGCTCTGTGCGCTATGACCGATTGGTGGCTACCAGCCCGCTCCGCAGCAGCAAACCTCGGAATTCGTTATGGGTACCGCAGGGCCCGGCCCGGCAGAAGGAACTGTCAGCTCGCAACTAGCACCTGCGCCACTCTGGGAAGGCAGCAGTGTTTTTTTTTTTTTTTTCGCGCTTTTTTGCGTCTGCTCGAACTGTTCCAACGCCGTTTAAACTACCCCTCGGTCCCTAGTGCGTATATCGGAGCGGCAGCCGACTGGGGGCGCTCGCATCCGCAAGATCAAGCACGTCGCCAAGTGGAAGCACGTCAGGCGCTCCAGGCAGCGGCGGCATGGACCAGACTCCAAGCGCAGAGCTGGCGACGGCTCGCTGCAGGGCTACCGACAGCACACTCCACCAGCGGCGTGCCCAGCCTTGGGCTGCGGAGGCTCGCAACGGCGGCGGGGCTCGTTGGACCCGGAGCCGGAGCAAAGTACGGAGGAACTGCTGACACTCGTCGCTCCAGCGCCCCCCGACTTCAGCAGCGAGGACAACGAGCCGTTGAGGCCCGCCACGGGTGAGCTCCGGGTAGCGCGCGAGTTTGCGTCGTCGCGCCGCAGCAAGTGCGACTCCCGCCCGCGCGTCAGCACCCGAGACGGGGCGACCAGCACGGGTAAGTGGGGACACCAGCGTGGCGTCGCAGCACAAGGCCTCGCCATTATAGTCGTCGCTCCGTAGACAACGAAGTCGAGGCGGCGACGATCGTCGGCGTGGACTTGCGGCGCAGTAGTGCGCGCAAGCCACTGCTGCGGGACAACCCGACCTTCCGGGCCAACAGCCTCGCGAGCGACCTGCACCCAGGCTCGCTCAACAACGAACCCGCGTCTTGGCAACAAGCCGGTCCGGGGGCAGGCGAGGTGATGGTCCCCGTAGGCATCGACTTCAGCTCCACAGCCATGGCGGCCTTCCGCGCCGCAGTGCCGGCCTGTTATGGGCAAGCGCAGGCGCAGGCGACGCCTCAGCGCGAGGTGCATGAGGTCGGGCGTGAGTGTAGTCGCCGCATCAGAAGGGATGGCCGCCAGCCACATTCCCGCATGCGGACCGGACTGGGAGTGAAGGAGGGCACGAGCTGAAGGAGTCAAGGCTGGGAGCAAGTCGCGGTCTCGAAAGGAAGTGTGAAGTGCGAGAGCCGCTTGTCGCTGCCAGCCGGGCCCTCCAAGCCCTAGCTCGCCGTCAGTTGTGGGGGCCACGGCGCCTTGAACACAGGCAGCCCAGCCCGGTCTACGCGCCCAGCCAACGCCAGTGAGCTGGCGTGCTGCGTCGGCGACGGCACGCAGGCACGGCGAGACCGGCTCGCCCTCGAGTTCGCGCACGAGCCTGTCTGCTGCGTCGGGGTATCGTTGGTGCAATACCGGGAGTGCATCTGCCCACGCCGCCCAGTAAGCAGCCGGCGACACCCGCTCAGCCGCGAAGAGGCCGAGCCCCCCGAGGCTCGGCGGCAGAAAAGCGACCTGGCGCGCAGCTGCCCAGTCGTCGCCGTCGCTGGGCCCCGGGTCGCCCAGCAAAGAGGCAACGACGGCCCAGACTGCAGCATCATGAGCGCGAGCATACGGAAGGATGTCTGCAGGAGGGACATTTCGGATCAGATGCTGCGTTCGAGGCGCGGCGCAGAAAGCGAGCAAGAGCCAGGCGCTCTGAAGATCGGGGAGGTGCCGGAGCTTGCTGAGCAGATCGGTCTCAGCTTCAAGGCGGTCGGCGGCCTGAGCTTTAACGAAGTCGGGGTGACCGATGGGCACGCCAAGAGCTACGAAGCCACGCTGCGCCAGGGGCAGGTTGCCACACCAGACGTCTGGGCCCAAGGCTGCGATGCCGGGTGGGGCGTCCCCGCCGGCGGCGTTGTAGACTCGCGTCTTGCCGAGGTTTGCCTCGACCCCGGCGCCTCGCTCGACCTCCTGGGTGACGACGCGAAGCATTGGCGCTGCGCGCTCCGGTACGGTGACGACGTAGAGGTCGTCCAGGAACGCAGCGAGGCGCTCATCGGGCCGCAGCCGGGCGGCCTTTAGCAGGGAATGAGGGAATGAGTGGGGCACGGCGCCAGCGCCGATCTGCACTGGGGCACTGCTTGGATGCGAAAGACATCGGCGACAACTCGCACTTCCTAGCACTGGGCACCGCTGCGAGGCCAAACCAACGGCAACAAATCATATTTCTTAGCACTGGGGCACCACTTAGAGGCCAAACAACGGAAACAAATCGCACCCATGTACAAGTCCAACGGAATTAAAATCCGTTGGACTTGAATTTGACGAGGTTCTAAACTGCCAAAAGACCCGCTGATGCACATGATGCTCGGCCCCTGCCCTCCCAGACACAAGTCCAGCGGATTTGATATCCGTTGGACTTGCGTCTGGGAGGGATTTAGCTGGAATTGAAGCCCGAACAAGGCCACTGATGAAGGTCTTTCCACTCACATGTTACTATTTAATTGAGTACGAGTAGCAGTCGTCGTCGTGGTAGTGGTAGGCCTGGTGGCGGTAGTCGTGGTAGCGGTAGTGGTGGTGGCAGTGGTAGGGGTAGTGGTAATGATACGGTAGCGGTAGGGGCAGTGCTGGTGGTAGTGGTATAGTGGTAGCGGTAGTGGTAGTGCAGTTGCAGCAGTAGTGGGAGTAGTAGCAGTAGTAGCTGTAGCGGCAGTCGTAGAAAGGGTAGTAGTAGCAGTAGCAACAGCAGCGCCACAGCCCGGCTTTGTTATGCAGGTTTTTTGCTTCACTTGGCGGGTTTGGGCGGTATACGCGGGAGTTTGAGCGGTGGGGTGGGATTCAGGCTTCAGGCTACTTGGAGGATCATGGGGCTTAGTAACTTGGGCTATAAATAAGGTAACTATACTTATAACTCCAACTAGACTACCTATAACCTTACTAAGTCCCATGATCCTCCGAGTAGGGGTTGAGGTCGCAGGCAGCGCGAGAAATTCCGTTGGCCTGGCCTTCCTCCAGCGGTTCCTCTCTGGGCTGGCGGGTTTGGCGAGCAGCACTCGCCACGACCCGCCGCTTGCTCGGAGACCCCAAACCGGGGAGGCCAGGCCAACGGAACGTTCAAGGGCACCCGACCCTCACCCTAGCCCTAACCCTGGCGTATGGGGCCGTGAGGTGGCTGGGGGATGCTGGGGGTGTGGCAGCGGCGGTGGGGAGGAAGGAAGGAAGAACCTTGCAATGAACACGAAGGATACGATATGTGCGTGCGTGCAAACGAACCGGGGGAGCATCATACCCACCTCAAAAGAGAATTTCCACGCCTACCTAATCGAGGCGACTTTCACACCCACCAAAAAAGAATTTCCACATCCACTTAAGCGACATCCTTACCAAATGTGTCGCCCGCTTCGCCCAAGGATTTTGCTGACCGAAACCCTTGTCTCAACATTGTCCAGGGCGGCCTGCGCTGTACTAAGAGAGAAATTTGCTGTAGAGGCCAAGGCGCCTTGCGAGAGGCGTCTCGTGACCGAAACCTTCTTCTTAGTACAGTCCAGGGCGCCCTGGGTTGTACTAAGCTAGGGTTCTGCCGACCGAAGCCTTTCTTAGTACAGTCCAGGGATGTACTAAGATAGGGTTCTGCCGACCGAAGCCTTTCTTAGTACAGTGCAGGGCGCCCTGGGTTGTACTAAGATCGGCTTCTGCCGACCGAAGCCTTTCTTGGTACAATCCAGGGCGCCCTGGGTTGTACTAAGATGGGGTTCTGCCGACCGACGCCTTTCTTAGTACAGTCCAGGGCGCCCTGGGATGTAGTAAGATAGGGTTCTGCCGACCAAAGCCTTTCGTAGTACAGTCCAGGGCGCCCTGGGTTGTACTAAGATAGGGTTCTGCCGACCGAAGCATTTCTTAGTACAGTGCAGGGCGCCCAGGGTGGTACTAAGATAGGGTTCTGCCGACCGAAGCCTTTCTTAGTACAGTCCAGGCGCCCTGGGATGTACTAAGATAGGGTCCTGCCGACCGAAGCCTTTCTTAGTACAGTCCAGGGCGCCCTGGGTTGTACTAAGATAGGGTTCTGCCGACCGAAACCTTTCTTAGTACAGTCCAGGGCGCCCTGCGTTGTACTAAGATAGGGTTCTGCCGACCGAAACCTTTCTTAGTACAGTCCAGGGCGCCCTGGACTGTAGTAAGAGAAGGGTACAGCCGGCCCGAAGGTCAGGGTACGGATGGTGGTGGTCAGGCATTCCTTGGGAGCAGGACAGCTCGCAAGCCCCGGACTGTACTAAGACAGGGGTACCGGTACCCTGACGGTAGTACAGTCCAGGGCGCCCTGGACTGTACTAAAAAGGGTTTCGGTCGGCGGAACCCTATCTTAGTACAACCCAGGGCGCCCTGAACTGTACTAAGAACGGTTTCGGTCGGCAAAACCGTATCTTAGTACATCCCAGGGCGCCCTGGACTGTACTAAGCAAGGTTTCGGTCGGCAGAACCCTCCCTTATTAGTACAACCCAGGGCGCCCCGGACTGTACTAAGACAGGGGTACCGGTACCCTGACCGTAGTACAGTCCAGGGCGCCCTGGGTTGTACTAAGATAAGGTTCTGCCGAGACTGAATAGAAATACATCGTGCAGTTAGAGCCTCGGGCTGGCCAGGCATTCCCTGGGAGCAGGACAGCTCGCAAGCCCCGGACTGTACTAAGACAGGGGTACCGGTACCCTGACCGTAGTACAGTCCAGGGCGCCCTGGACTGTACTAAGAGAAGGGTACAGCCAGCCCGAAGGTCAGGGTACGGCGGCGCATCATCCGTACCCTGATCTTCGGGCCGGCGGTACCCTTACCGTAGTACAGTCCAGGGCGCCCTGGACTGTACTACGGTCAGGGTACCGGTACCCCTGTCTTAGTACAGTCCGGGCCTTCTGCGGCACTCTGTTCTCACTCACGCACGGGTTCCCTGACCAGACACAACCCTATCTTAGAACAACCCAGGGCGCCCTGGACTGTACTAAGAAAGGTTTCGGTCGGCAGAACCCTCCCTTAGTACAACCCCGGGCGCCCCGGACTGTACTAAGACAGGGGTGACCGTAGTACAGTCCAGGGCGCCCTGGACTGTACTAAGAAGGGTTTCGGTCGGCGGAACCCTATCTTAGTGCAACCCAGGGCGCCCTGAACTGTACTAAGAAAGGTTTCGGTCGGCAAAACCGTATCTTAGTACAATCCAGGGCGCCCTGGACTGTACTAAGAAAGGTTTCGGTCGGCAGAACCCTCCCGTAGTACAACGCCCCGGACTGTACTAAGACAGGAGTACCGGTACCCTGACCGTAGTACAGTCCAGGGCGCCCTGGACTGTACTAAAAAGGGTTTCGGTCGGCGGAACCCTATCTTAGTACAACCCAGGGCGCCCTGGACTGTACTAAGAAAGGTTTCGGTCAGAACCCTCCCTTATTACAACCCAGGGCGCCTCGGACTGTACTAAGACAGGGGTACCGGTACCCTGACCGTAGTACAGTCCAGGGCGCCTTCCACTGTACTAAGAAGGGTTTCGGTCGGCGGAACCCTATCTTAGTACAACCCAGGGCGCCCTGAACTGTACTAAGAAAGGTTTCGGTCGGCAAATCCGTATCTTAGTATAATCCAGGGCGCCCTGGACTGTACTAAGAAAGGTTTCGGTCGGCAGAACCCTCCCTCAGTACAACCGAGGGCGCCCCGGACTGTACTAAGACAGGGGTACCGGTACCCGAACCGTAGTACAGTCCAGGGCGCCCTGGACTGTACTGAGAAAGGGTTCGGTCGGCAGAACCCTATCCTAGTACAACCCAGGGCGCCTTGGACTGTACTGAGAAAGGTTTCGGTAGGCAGAACCCTATCTTAGTACAACCCAGGGCGCCCTGGACTGTACTAAGACAGGGGTACCGGTACCCTGTCTGTAGTACAGTCCAGGGCGCCCTGGACTGTACTAAGAAAGGTTTCGGTCGGCAGAACCCTATCTGAGTACAACCCAGGGCGCCCTGGACTGTACTATCTTATCCTGGACTGTACTAAGAAAGGTTTTGGTCGGCAGAACCCTATCTTAGTACAACCCAGGGCGCCCTGGACTGTACCAAGAAGTTTAAAATGTCAGTCACGAGACGCCCCTGTTAGGGCGCCCTGGCCTCCAGTGTTGAAACAAGGGTTTCGGTCAGCAAAATCCTTGGGCGAAGCGGGCGACATGTGGAAATTCTTTTTTGGTGGGTGTGGAAATTCGCGTCGCCTAGGTAGTCGTGGAAATTCTTTTTTGCTAGGTGGGTATATGATGCTCCCCCGGTTCGTTCGCACGCACGCACATAGTGTATCATTGCAAAAATTTTCCTTCCTTCCTCCCCACCGCCACTGCCACACCCCTAGCCACCCCACGGCCCCATATGCCAGGGTTAGGGCTAGGGTGAGGGTCGGGTGCCTTTGAACGTTCTGTTGGCCTGGCCTCCCACCTCCCCTTTCTCTTTTCGGCAGTGCCCGGTTTGGGGTCTCCGAGCAAGCGGCGGGTCGTCGCGAGTGCTGCTCGCCAAAGCCGCCCGCCCGGAGAGGAACCGCTAGAGGAAGGCCAGGCCAACGGAGTTTCTCGTCGGGCTGCCTGCGACCTCAACCCCTACTTGGAGGACCACGGGACTTAGTAAGGTTATAAGTACCCTAGTTGGAGTTATAAGTATAGTTACCTTATTTATAGCCCAAATTACTAAGCCTCATGATCCTCCAAGTAGCCTGAAGCCTGAATCCCACCCCAACGCTCAAACTCCCGCGTATACCACCCAAACCCGCCAAGCGAAGCAAGACACCTGCATAACAAGGCCGGGCTGTGGCGCTGTTGCTACTGCTACTACTACCCTTTCTACTACTGCCGCTACAGCTACTACTGCTACTACTCCCACTACTGCTGCAACTGCACTACCACTACCGCTACCACTGCCACTGCCATTCCACTACCCCTACCACTGCCACTACCACTACCGCTACCACGACTACCGCCACCAGGCCTACCACTACCACGACGACGACTGCTACTTAGTACTCAAGCAAATAGTAAAATGTGAGTGGAAAGACCTTCATCAGTGGGCTTTTTCGGGCTTCAATTCCAGCTAAATCCCTCCCAGACGCAACTCCAACGGATTTTAAATCCGCTGGACTCGTGTCTGGGAGGGCAGGGGCCGAGCATCATGCGCATCAGCGGGTCTTTTGGGGGTTTCAAACCTCCTCAAATTCAAGTCCAACGGATTTTAAATCCGTTGGACTTGTACATGGGTGCGATTTGTTGCCGTTTTTTGGCCTCCAAGTGGAGTCCCAGTGCTAAGAAATATGATTTGTTGCCGTTGGTTTGGCCTCGCAGCGGTGCCCAGTGCTACGAAGTGCGAGTTGTCGCCGATGTTTTTTGCATTTAAGCAGTGCCCCAGTGCTAAGATCGGCGCTGGCGCCGTGCCCCACTCATTCCCTCATTCCCTGCTAAAGGCCGGCCAGGCAGAGAAGCACTCGCGGCAACGAGCGAATCGTGCTGACCAAGCGCATAAAGCCCCGGTGCGAGGGGGTCGCCCTGCTCGACTCCTTCGGCCTGCGTGATTTCGTGCACTCGCCCATGGCTGTCCCACCACAGGTAAATGGAGGTGCGCGCGTACATGGCTCGGGCAAAGGGCACGAGCGGCGGGACGGTGTCGCGCAACTTGGCGAGTATAGTCGCGCGGCTGATGGTATCGTAAGCACTGCGCCCGTCGAGGGAAACGACAGTGGTCCTGGGGTCGAGCTCGACAGCGGCACGAAGCATCGCCGCAGTGCTTGAGATGCAGAATGATGCAGAGACCAAGTCAGCGCAACAACTGCGCAAACCATCTCGAGCACACGGTCTTCCACGGCGGCTCCGGCACAAGGGGCTCGTCGCCCACGGCTAATAGAACAGCGCGTCAGCGTGGGACCGCTGCGTCATGGGCTGCAGCGAAGTCGTCCGTGAGACTCGGCGGCACGCCCCACACAGCAGGAGCACCATGCGCTTTGCAGGTCCTGCTGCGCGGGCAAGTGCGCGAGCAAATCCTCATGCCTGCCTATACCCCGCCTGGCTGCGCAGCATGGCGGCAACAACACGTCGCGAGGAATCTTCGCCCCCGCAAGCTTGTCCACGGCATGCCCCAATAGCCGTGTAGTGATGTTCATCATCCATCACAACCTTGAGGTGTTGGTTGGTGCACCCGGACGGGCCCATTGCTGCTCCCCGTCGTGCCCTGCGCAAGTTGTTCAACAAGTGTGCTTTACAAACATGCGCTGGAACAACCGACAGTGGGTCGAAGTTCGGGCGCAACGGCACTTGCGCTTTTGTCTTGGCAGCAGGGGGCGGCAATTGGGGAGCCGGTCTGAGTGGTAGTGCAAGCTGGAAGCCTTGTTGTGGGATGGTGAAGGGCCGTATGCATCTTGCGACATCATTTCTCGAGATTGTATCGAGCGCACCGTGCGCCTCTGGCTATCCAAGCCGGGCGCTTCTCGGCTGCACATCAGCCCGTAGTTGGGCCTCGGCCCCGCTTCGTAATTGGCGAGACGAGCACAACACGGCAATTTGATACCAGGCTGTCCACTATACGGAATGCTCCCGCTCCGACCTGTTCTTCTAGCCTGCACGTGGTTCAAAAGGAGTACACCAAGAACTGTTCAAGCGTTCACTGCGGCTGCAGCTGGTACTAGCAGAGACACAAGAAGTCGTCAGCCGCTCACAGCTGCTGAGGCCGGTTCCAAATGTCGCCAGGCGCACACTGTGGCTGCAGCTGGTTCAATAAAGGTACGCCAACAGAGTCGTTAGGTGTTCACTGCGGTTGCGGCTGCACCAGTTGAAGGAGTCGTTGGGTGCTTACGGCGGTTGCAGCAGGTACTATGAGGAGTATTCTTGCCGGGTGATCTGGTGCCGTTTCGGCCGGCCAAACCAAGCGCGCCTCACATCGGCAGCGAAAGGGGAAGAGGTCTACCGTCGTGGGTCCGCAGCCGCCATCAAACACCACGGCCAAAACTGCTGGAACCTGGCGACCGCTGGAAGATCGACGCGTTCGACGCATACGGCTGCGGCCATATAAGTGCACGAGCTGCTTGGATGAGTCTGCAAGGGCGTCTTCTTCTTTGCCCGCACCTCTTCACGTCCATAACTCGTCCATACAACGTATAAACGTGTCCTACCGTCCGTATCCACCTAGACACCGACAAGGGTGTTAGCGAAGCGGCAGCTCTCGGGGCGTTCGCTATCGCGAGGTCCAATACGTCACCCAACGGGAGCGCGTTTGGCGCACCAGGCTTCGGCGGCATGGACCGTGCGGTGGCAGCGAAGCGGCAGCCGGCTCGGGGCACTCATGAGCACTTGCCATCACGAAGTTCAGGCAGCAGCGTCATGGACCAGACACCAAGCGCGGAGCTGGCAACGGCTCGCTGCAGGGCAACCGACAGCACGATCCACCAGCGGCGCACCCAGGGAGCCGCAGTGGGGTGTTGGCGACAAGCGCGACTCCCGCCCGCGCGTCAGCACCGGGAACGGGGCGTATGAGGGTTGGTTACCGGTCCTCGGTTTTGCAACACGTTTCATTCTGTAGCCAGGCAAAAATCGGCGATTGCGGTTGTCGCTGGAGCAATCACGGCTTAATGCTTTGAGGCCATTCTAAGGACACTGCCCGTCAAGCGGCCGGCACTGTTTCGTTGCTGACTGCAGAGCACGGTCAAACGCAGTCCCGCGGACCAGCAGTCAAAAAAACACGATCGACAACACATGGAACTGCTGGAAGATGCTGGAAGCAACCGCCAGCACGTCCGTGATAGTGTTCCGTACCTGGCACAACGACAGCACTAAACATACAAGTCCTCGCGCATGCCGGCCAAAAGTTCATACAACTTGTGCCCTAATCACCGGCGAGGCCACGAGGCTGCGAGCTCGGCAGCACACCCAAGCTGATGCCAATGCCACCGACGAATGTGCCGTCGGGCACTCAGAGTCAGCCGAACATCGATCGGTCCAGCACTGTGAAGCAGCGTTGCATGCGCAGCTTTGCGAGGTTTTGGCGGCAAAGTTGCCGTCCGGATGTGGCTTAGTCGTACCAAGATTGCAGAGGGGTGGGACCCAAGTTCGCGCAGGCTGGGGAGGCACTGGGTGATGACTGAGTCAGACTACCCCACCGGACCTACCTTCTGACACCTTAGAAACCTATTGAGTTACATTGTCGAAACCCCTTGACTGCAGACCAGCGACAGACGGATGTTGTAGCCCACGGAGTTTTCGAGCGACCCCCGCGCACTCGCCGGGCACATGCGGATATGTTTTGTTTGTCCTTCAAAGGCAATCAGAGCTTGCTGTTGCGCAGCAAAACAGCTACAGTACGCAGGGAAGCGGCTGCCGACCACGGCTTCGGCATCACCAGATGTCACAAGCATCCGCCCGCATGTCACCTAAAGGTGGCTCCCTGCCGTCAAATTCGTCCGCTCCCGCCAACGGCAACTCAAGCAGCGAGTAGGCCAGCGCGACTGTGCCGCCACAGCTAGCATGCACGTCCATTACGTGCTGCAGCGCGCCGGAGGGCAGCTGGGCACAGGCGTTCAACCAGGAAGTCGCGTGAACGTTGCAGGATTGGTCTCAGGCAAAGCTTGACGGAATCCTGTCAAGGTTTTCCTATCTTATCATAAGGTGTAACAGATTCCCTGTTGCCGCGTTTGCCGTTTGCCCAACAAAGACGGCTTCTCGTCCGACGGTGCCTGGCTCTCGAGCGCGGAGCAGACGCGTCAGCAACAGGAACAGTTTCCAACAAGAGCGGGTCATGAGCAGCTGCATGGCCGTTCCGCAGGCATACGCCTCACGCCAGGCGCGTAATGCTAGGATGAACGCCTGGCGCACAGTGTGCCGCAAGAACGCCGGCACGCTGCACATGTTTGATACCGACAGCGTGGCAGAAGCGGGATGCTCCCGCCAACGCAAGCCCGGCGGAGCCGTGATAACACGGCCTCGCCGTTGGTGACACTTTTCGGCGTCTCTTGTCGCTCTGCCTTGCCCGGATGTTTGCCAACATTTGCCGACACTTTTTATTTGCGACATGGCGAGCGACGCTGTTGCTCGACGGTCGACGATGCGGAGGCACTCGAGCTGTTTGCACACACGCCCAACGTCATTGTCGCCGCATACCAGTTTGCGCTGCAGACGCGGCGGGCTGGCACGGACGCACTTTCAGGTATGCTTTGCACCGCTGTCGATCTCGACCCTGTGTCCTTGGACGGCCGTATAGTGCCTATGAAACGATCTCGCACGTTCTCGCACATGGCAAGTTGCACAGCGTTGCCCCGGCACTCGTCCCGTTTCCTGGTGGGATGCCGACGAGCGGTGCACCATCCATCCAGGCAAAGGGGGCGAACAAAGTGCCACCCTGGCAGTGGCGCTGTAAGGCCTCGGCCAAGACGACGATCTCGTCACTGCAGACAGACGGCTGCGCCTCGGAGATCTCGCGGCTTTCTTCGACCACGTTTACCTGGTTACCACGCCGGCATGCACACGCGACGCACTTAATGTCGTCACTTCCCCCATTCAGACACAAACGGCATTGGCTTCGCGATGGCCTGCTCGCCATCGCGCAGTACACTGTGCCCGATGCGGGGCCGCAAGGACCACACAAGTAGGATGTCTTGGAGCACAGGCAGCAGATCCAAAAGCGACCAAGCTTCGTTTAAGATTCGGCGGACTCGCCGGCCCACATGGAGAGCACATTGCTCGCGAAGCCGTTGGATCCAAAGTGCAACTGGGGCCCAACGGTAGCTGGCCCGCACGTCGGCACGTGGGACGCGGGGTCGATGTCGGTTGCGGTAGATCCGCAAACGGGTCAGGACGTTCCAGTTTTTGTAAAAGCAACCGACAAAAAATTCTAAGCACGAATTCGCGGATTCAACTGTGCAAACGGCCAGCATGAGACGACATATTGGCGATTCTCTAAAAAGGCTGGCAAGCAAGGTTCTTATTCTGATGGTCGGACCATTCGGACAAGTTTCAAGTAAAACAGTTAGCATCACAGAACTGCTGCAACAAAAACCCATGAAGGCTACAAGCCAATGAATGCAAGGACTCCACCTCGTCAAACCCAAAACTAGTCTGGTTTTAATTGAACAATGCTACACGGCACGCAAGGTCAAGAATGAGTCGAAGTGCTCAATTCGTTGGAGAATGTGCTAAACTAAACACATCCCATGTACTTTTCACGTTAGATCAGGAGTGCTTGTGGCTTTCAAGAACACAACATTGTCCAGAGATCTGCTTCTCGTCACTGCACTGCACCGTATCCATTCAAGAATCACGATAGCTGACTTCTTCCATGCATGCACGTGATTCGATGGGCAATGACTTGCCAGAAATACATAACAATTTGAACCTGCATATCACTTCTACATGCAACAGTGTCGCCTACATCATAGATGTCGTGGCTCTGTGTTTGGGTCTCGCTTTGGGTGTATGGGGTGTCGTGTCTGTGAGACAACGAAAGTGACCCCTGCCACAACTGTCTGATCATCGATTACAAAAGATAGCTGATCCAGGTAGGCTATCTTGGAGGCGTTCGTTCTCTGCGTGTCTTGCGCGGTCAAGTCCTTTGACGTCCTGTTGCATGGTAGCACGACTCGAAGCAAGCTCCCATGGCACTATGGAAACAACTGCTCCAAATGCAGCAGCATGCATTCAGCATCCAACGATGGAAAACCACTCTCTGATACTGCAAGCCAGGAATGCGATGATGTGCTGCTGTTGAATTTGAGGTGGTGAAACGAGCAGTCTGTTAAGATTGCAGCCTCCCTCACGCAGGTCTGTGCGGAGTGATGTGCAGAGCCATAGCTGAATAAAGCTGCTGCTTGCCCAGGGCAAGACAGAAATCCCTTCAGGATGCATTAGCCTGACAGCGCATGCTCGAGGTGGGACAGCGCTGTAACGCAGTATCAGGGGTGTCCAAGGCAAACAGTCCATGCCTCAAATTCGCTTCTTTGGAGCTGATTGCACGGAGCAACAGGACAGCCAACCCTCAGGCACCAGTTTCAAGGAAGGCTTGCATGGCAGTGCCTAACCGTCTCTTATGTAACATACGTGTTGTCGCCTGGGAGGCGTCTTCATTCGAAGAACGCTTGGATGGCGAAGTTTTCTCTCGACACTCCTGCGATTTCACGAATTCTGAACAGTGATTGCTGTACTAGCGCAGACCGCAAAATACTTGGTTTAAGCAAATTGATGACATGTGCAGGCTGCACTGGCCCCCGAATACTGCACACATCTCCACACGTCATCGCGCCGATGTTCAGGTGTACGGTCAAGCTTGCTGCTCTACCCTTCTCAAAAGGGAGGGCTTTCACATTCACACTGCAATTGCGAATTGCGGGCACAACTGCTTCACCGCACGAGTAACTGAGTGGAACTAATTGCAGAAGCGCCTCGAAGCTTGCGCGCACTGCGATCTCGTGTCTTCGCACTGCATCCTCCAGCTGTGGACACTGGAGAGATGATCGAAAGCAGGCTGCAGGCATTACTCTTCAGAGTGTCCTGAGAGGAAGGAACCGAAGTCTTCGCAGACCCCTGCACTGGGCACACTCGCATGACATAACATTGCATAAAGTTCTCTGCAGATGCACCCGATATGCACGAAAACACAGATGCCAAGAAGCGATTGCAGACGCCCAGACTTTGGAGCGCACCTCTCCTTTCCGCTGCTTGGACTTTTGCGCCTGTTCTCACCATGGCCAGTGGCAAGCCTGCGTGGATCCATTCTACGGCCTGCTTGAGCTCTTTTTCCAAAGCCTGCAGGTCAGCAGTTCACATGTCGCCAATCAGTGCTTGTGCACATTTCCCGCCGTTTGCCTCTATCTTTGAGCGGCTATGCTGCAACTCCTCCTGACAGCGCTTCATCTCCACCTGTGAGATCACTGCAGTCCCTGGCAACGACATACACAAGCACTAGGATGCCTCGAAGATGTGGCACTGCAGACTCGACATTTCGTGCTCTCGTTTCGCCCTTTCCTGGCACAGACGATGATTTCGTTGATGGACTTTCTTTCCGACAAGTTCGTATCAGTTGACCTTGCCGGAAGAATCAAGAGACGAATCACGACTGGCAAAACGGTACAAACGTCCAGGTGAACGGGGGCGCCTCAAGTTCCACAGCACGCCTGTGCATCAGCGCCTGTGCGGTGCGGAGCTGTTCTGGACCTTCTCCCTCCGAAAGTGATGTTTCGTGCTCAGCAGCTTTTTGCGCAGAAGCGGAGGTCGATTCTTTGGACCCTGACGCTTGGAAAAGGAAGCTGAAAGCTCATGCAAAGGCATGCTATGTCGCTCTGAGAAGTTCCAAGTAGCTAAGAGGAAAAGCTAAGTTGAGCTCGACTCACTCCTGCGCCATGTCGCATGGCCTGCTGCTACGGCTGATAACAGACGGCTGATAACAGTCAACGTACTACGAGTAGGCTGTAGCCAGTCGCCAACTCGCCTTCTGCGACTGCGTAGAGCAGCCGCGGCTGAAAGACAGAGAAGCATGCAAGCGCCTGGCCAATCAAGTTTGGCAGCAGAATTTAATGGATCTGCATCTGTGCCTATCACCGCTTTGTTCACAGATTTAGCAATGGGCTTGGCAACAGAAACTGTGATATGGATTCACATGCCAAATCTCAGCCTGATATGTGCCACGAACCCGACGCCTTACATGAAGGCCAAAAGCAATAGATGCACAACCCAACCCTGTGCAAGCAGCGAACGGCTTCACGCCGTTTGGGCCCCCCAGGCAGGGGCTCCGTGGTCTCCGGCTCGCGGCTCGCGCCCCGGCCGAAGCCCTTCGCCCCGCACCGCCTGTTCCTCCCGCAGTAACTCCCCAGAGTAACTCCCCAGTAAAGGCTTCGGGGTTCGAGCATTTCATCGGCCCTCTTCATTTGTGGCCGGGCCGAGGCGGACGCGGCGCAGCATTTACAGAAAAGCACTATACCATGCCCCAGCCACGTAAGACCCTGTGCAGGAAGCCAACTACATCTAAGTACATGCAGCAGAGAAGCAAAAAGTTGTAGCTGTCGTAGATTCCACAGAGCCCGGAAACCTTCACAGGACTCTGCCCACGTGACAACAAGCATACAATCTGTTTTGACTCAAGGCTGGGCGGCTGGGCCTCCAGATGCTGTCCGCAACTTTCTGCTCCAGCTGCAAGTTCTCCCGTCCAACATACTGGCCTTTCCCAGCTACATCTCTAGACCGGAGATCCAGGATGCAACCCTCTCTGACTGCACCGCAAGCTTCTGGTCAAGTGGCTCAGGATGTACCCGAAGACCTGGCAATCTTAAACTCCTCTTTTGCCGTGACACCATGCATCAGCTTGGTCCCAAACCCGATCGAGATCGAATGCAGCATCCAACAACTGAATGGACACCGGTCCAGTCGTATCAACCTTCAAAGCCAGGTGAGCATGCATGGATGCCTCCCGGTAATCATCATGGGCACAACAAAGCAGCTATGCAGGCAAGCAGGACCTGGGCGTGTGTCTGCGTGCCACCAGTTGCCACTTCAGCTCTCCAACAACCTTCGCATGCAGCTGAGTCATGAAATAGTCCGTGACTCAGAGGATCAGCTCTTTGCCACCTGGACAGTCTCGATATGCTGGCCACCGGCGGTCGACAACGGCCTGGTGAGCTCAAGCGAGCCAAGAAGCTTCGCACAGCTTGTCAGGATGGCATGGGATTACTGCATGGTTACTAGCTCTGGAATGAGAAGGTGCAGACTAGAAAGACGCAGAGCAAGATTACGGGAGACAGGGCATTCAAGTTCCAGAAGTCGAGGATTGAAGACCGCAGGGATCTCACAACGAGACAGGCCCAGCCCAAGATCTAAATCACAATCATCCTGCCTGACCCTCAGCGGGAAGATGCTCTTTCAGGACCCGCAGGGAGACTGCATTGTGGGTGCGCCAAAGCCACCACACCATCTGTCGTGCCTTCAAGGGCTTCGGTGCGGCCACACTTGTTCGTAGGGAATTACAAAGAGTGAAGTCGGGTTTTCGGTTCTGCTCACTGTTATTGGTGGACGCTTTGCCAGAGACTTCGTACGTACATACATACTCATGCATATGTATATATATATATATATACATATACATATATATATATATATATATATATATATATATACATATATATATACATATATATATACACATATGTACGTATGTTTTTTTTTGCTTCGGATAGCAGAGTCGACAGACGCATCCCAAAATTCTGGCATTGAATTCAAAAGCGAACACGACGACCCGGCATTCCACACGTATTGTGCGGCAAGCCAGTCGAGGGCCGCGAAGGCACAAAGCCCGTTGGAGGTGGCGCAGAAATCTATGGACATAGTATGCGCTCACCAGACAAGGGTGGGATGTAACCGGCAGACGGGAAAAGCCGTCCCACCCCTACAACAAAATCAAACTGAGGCACATGGCAACCATCAGAGAGTTGCCAAAATTGGTGGCCACCCAGGCTGTCATGAG
Organism: Symbiodinium sp. CCMP2592; assembly: GCA_905221615.1. Taxonomy (NCBI): domain Eukaryota; class Dinophyceae; order Suessiales; family Symbiodiniaceae; genus Symbiodinium; species Symbiodinium sp. CCMP2592. Next base: position 116,792 of record CAJNDT010000235.1, read on the forward strand.
AAGGAACACTTCAACTAGCAAGAGATTTTCCCCAGTCACAGAGGCTACTAAGGATGCTTTGTATTCCGTTGTCGGCTATCAAAGCACCAGTCAAACTACCGTCCGAACTAAGTTTGGAAATCGGATTCGGACTTCAAACGTGCAGGATCTTCCTCAGGGGTATCGGCTGAGGCCATCCCTACACAGTTAACATACCCAAGACGTCAGAACACCTTCATCGAGGTGATATCGAGACATCAAACTCAACAACAGCATGAAGGCTGCAAGACCTTGGGTAGTTGGCTGCTCTCCAGGCTCCGGTTGAACGCATAGCCAAACGTCAACTCCGCTGGTTGCTGGGTAGTCGGCTGCCCTCGAGGCTCCGGTTGAACGCATAGCCAAACTTCAAACTCCGCAGGTTGCTGGGTTGTCCGCTGCCCTCTAGGCTCCGGTTGAATGCATGGCCAAACGTCAAAACCCGCAGGTTTCCCAACGTCAAACTCCGCGGGTTGCTGCGTTGTCGGCTGCCCTCTAGGCTCCGGTTGAATGCATGGCCAAACGTCAGACTCCGCAAGTTGCTGGGTAGCTGGCTGCACCACATGGCGAACCCCGCCCCGAAGGGCATCTACAGGGTCCTGGGGCTCTACGATCTTCTCCCGCTGTGGGAGCGACTCGGGCCCTATGTACGTATGTATGTATATATACATATATATATATATGTATACATATATATATATATATATATATCATACGCACACACATTTCTACACATGGCTTTTGTGTGTATGTAAGTTCATGACATTTACGTTTATATGTTTATGCATTTGGGTGTGTTTAGTTGTGTATTTGCTTGTTTGTTTTCTTGTTTACATGTTAAACAATGCGGACATAAACATATGACTCACATGACTCTAGCTATCGATCGATCTACTTCTACATTTTGAACACAGCGAACGATTCCAGGAGCAATTTGTCATTAGTGGTGCAAGGCAGTCTGCAACGGTCAGGTCCATGAGAAGAAAGCGAGGATAAGGGTAAAGCACGTGATCATGTTTGGGGACTGCGGCTGACTCATGATGCGGACCTACTTCGCGGATGCAAACCGTAACAGCCTGATCTAGCAGACACATGCAATCGTTATGAACGATCTCTGTGCCTGCAGCTGCGCATCTGCTGCTTCGAGAACCAAGCAGCTCCCGTAGAAACATCCTTGAGGCTTTCAGGTCCACCAAACTTCCAACAACCACTCTGGCTCTGCGTGGCACGGCGCCTCGAAAACACTGCCAAAGCCAAGACTCTGTCGAACGCTTCCAGGAAGTGTTGCCTGGCACAAGGGCACAGAATCTCAGGGCATCTCAGGGCCTCATCAGCCCTGGAGCTGTGCACCTGCAGCCCTCGCAAGTGAAGAACTCACTGATGGCCAGGCGGAAGAAGCTCATCGCCTGGCCGCTTCACTTGGCCGGGCCGGAAACCAACAGCGTGCTGGGGCGATGGCCTCTGGCGCTGTTACTGTCCAAGAGCCATGCTGAGCCAGCGGCTGCCCAGTCACAGCCACCTTAAAGCGAAGTAATGAGAGGGGGCTTTCACGCTTCTCGATTCGCTGACTGGGGGCTTGACAGCTGCAACTGAAGCAGCGACTACATGCAGTAGCTGCCAAACCTGGAAGCAAAACAACGACGGGCTGAGCTCGTCGTAACTGGGATTGGCTTTTGCGAAAGTTGCGCAACTGCTTTCACAGGCCGGCGGCAGCACATGTCTCATCTTCGCAGAAGATGTGCTCTCTCTGCCCGAAGAGGCTGTTCCACTGCGTCAGGGAAATGGAGCGACAGAACAGCATGAGGCCAGCTAGCCTCAAGACCTGTCTCGCCCCTGCACAGGCCTTCTTCAGCATCTGGCGCATCTCCCACGGCTGGACAGGGCCACGATCCTGTATTTGCACTGCCTCGTGAGCCGCTGGCATGGTTATGGGCGGGATGGAAAATTTGAAGCCACAAGCACAAACATGGCAAAGTCGGACAAGGGAGGCATCGCTGTAAACTGCTACCATCTTACTCTGCCCAGTCACCAGGCTGCGAAAGTCAGCTTTGTGGCGTGGAAAGACGCGGGAGACGAAGCTAGTGATGCTAACCGCTGCAGGATGCTGCTGTACACCGGAGTAGCCTCGAGAACCGGGCCAAAGGAGATGCTGTCACAAAGAAACCCAGATACCGGATCGGGCAAGAGGCCCTTGAGCAGCACCAACAGCCCCAGTCGAGCTTCCACAAAGCGCTCGTCGTCGAGGTGATAGTCCATGGCCCAACCTCCGCACAGACAGCGACCCTGAAAGCTTCGGCCCGTTGCACGCAAAAGAGCCTGTCTTACCAGGAGGCCCATCGACTGCCACGGCATGGCCCACACGGAAGACAGCACCTCGGGCACAGGCCCAGGGCCACCGCGCGACGCTTCAGCAGAACAATACGGGAATGTGATGAAAAGCCCTTCCGGCCTGACTTCAGGCTTTGAGGATGAGGTGGAGTCCACAAGGCGGATCGTTCGGAGAGCCACTGCACCAACTCCTGTGCGGATTTCTGGTGGTTCTCCGTGAAATGCGGCACGTCATACAGCAAGTCCAGTGTTCCTGTGCCAACCTTGGTTCAGAAGGTGCTTTCGCCGGATATTGGAGCTCTAAGCTTCGGGGGTGCCCCGTTTACACAAGTACTGCCCAAGAAGCTTTGTAGGCCCGCAGCGTGGGATAGCGAAAGATTTGCATTGCATCACAAGCATCCTCATTCTCAACGCAGTTGCAGGCAGCGACGCGGATGGTATCTGAGCCCTTGTACGCTTGTGCGACCTGCTGGAAGACGGGGGCGAAGTACCAGCAGTGCGGACACCCAGACGAGTAGTACTCCACCAACAGCGTTGTAAAGCCTCCCTCCACAATGCTCCCATGTAGTTGGCAGCTGGCTCCACTGAGAATTGCGACAGGACCGCCACTCGGATACAATGATTTTTGAGATCCGCTCTCGTACAGGTGAGGCCGCGGACTCCAAATTACATCGCCCGATGGCTGTGATCCGCCGTGGCCGAAATGCCAAGCCAGTGTATGGCAAAGGCCCGCAAAGCGAGCAAACATCCTTCCATACGAACACTGGGGATACCCAACGTCCTCTAAGCTGTTGCTGTTACATTGCGACTCCTTCGCGACTTAACACATGATGCGATTATGCACACACACACTTATACATTTATACGGACTTTACGACGGTTAGGATCGACGCTTGAGGCAGGAGCACATGTTGAATGTGAATTCGGACTGAGTCCACACGCCTGCAGATCAGAAATCAAGTGTGAATGCAAGACAGGCTCCGGAGTCGAGGAACCTGCGACTCCTGAGACCTTGTTAGCATCACTCCCAGTCATCCGACGTGAATGCCAATAGAACCATGTGATCTCAAGCAAGGCTCAAGGTGGCTTCTGCTGTTTGCCGAACTTGTTGTCAACGTTCCCCCAACTTCCCGTTCCGTGCCTCCCGCTGCTCCACTTCCTGAACCTTCGACTGCAGCATCGCCTGGCACCCCAACGCTGCTGTGTTCGACCAGAAAGGAATCCACTTGAAAAGCCTGACACCAGTTGCGTCGCTAGACACAAGGTATCCGCGGACTGTGCCAAGGGATGCTGGCATACGTTTGGTAAGACGGGTCGCACTAACTCTTCATTGGTCACGCTACGAGTACTTTCGTGACCTTAAGTGGCCTGTCATTGGGGGTTGAAGCACATGTCAGCACCCCGCTGCTCGTAGCACTTAGCGAATGAGCTTGTCCGATGTCATGTTCCATCTTGTGCCTGCTGCAGCCGCAGATCACTCTCTTCCACCGCCGCCTTCTGGACACGCTGAAGCTCTGACCTGTCAGAAACACACCGAATGCATCACGAAACCTGCAGACAATTCTACTGACGACTGGGCCTGGCATTTGCAAGCTCTGCTCGCAGCCGCTCTGCCTCATGCCACAGATGACTAGGTCCGCTAGGTCTGACGCTTCCTCTCACACTTGCCCCACCTCTCTGAACGGATCCCAGGACTTGGGCACAGCCTGACCGGTTCACAAACGCCGCCCTCTCCGGTTCCGGAGAAGAAAGGAAGCATACACCAGCCTCGCCATCTTCGCAGATGCCTTGTAGGAGCTCGCCGCCACACAATGCTCAAATCGCGCAGGCTACCGCAACGAAAAGCTCCCTGCTCTGCATTTCTCGCATTGCCTCGGTGCATCCGTGTAGGCCCCGGTCTTCAATTTTAGATAGGCCGAGCGGCCCTGAGACACAGACAAGTTTCGGCAATCCTATCTGGCCGCCGTTCTTCTCTGCTATCCTCATCTGGATTGCGCAAAGACCCCCGCACAGCTTCCGCCGAACATCGAAGCAACAAGCGGAATAAGATCTGAACGAGCGCAAGTTGAGAATCACCTTGGTCGCAGAGTCCTGGCACACCATCCAGAAATGATGTTTAGCCAAGGTTTCAGGTGTCGGGTAGCCAAGGATGCACCGGGGTCCTTGGGCCCTGAAATATCAGCCGCCTCTTGCAAGACCGCCTCGTCGGAGCGCTGTGGACCTCAGCAAGCAACAGGGCCCAGAAGCGGAAGAAGCAGAAGACATCGAAGGCCCTAAACCCGAAACCCTCTACGGCTTCGCCTGCGGAGTCCACTCCAAAAGTCTCATCTGCCTTTACCAACAGCAGCATACGGACCGGTTCTTGTCGCAGGTGGCTGTTGCCGGTCACCCTAAGGTCTGGCTGTCTGAAGGCCTGGGGAACAGAGCCTCTCCGTTACGGCAGGTCTTACAGTCGGGTCTCTGGCCGGTTAGAATTGCAAGCATGTGGGTTCTGATGTCGAAACAGAGGGTGGGCGATGCCTGAGCAGAGGAAGTCCGACAATTAATGACAACGAAGATCTCACACGAAGTACCATAAATCCCTGGTGCGAGCGGAGCTTATTTTCCACCTGCTTCCGCATCGGTGGCGTAAGTCTGCGTTTCGATCTTACAGATCGAAGTAGATCTTCCGTACAGGAAAGATCGATGTTTCTTTCTCTGGGGGGACCGACTGGTTCCCAGGCGGTTGTCGCAGACTGGAAGCAGAGGAACATCGGAGATTGATAGAGGGCTGTGGAGGGACGGTGAAACAAAATTCTCAAGCTTTCGAAGCTTATGCTGAAATGGCCACGGAGTATGCATAAGTTCGAAGGAATCGGTGAGTAAATCCCCAGACCGATTCGGTCTGATGGTGAGATATGAAGTTGTCACTTCGCACAAACAAGTGTGTGCTACACGACAACGAAGATCTCACACGAAGTACCATAAATCCCTGGTGCGAGCGGAGCTTATTTTCCACCTGCTTCCGCATCGGTGGCGTAAGTCTGCGTTTCGATCTTACAGATCGAAGTAGATCTTCCGTACAGGAATGATCGACGTTTCTTTCCCTGGGAGGACCGACTGGTTCCCAGGCGGTTGTCGCAGACTGGAAGCAGAGGAACATCGGAGATTAATAGAGGGCTGTGGAGGGACGGTGAAACAAAATTCTCAAGCTTTCGAAGCTTATGCCGAAATGGCCACGGAGTATGCATAAGTTCGAAGGAATCGGTGAGTAAATCCCCAGACCGATTCGGTGTGATGGCGAGATATGAAGTTGCCACTTCGCACAAACAAGTGTGTGCTACACGACAACGAAGATCTCACACGAAGTACCATAAATCCCTGGTGCGAGCGGAGCTTATTTTGCACCTGCTTCCGCATCGGTGGCGTAAGTCTGCGTTTCAATCTTACAGATCGAAGTAGATCTTCCGTACAGGAAGGATCGATGTTTCTTTCTCTGGGAGGACCGACTGGTTCCTATCGGTGGTGGTCGCGTCCTCCCATCGCAGGCGAACGCCGCTCGCATGAAGAGACATCAAACTAACATCGAGTTCAAACCGGCATGTAATCGGTGAATCTCGGGCATGTCGGAAAATCCCGTGGAAGAGGCAAAGTGAATGTCACCGATGATCTTAGTCGCTCTGCTAGTGAGGGCTACTAGTGGCAAATCGAGTTTAGTCAAAGCCTCAGAATCTTTCACGTACTCGAACCGGCTGATCCCATCGTTTTTTTTTCATTCACACGCTTTAGTCGGGTCGACTATTCAGCGGGCGCTACGTACCCGTATCGGCAATTGGATACAGGAACGGCCTTTTCAGGCACGCCGGACAACTGCGGTGCCGCTTCCAAGGGCGGCAGGCCGACTATTGCGGCCCTGAAAAGAAAGCAGTAATGCCACGTCCTACTATGCAAGTGGAAGTAGGACGTAAACCAAAGGAGAAGTTTCCCAGTGCCAATTTACTCTGTCTACATGCACCTTGAGGCAGACTGTACAGAACACAAGGCGCAAAAAGTAGGGCCGTCCAACGGCACCCGAAGCAGAAGGGCCGACTGTCGGCACCCGAAGCACAGGGAAGAGCTCGTCCCTTCGACTACTCTGAAAAAGAGCGCCCACGCAAGCCCCGAAGGGCCAGACCGTCAAAGGCAGCTGCAGCAGAGGCGTTCTCGCTCTTACTGACCTGAAGCCACAACACTTCTGCCCGTTCTCAGAGAAATCGAAAGGATGGCAAACCCTGTCTTGGAGGGCCAAAGGCTTCAAGCAAGAAGTAGCCGCGCTTTGGGCGCGTTAACCACCACCAGCAGGCACGTTGGCACATTGTCCTGCTGACACCACGCTGTACTGGGTGTTGGCCAAAATGATCGTCGCCAGTGAGACCAGACTCTTCGGCAGAGTTCCAGTTGCTGGCAACTCCTGAAACATTGTTCGTCACCGAATGCAGTTGGTGGGCCGGCAGGCGGCACCCAACACGGAAGGGCCTGCAGTCAACAGGGCCGCCCTGCAGTTCCCGAAAGCAAAGAGCCGATATACGGCTCCTGAAGCGCTGCGAGAAGTGTTGGACACGTCTCCAGGTGTAGCTGGTTGGGCCATACGCAGAGGCCGGTAGCAAATCTGACCGGTATGCAGCTCTCGGAATCAAAGGTGCAAAAGACGGCTTCTGTAGCACTGTGAGCAGAACCATCGCGTTGTCAAAGCAACTGTATGGGCCGGCAGTCGGCACCCAACGTGTAAAGGCTTGCAGTAAACAGGGCCGCCTTGCATGGGTTTATGAGGGGACAAAAGTTGATCAAGACCCTGTACATCTCCACGTGCAGCTGAATGGGCCGAGAGACGGCTCCCCACACGGAAGGGCCTGTAGCCAACAGTACCGCAGCGAGGGCAAAGTGCTGCGCACTCCACAGCATCACCGGGGCCTACCAGAGGCACCCGCCATTGCAAGCACCAGGTGAAGGACCTCAAGAAACTTCTCTGAAAAGGAGCACCCAGAGGGCGGATGCAACAACAGTGCACCTCGCAGGCACACGGAGCCACATCTCTTATGCTCTTCCGCAGAGAAATCGAAATCAGAACCAAAACCTCAGCCGAGGAATGTCGCACCAGATGTAACATGCAAGGCAGGGTAGCACACTGTTTTGACCAATGAGCGTGGGCGAGGACCAAGCGCAGCTGTATGGGCCGGTAAGCGGCTCTCAACACTCCATCCCGACGAAGAAGTTCTTGCAGACCAAGGGGGCTACGACCCCTGCACCGAGTGCGACAATCTGCCGCCTGGCGCCTGAACTGTAAATGTAGCTGTAGGCAACCCTCTGAGAGAAAACTGAAGACCGAGAAGCACTGGTGAGGGGCCGAAAAAACGGCACACCGAACAAAAGGCACGGCCACAGGACGTGGCATCCTGTTGCGATCCTGTGCAGTTGTCCGGTGCAAGATCGCGCCGCCCACCGTCTTCCCACCGCGGGAAGAGCACGAGCTGTTATCGTGCTGTGGTTCTCCCCCCGTGGGGGGCCCGGGGGGAACCCTCACGCCAGCCATCAAATTGCCTCGTAGCTGTGCTCTTGTAAAATTGATGGCTCCCGGACTTGGGACCGGGACGAGCTGAAGCAGAAGCTGGGCTGTAGCATCCTCGCCAAACTCTTCCGAAAACTTTCTGTCCACAAAGCTGCGATTCCCTCCAAGAGGCTCCGAAAGCAAAGCACTGTAGGCAAAGTACAAATCACTGACGCCGTTCCAAACATGACTGTGTGACAGGAGCAAAAGCTCTCCACTGCTAAGGTGTACTGCAGGGGCTTGCCGCATTGCGCAGCGCGCCTCTTTTTCCCCTAAAGCAGCAGGCCTGCAAGTCCATGACCAAGATGGCTCGCATGGTTGCAGGAGCGAACAAGCAGTTGCATACGTCGCCACATACTCAAAGATCCATGCCATGCAGTTAGGTTGGATGCGCATCGAAAAACCAAGCAATGAAATGATAGAAAATATAGAAAAGTGTATTCCATGCCTTCGGGGTTTCCAGGAGGGGGCCGGAGTTCGGCTTCCACGCGAGAAAACTTGTTCCGCGAAAAAGCAGATGAAAAGCATGTACAGTGAAAAATCAAGCATGCCTAAAAATCACTGTAACGCAGCAACTTCCATGGCGAGGAAACTACAACCCATCCCTAGGTTTGAGCCGCTCGTGGCGCTTGCTGATCCCATCGGAGATGTTGGCCTTGGTAGGAACTCGTTCGAGTCGATGTGCAAGACTGCGCCGGTTGTGCCACCTCCAATGTGCCGCAATCAGGCAGTTGAGGGGTTGGTGCTTGCCTACGCCCTTGAGCAAGGCGTGTCTCGAAGCTTCGTTGTCACAGCCACCCATGCCTCGAGGAGGTAAACGAAGGCTCGATCGGCAGAAAACTGTCGGACTAGAGTGACTAGAAGTGATGGAAGACGACCTTGGAAATAGGCGGCACGTTGCACATCACCAATGGTGGAAGCAAACGGCCGCCCATCCGTTCTCTATCTCGGACGTCTGTTTCGCCTCCCATGTCAGGATCGCCGGGCCTGTAGATGTTGGAACCGAGTCGAAAGTAGGCATCAGTGTAGATGACGCTGTAAACAGGTCGAGTAGGTGATCGTGGGATCGTCATCGGTCGACAGTGGCGTATGATGTCCTTGAATGCCAACAAAGCGGATCGGGTGGGTTTGTCGAGAGTATGAGTGCGGGAGTGAGCTCGAGCATATAGTGCTTTGAGAGCAGCTCGGCCTACTTTCCCGAACAGTCGTCCGGTGAGGAAATTGCACTTGCCCGCCATCTTCCGGGCTTGTTCCGGTGACAAAGAACCGAGTTCAAGATGTTGGTCAATCTGTTGACACATCGTCGTATCTCTCTTGGGGCACGGGGTAAGAATGAGATTGTCTGCATCGGAGGAGATGATCACACCCTGGATCCGTTGTGATGTCTATGGCGGTTGCCGCTTGCTCGGCTTCATCGAGATTTGTAAGCATCCATTGTACTCCTCGAAGGATTCGAAGCTGCTCTTGGCAAAGTCGGAGTCTTCCATGGAGCCATAGTCGTCAACGTAGTGCATTGCCGGAGAGAGGATCATCGTCCGGCTGCAAGCAACGAGCTTTTCCCCGAATCGGTTGTACGACCAGACACTGGCTGCCGATCCGAAGAGTAGAACGTTGTGGCTCCAAAGAGTCGGGCCGTCCGGAGTAGTCAGCATGACATATGCTTCGCGTGGGTCGCGAAGTGGTAGTTGTCGATATGCTCCATCGTGGTCGTGTCCCTAAACTGAAAGAGGTCGTCGTGGATCGTGACCGAGAGAATCAAGGCCTAGCGAAATGAAATGATCGGGAGTGCGGTGACAAGGTTGGTCGTGCATGGTGCAGGTGGCGTTGTGTCCACTACGACGCCAATCTTCGCCGCGGCGAATCTTGTTCTTCCCGTCGCTCCCTGTCTGTTCGAGGCTGAAAGCCATCGCGACGTAAGGATCCGCATGTGGTAAAGGAAGTAGTTGTTGATGTGCACCTTTGGGCGGGCTCGTAGCCGATCGTGTCCACCAAGCGGGAGCGTGGTACGGGCCGTTCATGCGTCCCATGTCCCGCCAAGATCTCGTCGAGCATCAACTCCCAGCGTTCGTCGACCGCGTTCTTCTCGAGTTTCTCGGTGATATACTGGCGATTCTTGTCGCTGAATTCGGCGATTGGAGTCGGCTCGAGGTATTTCTGATCTTGTCTTACGCGCCAGTTGACTCCAGATGTCAATTTGCCCATTAAGGGAAAACCATCGGAGAGTTCGCGGTAGATCAATTCAGTCTGGGGATAATGTATCATGCGCAGGAAGTGGATGAGAACGGGGATTTGAGTCACGGAGTCCTTGTGGCGATAAGCTGGTTGTACATGTTCGGGAAGGGTGTGAAACCATGCCATCGTGTATTCCTCCATGTCTTCGACGAGGTTTTGTATGTCGGAGCTCACTGCTTTCTGCAACTCGGGGAGTGGATGAAAGACATGTCGATGTTGGATGCACCATTCCAGAGTGGGATGGAGTCGTTTCGGTGACAGGTGTGTATCCCTGTTCAAGGCCCATTCCAAGTGCTCTGTCCAGGAGAACTAGGGCATGTAATCGTGGCTCGGAGGTCGGGGCGGTGGGCCGAAAGGCACTCGATGGTGTAGCCAGAATGTAGTAACATGTTGTAAGGCTGAGATTCGTGGTGCCGTCGGGATCGACGCATCAACCGTCCCGAGCAGAAGTAGCAACAAGATCCAAATCACCGCAGGGAGATGCCAGGCGTTGCCCAAGGCAATGGACCGTTTGGTCTCGTCTCCTGATCCGAGGTCTTTGGTGTAGTCGAATGGTAGACCTTGTACTGTAGTTGTTCTCGAAGTGATGCTGGTGCCGTGGACCAGGAGCCATCGGGAAGTGTGACCAGGAATTGGCTTTCGTATTGCCAAGTCGGGTATCGTCTGTGATCTTGTTCCCGACGTTGCCAGGCTTCTTGAGATGTGGACCGGTCGTTGAGCTGTGCTTCGGTGGTTCTCGGCCCATTATCGATGTAGAAGGCGTCGTCAAACAATGGAACAGCTTCTTGTCGTTGTGGAGACACTGTGGCGGTGAGTATCCGTCAGTGACAATGGGTTGTTGGAGTTCCGCAGCGATCGGGTTGTGTAGTCGGTCCCAATCGCCATCCAGGCGCCAGTCGAGTGACCACGGAGTCAACTGAGGAAGTTTCTCATCGATGAAGTTCGGGCATCGAGGTCCACCAAAGGCATTTGCGGTGCATGATACCCGAGTCTGCTGCGTCCACCACGATGGGATCCATGCTCAAAGGCGACATGAGTTCGACGAGGTTGTCGCGTACGCCAGGGTGAGGGACCACGTTCTCGAAGACTGTCTCGATGGGAACACCGGTGAAACGTTTCCGTAGTTGATGTTCGACGCCAACCAAATCATTGAAAAGCCATCCGGAGGAACCACCGGAGCCTTTGGGTTGGTTCCGAAGACTGGAAAAATCCGGACAAGGAGGTCCGGCTGTGATCACCATAACATACTGTCGATGCTGTGTCGCCGTCTCGATGTGTTGGGCTACTGATTCGATGTCGAACTGTGCGACGTCGCCCATCTGCACGGAGCCAAAGTGTCGGGCAGTGAAGTCTGCTCAGTCGCGGTCGGTTCCCAAGGGTGGCTATGTCCAGCAAGTCAACCGGGCCCAGGCACGCGAGTGGATCGAGAAATCGATGGCCACTTTTCGACACACTCAGATGAGAAAGTTCAACTTCGGCACGAATTTCTCGAAGTACTACGACTTTGAAGCCTGGAACAAGTCCGAAGCTGCGGCCAAACGACATTGAGCCACTTCGCCAACCAGATCTGCACCGCTGTCGACGGCAAAGCGGAGCAGGGTCAGCCATGCGACCACTTGGGGACGAGTAGTGGTAAGGTGGTTCATCCCGTCGAAGCGGTGCTCTGCCGCATCGCGGCATCGAATCATGTGAATCCTAACCCTGAAACCACTTATGGCAAATGAGATCGGGGACAACCCAGATTTCGTTGAGAAAGTCGGGGTGCAAGTGGTGGCAATTGATGGCGTTGCAATTCTTGGATTCCAAGATGCGAGGACACACCGATCGGCGTATGCTGTTCACTGGAACTCTGCTGTCAGAACCGGCTTCCTTGGGGTAATCCTCGACCATAGAGTCCGGAACTGGAGCCACGAGGTTTGTCGTGGTACCCCCGAAAAGGAAGTCAAACCAGGAGTCTGAGCGTCGCTGAGCCATGGCTACGATGTTCCTAATCCAAATCGATGATTCTCGAAGTTGCAGGCTTAAGATGCCCTTGGAAGGTTCGCTTTCAAGCTGTAGAGGTAGCGGGTGCGGGGTTAGGCAGTTCAATGCCAAAATCATCGCGAAAAATCTCTGCCAAATGCTGATTATGCAATTCAGTCTCATGTACAAGAAGGGCTGCTTCGGTGTCCGGGGGCAAAGGTGCATGATCTGTGTCGGGGTATACCGAAGACACGACGATGTCGAAGGGGACGGTCAGGGACTCGTCGGTGTCTTCGCGGTTGCTGATGTGAAAGTAGAGGAAGGCCTCGAGGTTGGGCGGGTCACCGCCAGGTTCACAATGTCGTCGCCTGTCCGACACAGGGCGATCTGATCGACGGCCTTCCGTATTTGTCGGGATTGTCGTTTGTTCCAGGCTCCCCAACTCACATCCTCAGGCTTTTCGATCTGAAAATCTTTGAGGACTTGTTCACGACTGAACTCTTCGAGCGATTCCTTCAAACTGTCAACAACCGACAGAGAAGTCTTAGTGCTCCAAGGACCGGCCATGACCGGCCGCTAGCAGCGGTCGTAGTAGAACTCGAAGTACTGGCCGCCACCAGCGGACTATGGCCCGAGGAGTGATACCAGGGGGACTGAAACAAAATTCTCAAGCTTTCGAAGCTTATGCCAAAATGGCCACGGAGTATGCATAAGTTCGAAGGAATCGGTGAGTAAATCCCCAGACCGATTCGGTGTGATGGTGAGATATGAAGTTGTCACTTCGCACAAACAGGTGTGTGCTACACGGCAAAATGCCAAAGGAAGGCGGCTTGGCTAAAGGTGTCCGAAGAACTCAAAGAGCAAAAGCATGGTTCAGGGAGTTGTGCGAGTGCTCTTTGTCAATCAAATTCAGCAACACATATCCGCAAGGCCTGTGTTGCTGCTCCCGGGCTGGAGTTGTAGCCTCAAACATCCAAGACTGGACATGCCCTTCGCGTTTGAGTTGCCCGTACGTCTGCAGTCTAAGGATTCCGGCAAGTCGAAGATTCGCTGTCCCCCTGGCCTCCATGGGCTTCCGACTCCTGCACAGGGCGCACCCTCATGTGGCAAAAAGCTGGATCCGAAAGTACTCGGATGCCCGATGCCCGACTGCTGTTGAAATCCTGTCGCTGCCGCCACTTGCATGGGCCGAAATGAACTTGTCGACTTTGTCGACTTCTGCTGTGCCGCGCAGACTTGCCACTCTGACTGAGGAAGTGCAACACACGAGAAAGCTGCAATGCAGGAGACTGTTCGAACGAATCGATGAATCGAACACGCGCAAGCTGATCCGCGAAGCACACAAACCCTTTCAACTCACCCACTGCATTTCTTGCGGCTTCCGCGCATGCGATGCTGTGCGACGCAAGATGTCTTCGGTTGCTGCAGCGTGCCAGGCCAGATGTGCTGCATTGTGCTGCACACAAATGCACACAGCACGAACTGGATTGGAGAAGCAGCTGCCGTCGCCAAGGTTTCCAACATGACATTGTCATGAAGGCCTCGAACCACGATGAACAGGCCAACCGAAACCTGCATCCCTCGGTGTCCTTCTTCGGGGTCTCCATGCCACAGATTGCCCTGGCCTGGCGGTGCCTTGCGGTCAGGGCATTGAAACAAGCCGTCGTCAAGGGACGAGATTTGGCGCACCAGCGGCCAGGCAGCTGCAGCGCCAGAGCTACCCACGACCGGACCAAGTCGGACCAAATGCAAAATCGGAAACTGCTTGGCAGAGCTGGATGCTTTTGCAACTTCTTCGAGCTATGCAGCCCGAAACGTACCAAAGCCATTGCAAGCATTTTTCGCGGAGCACTTTGACATGCCGTTGCAGTTCCCCGCTCCATGCCCTCAGAGTCGGCGTGCTCCGGAAGTTCAATGTCCTCACCTTGCCAAATGCAAATAGGCACTGGAATGCAGAGGTGACTTACGCATGTCAGCAAGGCCTGATTGACCCCTGCAGGTGCATGCCAAGCCAGGCCCATGCATTAAGGCCTGCATCAGGGTGCCACAAGATGTTTACATAAACACGACTGTAGCACGTCGTCCGTTGCGGCTACTGCAACACACAAAGGAAGCACGAACAGCGAATGCCTGGGATTTGCCATCGAAGAAGATACATGAATGCCGGCCTGCGACTCAAATCAGCATGCTGACCGTGCAATGCCCAGGCTTCAGGAAACAGGGTGCCAAGAACAAGCGATGAAAGCAACTAGCCTTGCTTGCTGCTACAAAGCATGCAAGTACCACCGGGGAGGCAACTGGCCCTACCTTCCCACCTGCCTGACCTGTGTCCAAGCCTCATCAATGATCAAGTCCGCAGAGAGAGCATTGTCCACCTGCCCAATGCATCGTACACCTACACCAACCGAGGTGCGGCCCGCTGCATTTGCGCTGCAACTGTCGGATGTCTGGCACACTATGGAAGGGGTTGGTGCGATGCAGTGGATGGTTCTTTCCTCCCGCCGTGCCAGAGCTGCGCTGAACGGATAAACCAAGGTGGAAATCATATGTTACGTCGAAAACTTCCGATGCATTGTTCGTGCGACAGCCTGGGGACTACATCCCTGCTACGTATCTTCCCTATCTGCCCCAAGCTCCGCCTCGTCTCCTCCATCAGTGGTTTGACCTTGGGCGTTTGCCACGGTGTGAACGCAGCATCCACATTAGCCCAATGCATTCGATCAGTGGGCTCTCAGCAGGGAACAGAGTTGCTGGCGGCAGCTCTTACCTTAGTCTGCCGTCCCGGGTAAACTGCAGCTCAGCAAAGCGCACTACATACAGATTGACAGATTGAACAGCGCACAAACCTGATGTTCCCAAAAAGTCGTGTAACACTGTCGCCAGAGCACGCAGGCAGAGGCGCAGCGCATTTCCTGCCAATGGGCGGCTCAGCTCCTGCGCAGATCGCAGATCTGTAGACATCTGAAGACAGCAGCAGTTTCACTCCCTTAGCTCACTTGTTCGCATCTCTGCCTTCGCCGAGGCAGTAGCTTGGGAACAGCATTTTGCAAGGTCTCACTTCCTCTCACTCTCTGCGATCTCAACTCACAGAACACAATGCGATTCGCGATACGAACCACAGTCGCTCCAGGCGGACAGAGGCAGCATGAGACCTGAGGACACTCCGAAGCAAAGCATAGTAAAGCAGTGCCTTCGAACGCCGGTCACTTCAGCCGTGTCACCACTGTTGCCCCAACGCGAGCTGGGAAGTGCCCATTGACCCAGCTGTGTGAGACAGGAGAACAACACAGCAGCCTGGCAGCACACAGCTTGAACTGAACAACCGTCCGTAGCGCCGTAGTTTGCCGTCACTCTGCAAGCCTGCCATGGCAAGCTGGCGTAGCATCCGCCAGCTCCAAGTCAAGCGCCACCTGGAGACTCTCTGCTTCCTCTGCGTATGGCATAGAAGCTTCGGGCCCCAGTCTAGGGCAAGGGTCTAGAGTCTAGAGCAGCCTGAAGATACCGAGTGTTCCTGCTACTGCACCAGGCCTGTGCGACCAACTTGTTGCAGATGTGAATGGCGACAGCAGCACGCTCAGACCATCCAGCACAATCTGGCAACTCCAAGGCATAGATTCAGCACAGCCCCGGCTCCTCTTCAAAGGCAAAAGTAATCTGGCCCAGCCCGCCAAGCCGGGCATGGACTCCGGCCGTGCGAGCGCATGCGTCATGAGTCTGGCAAACGCCTCGCAGCTCTAAACAAGGACTGCACGCGCTCCGGCAAATTTCATTTTTGCGTCAGGTTTGCATCTGATTTGTCCGGTCAAGAAGATCAGCAAAACTAACTTCGCCAGACAACTCATTGCTGATCATTTCTGCACATGCATTGCCCCTTTCACCATCTTTTGCTCTTGGTGATCCCTGCAAGATTGAAACTCCTCATGTGTGTGACCAAGGATCTGTGAAGTCTGCCATGTCAGAGATGCGAATCTTGTCCAACAGTATCTCCGCAGTCACAGTCACCTTACACGACATTTACTCAGCAGATTTACTTTTCCACGCGTCCTCGCCTCTTCTCGAGCCAGCGCAAGAGTCTGCAACCGTCTGGCCAGAATTGCCGGAGGATCCTGCTAACGTTCACACTTTTGACACTGTACAGTTCGCCAGCTTGACAGACTGCCCGCCTTGTTCGTGAGGTAGTGGACCGCAATGCCGCTGGAAGCTGCATGCATTGCAAGGCAGAGACCCAGCTGGGTTTTGCCTGTATTTTTCATCAGCAGCAGTGCGAGATCGCTGACTGACTCGGGGATGAACCAACTGCCCTGGAAATGTCACGCAAGCCGAATTGGCCACTCCTGCGCCCGGAGCACCGTAGACTTCTGCAACTTCTCCGGGCCAGAGGCCCCCTGACCGCCGAGATCCGCCAAGGGAAACGCTGAGACGCTGAGACGCTCCCAGCCAGTTGAAAAGTGTGCCTCCCAGAAGGCGGTCGGCTTGGCGTCCCAAGCCAGAGGGCCGAGGCGAAGCGAACACCTGGCTCGCGCAGCACCGCAGCACAGTCTGCCGCGGTCACTTCCGACATCGGAATTCGGGGGGCACCTCGTCAAGAGGCACAGCAACCTCGGTTTCAGCGCCTTCCTGCATCGCATCTACATGGACCAAACAAACGGCGCAGGTTCTCGGCCTCAGATGATCGATGAAGCAAACCGCATCAAACCATCCTCGAATATGCCCAGCAGAACATCTGCTGTGACCAGTCGCGGCTTTTCGTCCTGCTGCATATCAAGCAGCCCAAGCCAGAAAAGCAATGGATGAGAGTGCAGACTACGAACGGCACCATCGCGGCTGTCCTGCCATGCCTCGGCCAATATCTTGTCGCAGTACTCCCAGCTTTCCAAGTTTCCACGTCTCGCCATGCTCTGAAACAGGTGGAACTTGAGCTTGGGGCTCCTGTGTGCACCCCCCTGGCAGACCTCACTTATTCTTCCCCTGCGAGCACAGCTTAGGCTTCAGCTAACAGCAAATTTCCTCGCAAGCCTTACCTTTGATATGCTCGTGATTACTTTATTGCTTCCAGCCAGGGGACAGCTGTGAGCCGACAACCAACAGGAACATTTGGAGCTTGTTGATAGTTTGACCGCAGACCACAACATTCATGCTCGAGCCCTTGGAAACAGAGCTGTGAGACTTCGGGGTGCAGGCTGAAGTATCTTCGCTGCAAGGGTCGTTTCTAGCAAGGCAGCCTGCTTCCTGTAGCTGCGAAATGCTGTAGCTTGTCGTTGCGGCGGGTGTGTTATCAGCGCTTGCAGCACCCTTGCTCAAAGGTCCTAAGGTATCACCTTCTGCATGAGTGAGGAGGAGCAGAACTTGTTTTCGGCGCACGCAGAATGTCCATCATGCGGCATCGTGCGTCTCAAGTCCTTTGGACACGGATTAGGGCCCATCCGGCCTGTCAAGCCTCTCAGGGAATTCGATGGCCCTGTGATCATCAGCTTGCGCACTGCCCTGCAACCACACGAAACTCACAAAGCTGACTCAAACTCGACGAATCCCATCTCCAACACTATGCTGAGCTGCCCTCGTGGACAAGCGGCAGCATGGAAGTTCAAATGGCGTCGACCCTATGCACAGGCAGCTGCCCTTGTCGGAGATCAATCAAGTACAGTAAGTACAGTATAGCCGGACATGGCAGCACCTCGGAACTATCACATCCTGTTGGATGCTAACTCCTCCAGAGGCACTGCAGAACTTCAGCCTTCGGCTGCTGAAGGGCACATTGCTGACTGCTGACGACACATGATCAGCGTTTAGTAGCGATCAATCAATGTGGCACTGCCGTCGACGGACACAATCTGTAATAACTGTAGTATTCATACGTGGCAACGTCCCTTGCGAAGTGACATGCACGGCGCGAATATCTCCTCACTAGTTCTGGAGCTGCCTGAGCACTTGCAAGCATGCTTCCGATAATCTCACAACACTACACTGCATGTCACAAGAATGCAATCGAAGGTGATATCGGGCATCTTTCTTCACGCAGGAAGTGACGCAGGCTTCGGAGGTCCTTGCCATCAGTCCTGAGCCTGAGCAACACAAGGATGAGCCTGTCGAGGCGTGAGCCCTCACAACAAATCTAAAGCCGTTCGTGTCCTGTCAGGTTCACTCCGAATACTTCTGGACAGCAGTGCGGCATGCTCTTCCTTTGCTCACTGTAATATTAAAGCGGCATCTGCAATCGAACATTAAAAGTTTTCGCTACAGATCACATGCATTGCATGGATGAAGGTCAAAGCGCCCACTAACAGCATTGTGGCCGATGCGGGACAGGTCATTATCCAACTTGACATGGTGCGATTCAGAAATGCACGAAGTCGTAATCCTCTTCCTGCTGGAACAGGGTCATCTCAACGGCCGCTGCAGAGGCTCTTTTTCCATTCCTTCACGCCATCGTCGTCGGTCGTCATGGCTGCACGCACTGAGGCATCGATCGAGTCCGGAAGCCTCGCAGCACAGGACTGCACGTGGCACTTGCTTCGCGCCAGCTCAGTCTCAGGGCCGTGCCCCCTCAAGCGCCCTAGGATCATGGTGAACACCAGCAGGAGCTGTGAGGCTTCGCCTAGATGCATCGCACTGGAAGGCGTCATCATGGGCCCCCTGGATCCCATGCTAAGGCAAGGCTCAGGTCCGTTTACGACGTGTTGTGAGAAGCATAACCACCCAACACTGAGGGGCCAATGCACAACCTGAACCCGTCCTGAAACCTGCATGGCAAGTCAAGGTATGATGTGGCAGTGTGTGAAGGTGCTGAGTACGAGGTGGCAACGGGTCCCGACTCACATCCGCACTTCTGGGGCTGGGACTCCAAACACCACTAAAGGAGAATGTCTGATTCCTTCCACTGGGCTCGACATGACTCGACATGTTGCACTTACCCACAACACTCGCCAGCAGTGCTCGTATCCGAGGCTGAGCCCGCAAGTGCCATACGCCGAGAGCAACTCGAACAGAACCTGTACCATTTCCAGCTGACCGACATCCCAACCGCGCCCGAAGGCTCGAGACCAAACTGTCCTGCAGAGAGCCTTGAAAAACCCAAAGTCTGTGTAGATGCCATCGCTGTCAGGCGATGGGTCTTTGGCTGCCCTGGCCACACAAAGTCTGAAACTGAATCAGAACAGGTAAGAAACAATCGCTACCGTGCAGCACGATTCTCGTCATACGGGCCTGGCGAAATTGTTCTGCTCGAAGCAACAAATCAAAAAGCATATGACCTGGGCCATGAGTCAGTAGTTGCTGATGACCGTGCCAGCTTGGTACGAACAGTGGAGAACTCGGGCAGAGACCACGAGATATGTAGCATCTTGGGTTAAGTATCTTCGCGCCTGGCAAACACATTGACTAGATTTGACTAGGTAATGCCTGGTACATTCTTCTGCAAATTCACATGAACCACTCGTGCAAGCCTGGCCCTTCAACGAGTTCTCAGATCCAGTCAAGACCGTTTCCTCAACACCTTCGACACGTCCGGTGATGTCAAGCTCATGCCTCGCACAGCGAACGTCATGCGCAGGCGCTGTGTTGCAATCATTTTTTTGCGCCAGCAATGCTACCGCGAGCGACGGACTGGTAATCAATTTCGGAGATTGGCAGGCGGTGTCGACATATGGCGGCTGCATCAAGAAATCATCCGTAAACGATGGAATATCAACCGACAGACCTTCGAGAACATGAAAACAGTACGGGCAAGATACGTCGCCGCCGAGAGCCGCATTGTAACAACCTTGTCTTCGAGTCGACCGCATGGATAAGCTAGAAGCACTGGGCGTCGTATGTTCAGCCGCCAAGGGCGTGGCCGTGGGCGTCGTGGAAAAGTACATCCTGTCATGGCTTCCAGACATCGATTCTCACTGTAGCTTTTGTCAAGTGAGCAAGGAACATCACAGCCATGAAGAAGGTTGTGCCCTGCGAGAGCCTTGGACCAGCACAGGCACTGCAACGTTGCGATGCCAGGATTTGACAAGCTGAAACCCAAAGTGCGACTGTCCGAAGAGATAGTGCAGCTAGGCAGCTGTGCGATGTTGATCGAATTCATTCCTGCATGTCATGGACACACAGTTCTGTCTGACATGACAGCGGCTGCAGAACCCTTGCCCAAACTTCTCTCCCAGCTGCCTGCCGTGCGTGTCGAGACCGTCTGGAAACTGAGCAAGAGCAAATGCAGACTTTTCAAGTCCTTCAACCTGATCTTCATTTTGGAGTTGCAGTACCTGGAACCCTGACGCTGTTGCAGTCAGTACCCGTGTGTTGGATGTACGTGCGTCGCAATCAGCCGTCCAGAAAACAAGCTCTGAGAGTGCCAAGTCCAAAGGCCGGAAGAGTGTTCGCTTGTTAGACAGCAACCGAAAACCACACGAATCCTCACAACGTCGTTGCGGTTGAGCCATCCCGCGAAATCAAGACAATGCATCTGCCCCCAGCTCCAGTAAAAGACATAACAAGTCTGGACTGACCATCGTACTCAAACGTGCGCAATTTCGCTCCCCACTCCGCACCGGACAAGAGGACACAGCAAAAGCTTGCTGACCGAGCTTAGGTCTTGAATTCTATTTCATCAGGCCGAACAAGCCTTTGATGGCCAGGGCCCTCAACAGAAAATGCAAGGAGGCCTCCAAAGGAAGAGCTGAATGCAACACTCTCGCAGAAGCACCGGACAATGAACTCAGAGCTCAAAACCAACGCATTCAGCTCGCAGTGCCGGCGTGTGCCCCGGCTCCATGCTATATCTAATTCACCCTCATCTGTCTTGCACAAGAGACGAAACTGGAAAATATATTTCTTGCAGGGGCACCAACTCACCGTACTTTCTACATGAGATCTTCACAACAGACGGCAGTCTTGGTCACCGGGCAGGATCCGCCGTCAGATCGCTGAGATTGGGGGAAGTGCACGAACCCTGCCCCAACTTTCTCGTACGTGCATGACTGAGGTCGGAACAAGGCGTTGCCCAAGATTTCATGGGCATGCAGCCCCTTGAAAGCCGGGCTGTGGAAGTCCTGAACATCTACACTCAAGTCCGTCCCACACTCGAGTCTACCCAGACTGGACACTTGCGCGCACTTCCGGCACCTGGATCAAGATCACGATCGTCCCCAGAACGTTGAGGCCAACGACGACCAGCATCAGCCACATAGTGTGGACAGCCGGAAACATGTGCCTGGCTCGCAACAATCGCAGCCTTGGGTGGTACTGCTGCTTAGCCAAGACCAGGCCAGGACAGCGTGAAGCACCGGCGCGGATGCTCCATCAGAAAATCCAGGACCTTTCTCGTCTCAGAATGGGGCCTCATGGATGGATGATGGATATGCGCCTTTGCGGCATGCACACTCCACGAACGACGGAGTTTGCCCAAGCGCCATGCCGCGTGCTGCGTCTCCAGATCGCCGCAATCAGCCGGACCTGGCTCTGAGGAGTTCAACGTGTCGAAAGTTGAGAGGCATGTGCATCATATTGCAAGTAGAGACATGGCAGACTCCGTAGGTCAGAGTTCGAACCCAAAGAGAGATACTGACTTTACGGAATGGAAGCACTTGCACAAATCAAAAAATGAACCCTAGTGCACAGCATCTGGCTGGGGCCGCGTTGAAAGCTTTTGACATTACACCGCAGGAGCAACAGGACTCGGTGAGCTCATGCTGCTATCCGGCAATGGTCATTTTGCCAACATTTGCATTGTCCGAACCTAGCAAGAAACACAGGGCATCCCAGTAACCCGCAGAACATTGCCCCACCCTCTCCCGGCACAGGTCAAGACACATCTCACCCCGCTCGCGGACTTTACAAGTTACATCCTGTACGACTACTCCAGGGTGGATTTACCCGCCGCAGCTGCAAGTTGTTATAATGCAAGCCGCACGACATGGCGGCGATGCCATGATCGGGAGCCCTGTGTTTCCCAATATGATCAGGGCCTGGGAATCAACGCATCACTTGACAACTTGCACCTGCGGGTGTGACAACGGGTTGAAACTGAGCTCGCATCCCCGATGGTGGTGAGAAGTATCGGGCTCCTCACGAAATCCTCAGCAGAACCCCCAAGTTTGATCTCAGGTATCCTCTCTCGGCGTTGCTGCGTGGGCATGCAAGCGGAAGATGACAGACCGCTCGCCCATGACATTCACGTAGATCCACGACACGATGAAAGCGATCTGATTCTGGCACGGGCCGCCACAACTATCTGCTTCCCTAACGAGTTCCGGACCATGACGGATGATGGCGTCATCACCTCGCTGCCCAAGGTTTCCCGTCCTACACTTCGACTTGCGAATATGTGTCAAAGACCGTCCTTGGCACAAGTCTCGGAGCATGCGCTGGAAAAGACGATAAGGATCCCGGCCAAACCATTGTTCTGAAAGCTGGATACAGACAGATACAAGGCCTGGGATGTCGAACACTGGGACCGGTCGTGATCCAAGAGTATGCTTCAATCAGGCTATCCGCATGGCTCGCATGTTTGATCTAAGCGGCGTGGTGAATGGGGCGGAGCCCTTCTTCACGGAACTTCTCCTGCAAGGTAAGACCCACACATGCTCACATCTTCGCCTGACACAGACTCCTGGATCTCGCCGTGCCCCAGCTTGAAGTACAGGTAGAAGACCAAAGTTCCCAGCGCATGGCTAACAAACCTTGGCACCGCAAGGGACGTGCTGACAGATGATGACTTGCAATGTGGGAATCCGTGCCGCAAAGGGGCCAATATCCGAGCATGATCTTCAGCACCTTCCCAAGCGCCTGAACGAATGACTCGATGAGGCCCTTCGCGACGGCATCGACACAGGACTGCCAGCCTTGTACTCCATCCGATGCTTTCTCGCAAGTGCTCTGCTGCAGGTGCCCCTTGGGCTTTGTAAATCGATTGGCTAACGGCTTACCCTCAACAACGACTCAAGACTTGCAAGTGATGCGGCGTTGCTGGCACTGGCTGCTTGCAGCACTCTGAGGTCGCATCTTTCTGGGGCACCCAGGAACGCCGTCCTGGGAAGAACATCAAAGGACATGCTCTGCAGCCTGCTCTGCCGTTCGACGGTGGCTCCTCGATGGAGACCTGTCTTGGTGCCTGTGCCAATTTCGCTGTGCGACCGCATGCTGTAAACTGTTGGTGGCTTCTCCGTAAGCTTCGCACCCATCGCACTGCTCCCTGTGCATGGCCATCATGGTTGATCTGATGAACATAGGTCTCCTTTGCGATGCCCCAAGATGACGACGAGTGCACATCCTAGAATCGGATAAGCTTACCCTGAGCTTCAAGCCGGAACAACTGGATCAGAAAGTGAGCGTGGCCTTACAGCCGGGGTCTTCAATAGCGTTGGTGCTGCAGGTGCAAAGTAACGTAAAGTGGGTGCTGCAGCTTCCGGAGTCTCTTAAAACGCTGGAGGTTGAAGGCATCATTCGGTCTGAAACTCCGCGATAAAGGAGCCGGCAGACTCATCAGCTTTCCAGATGACAGTATCCTGCAGCCCGGCATGTGCTACCATGCTACCAAATCTACCAAGACTATGTCGCCCGCTGGCCAAGTCCTGCTCTGGTGATCGTGCTCCTGCACAAGGAGACCAAACAGTCGACTCACAAAGACAAAGAATCAGAGAAAGCTTGATATGCGGCTGCATAGAGCCTCCTGGAACTTCTGCCATGAAGCCATCTTGGCTTGCATTCGGAATGAGCTCTGCCTGACACAGTGGGCAATGAGGATTGTGCAGGAAGCTCGTCTGCTCGTTTTCCTGGACCAGCTTTTTTTCGACGTAGACGTGCCCTTGCACGGTCTGAACATAGCATGCTGCGACCCGGAGCTAGGCAACCCTGATGAAGGCAAGCAATGTGCCTGCTTTCCGGAAACAAAAATTTGCAAGGTCGTGCATGAGAAAGAACGATTGGGATTAGCTGGCCGCTGGCATCATGCTGATCAAGGACGATACAGCTACTCCAACACCACACAAATCATCTGGAATGTTCACGGCTTGATGCCGAAGAGACCCATGCGGCGCAGGCCAATTGGGGCACTTTTTCGTGTTGACTCGAGCCGCTCGTAGGGAAGAGCCTCGGACACTCCCTTTTTGGAAGGTCCGAACACACGAAATGCCATGAGGTGTTGTTAGTTCACTCCCTCTTCGTGTGCTTGTTGACGTCTTCTTGCTGCTCAAGTGAGCATCGGTCCTGACATCATGTGGCAGCGACCTGTGTTAAGTCCACGACTGCCCAGCGCACTCACTGCTTAGTCTTGCCACCTCCTGGTCGCGCACGTAGGCAAACCAGAGGCCGCCCGTCAGCACCAGCAAAACTCCCAGCAATCGCGAAACGGTCAGGGCCTGGGATCGCCAAACACCCGATATGCTGAAGTTGCAGTTCGTATGCGGGCAGCCATGTCCGGAGCAGCATGAGGAATCATCTTCGGAAGCTAACAGGCTAAGACGAGGACAGTGCCCTGCATCCAAAAGCCCGCAACGATTACGATGCACAAGCGCCTGTCAGAGATGTCGCTGTGCAGTAAATCTTGCTGCCCAAACAGCGGACGATTTTGAACTGCCTCAAAGTGTCAATCACGGCGAAGCTAAGCGGACGAAAGCTTTGCAAAGCTGCAAAGGATGCGCTTTGCTCGATGAAATACAGCACGCCATCCTGGGACGGTAGGAACCGGTCTCTCAAAAAGAGCTTGGAGACAACAGCATGCCTACAATGGACAGTCTTAGACGCCTCAAGTCGCCCCATGCACCCAGTTTTGCTGTCGCATCATGAAGAACTGCGGGGACGTTGTCCCCAGCAAGATTCAAGAATGCAAACAGCTGCTTCTCTGCTTGCAGTGAGGGCGACACATTTGTGATTGTACATCATCGGTACACGAATGGCGACGTTCTTAAACATGATCAATCAGGATCATGAACCGACACGTTCGATGAAATATCTGCCAGTGGACTTATTGGCAGCACCTGTGTCTGCATAATCGCACTGTGGTCACACGAAGCAAGCAAGCCCAGTTGACCATCGATGTATTAGGGCCCGGTCTGTTGCTGCCAAGAAGAGGATTCGATTTCGAACCCTGGGTACTGCTGGGAAGATCGAAGAGAAGCTCCTTGAAGGTGCTAATGCACTGAGCCCGGTGCTCATCCGTAGCAGAAGCTATGTGACCTTGTGTGCGCGACCAGAGCAAACAAGAAAGAAGAGCGGAGTCCAAGCACGATGCCCCCTAGGCGCGCAAGGCCACCGCCCAGAAGCCTCGATAGCGATTTTGCAGTGTATGCACTGGCACACTGGCACCTACCAAGAAATCCGGCTTAGGCTTTGGCCAGATCGGCAGAAGAGTGACAAGCGCGAAAAGGCTGGAGGCGAATTGCAGCTCAAACCTTCCACACTTGAGGCGCTTCCGTCACTGGAGGATGTAGTCTTGTGCTAAGCTCCTTACGCATGAGGTGGCTTCGTCTTCTCTGCGCAATCTTGAGCCTTCAGGCATTCTAGCACATTGGTTGACAATAGTTGACAGTAGCTTCTCAGTGCAATCACGAGGAGCTGAAGATCCCCACCAGTGCTTCAACTAGTGCTGCTGCATGATGCTACTGCTTCTGGGAGGCCTGAAGACAATGCATCTGAGGCGGCGTCTTGGGCAAGTCGCCGTTTGCCCAGCAAGTTCACGGCAACCTGGTGACAACAGTCAACTACCTTCGGCCCTGGCCGCCGCAGGCTTGGCCACAACTACATTCCAGGAATCAGACCTGCGCGTTTGCAGACACCAGCGCTGCCAAAACTCCCTGGTACGAGGCTTCGTGCAGGCCATCAACTACCAACTAACCAAACACAAACCGTTAAGGAGGGTGATTTCAAATCCTTTTGCCTGTGGTCTCGTGAAGCCATTTGGCTCAGCGCCCACGGCCAGTGCGAAGCCTGAACTCTCGTTTTCCACACGTCGAGAGTCAACGTATAAAGCATCGGCGCCTCCAACCAACGGAATCAGGCTGCACATCGTGGGCAAGCCGTAACTCTGCCCGAGAATTCCTGTGATGGCAACGACCCAGACCTCAGCAAGAATGCTCCGATCCTCTCTCTCGTGGCCCCGGGTGCTGCAAAGCAAGCCTGGTCTGAGGCATAAGCTGGATTCGTTGCCCGGATGGTTTGGGCCAAGGATGTTGGGATAAACTGCAGGCAATACACGAAGCTCCTGCGCACTCTATTGCCGATCCATGCCACATGCCTGAGCTCCTTAACAAGTGTGACCTTTCTGCTGTTGGCTTCCGCACTTCACTCACTTCAGTCACCAAACGTATATAGGTCCAGCTCAGGCAACTGTCCTGCAGTTGCACAAATGGAAGCCGCCCATGGCCAGCGACCCTGGAAGCGCCGCTGCTCCTGGAGATCAGGCCGAAGGCATCATGTCGACAATTCTCACACGAGCTCCCCAGCCAGGAGCCCACGATTCAAGGTACCGCTGACAGAGTAAAGTGAGAATCTAGAGAGAGAAAAGTGACAATCTGAGAGTGAGAGGTTGTCACCTCCCGGAAGGAGACGGAGACCTCGTGGAGGGAGCGTCAGGATTCCTCAACGAGATGAGGCCCCACAGCTTCCGCCGAACTCGGAGCACCGCTGAGCACTCGCGACTCCGCCGAGGAACCGCTGAGCACCACGACCGTCAGCTCAAGGACCGTCATGTCCTGTCGCGACGGAATGCCGTGTCCCCCTCCCCAAACCCTTACACCTCTTCGAGCCACGCAGCTGCTCTGCTGCTCTTCGCTCTTCGAGTATCTTGGCTCCTCCGCATCCGGAAGATGGCGGAGCAGCATCGAGGCAGTGATGTTGAAGATGATGCTGCTGCCGAACCTGACAACGAGCTACTGACGAGAGGCGCCACACTCACTATACGTCACCAGCCAGTAGGACAATGAGAAGACAAGCCAAGGTCCGAACCATAGCACGACGTTCGCCTCAAGCAGCGGCCAGAACTTCACGGGACAACTCCAAACGTCTATTTCAATCGCTAAGGGTCTCACCAGCAACCCGAAGGAGCAGCCATTTGCTGCCTCGTCAATACATAACTCCATCACAGGAATATACAGGAATGCATGAGTTCTGAAACCGAGCCCGGATGCATCTTGGGCCACACTGCTAGTCTTCACAGTCTTTTTCTGCTGTGCGACCTCCGAACCACAAGTAAATACTCCGCTGAAATGGAACACTGATGAACACTTCGCTAGGGGGTGGGCCTCAGACGGATCAATCTGTTGGCGATCAACGGCCATCGTGCATACAAAGCTGCACAAACGATGTATTGGAATGTTGAAGGCTGCATGCGACCTATCTGCACATGTATGGTGCCATGTCGGCCATCAACACTGTCGAAAGAGCTAGTCATCGAATTGTCTCAGACTGCAGATAGGCACCCTACATTCCACCCCATGGTTGCTCTGGGTCGACATCTTGCTCTCAATCTATAGGGCTATAGCCCGAGCCGCAAGCGCTGCGGACAAGTGGAATGAGCACCAAGCCCATCTTTCTATCTCTCGAGACCGCAAGGAAGTGCAACAGCATTAGCCCGACATGCAAAGATCTGCAAAATGTGAATGCAACAATATGTAGCCCATCCCAAATGCAACCTCCCTCAATCGAGTCACTGCAAATGAGCCCGCTTTCCTACAGCAGCACTGGCCTAAGAAGTACGGGCATCAGGTGAAGCAGGGACGCGGAGCCCAACAAGATGAGAAAGAAGCTGGCATGGCGTCGTCAGCTTGGAAGGCTTGCCATGAAAGGAAGACACTACCGCTCAATATCCGACAGAGAACCTGATGATGTAGGTCCGAGCCGACTGTTTGGACCAGTCCTCACAGCTTCACAGGATAATGCCCTGCATGCGAACGTGCATCTGAGACTGCTGCCACCACGGCTAGCCCACTCTGGGAAACACAGCTCGCTGACGTGTAGAGCGCTTGTGCGAAGCTGAACTTGCCTGCCGCAGAGTGGCACTCGCCTTTCCTTAGAGGGCTATGTGGAAGCAGCCGCCTCCTGGCTCGTACCAAAAGAGCACGGCTCCAAAGATGATGATCAGGACCTGAAAACTTCTGAGAACCATCAAACTTGGGCTCATGCAAAGGCCCGATTGTGATTGTCGAACGAGAGAAACCGAAGCGTGTCCATGGGTGACTGTGACGGATGCACACATCATCACAACATGCCTTCATGGGCAGCTGACGATGGCAAAGACCACTGGGGGACGTGCAATGTATGCTGCATAGCACCTAAGGAATGGTGCACATGCCTGTTCGTTGATTTTGCTAAAGTTACGGTGGCGAAGCACATTCCGCTTAAGCCCTCATAAATCTCAACAACGTCAGGAAAAGGCGCAAGGAGGGGACGCCAGGATGGCACATATAGCTGAACACGTACGTATGTCTCTCTGTATGTATGTGTATATGTATACATCTATACACATGTAGGGCGAATGACCAATACTATGAAAGCTATGAAACATGTGTCACACAAGGTATGTAACATGTTTATACTTCAACGAGATGTACTGTGAACAAAATTCCACGAATCAAAAATCAACCAGTTCCAACATTGATGGGACGCAACGCACAAAACCATCCAATACGACAGCGTAATATGTAGCCGACAACAACTGATATAGACAGAACAACCGGAGGGGGTTAGGCCTCTTCAGTGGAGACCCCTTCGGAAATTTTTCTCCAGAACCCCAGCCGCTAGATTACTCAGCGACCGCGCGGAACCCTTGAGAACAGGGGCGGACACACACACACACACACACACACGGAGATGGTTTGGTGAGTGCACAGTAGGCTTCCGCCACTTTCTCACTATCGAAGGGGAGAGGCGGAGGAAATCATAGTGCCCTGACAGGATGAATGCTTTCAAACATGACATCGGCTGCGCTCTGTACATCGCAGGTACACATTTGAGCGTCCCCACGTGCTTCCACTGATTTGCCGTAACTTCGCTGCAAATCAGCTCCTGTTCCCCTGCTGCTCAAGCACTCGCAAACACTCGTCGTCCAAACTTAGAATCAAGGTGTACACACACACCCCCTCATACGAGGGGAAAACTGGTCCTGAACATGATGCACCAACGATGCAAGCCACCAACCCTGAACATGATGTGACAACGACGCAAGTAAGTGGTCCTGCGTTTGACTCTGCGAACCTCAGTGACTCTGCAGGAGGAGTCTAAGCTTTCACCTGCTGAGACGTCGGAACCTGCGATGAACACTCCATTTGGTGGACCTGCGAGGTTGTCGAACTAATCCATGTGTGTGTTTGGAATAGAACATAGTATCTGACAAATTGGCACCTGACAAGTTAGATTCAGTTAGACTTCGGAGCAATGACTTTGGCTGCGCAGAAGATGTGGCCACTCTGATGCTTCTCGAAATCCTGGCGAAGACGCTTCAAGATCAACAGGTTGCCATTCCTGCACATGCGGAATGCCTGCTCGTCGCCAAACTTGCGAAACAGAAGTTCATGATAATGTACTGGACACGACACGAAAAGCGAATTCGGAAAATGATCTGCCGGACCTCGAACAAGCAAGCGAAACGGCATCAAGGCTCCTTTGACTCCTGCGGTGTCCAACGTTGATTTGTCTGTTCCTGACAAAAACGTACATGTAGTTGCCACTGCTCATGAGCCCAGATCTGCAAGACAGACTCCTGCGATGCGCGATGCTATGCTGATGTAGCCACTCAACCCATATCAACCCTATACCTGCAGGCACACTCACAACAACATGAGCAAAGTTCACTGCTTGCCCTGTTGCGAAGAGGGGAGTCTTTACTCCCGTGTACTATCAGACTCTCGGTCACTCAAGGCTGCGTATGGCCACATAAAGAATGGGCATCACCTGGACCACAAGTCCCACTCATACGCTCTGTACATCGCAGGTACACATTTGAGCGTCCCCAAGTGCTTCCACTGATTTGCCGTAGCTTCGTGGACAAGATGGGCAAACGAGCTCCTGTCCCTCTGCTGCTCAAGCCCTCGCAAACACTCGTCGTCCAAAAACCCTTAGCTTAGAATCAGGGTGTACACACTCACACGCTCACGCTCATACTCACACACACACACACACATCCGAAAATTGAGAACACTTTTTGCAAAGAAGTCTTCGACGCAGGAGACTACCATCTCCTATGTCCTGCACGTGTGAAATTTGTAGTGCTGACCTTCGGCATGATATTGGTCATTTCGGTTTGGTGCATCGGTTTCGGGTTTAGCTTGGCACCGGGACTCTTACATGTCATGTGCAGCAAGACTTCTACGAGGTCAAACCTGGTTCGATCATCGTTCCAACACCCGTAAAGCCTCTACAACCCTACCCAAAGCTGGCCCGGCAAACTCGAGGGGGCACCAAAACTCTCATCCAGAAAAGTGTTACTTCTATCCATGGCTTGCTACTCGAATTCGCACAGCTTCTCTGGTTTGGCATTTTGTACGGATTCGAAGGGCCAAGGATACTTCGGCCTTCCGTGAATAGAATAGACTACCGAGTATGTTCACTAGGCATCAAGTCGACAGCGTACTTAGAAATGGATATTGAGCTGCAGTGTAGCAGAGGAACCAAGCTGGCTAGCTCACAGCCTGACAAAACGCGATACAAACTACCGGCTTGAATCAACAGCTTGTTCTACGGTAGCAGATGACTTGAGTGTACACACGACGCAGTTAGCTGCCAATTTTACACAACCGCGCAAACCGCCTGGTTCGAAGCACGCATTAGTCCGAGCTTGTCTACCCTATGGGAAAGCCGAACAACGTCGGCTGTTTCTTACATACTTTGGTAGACATACCATGGCAATTGATCCAAACAAGTCTTCAACACACTTGCCTCGAACATCACATCTGAAGCAAACAGGACAATGTCCCACATAACTAGAGCTCGACGACTGTCTATGTGTTTGCATGCACTTGAACAAAGCTGATTGCTCGTGTTCAACGATGTCACGAAACCAAAATACACCCCTGGCAGTTGAATCTGAGGAATGAGCCAGCGAAAACCCAGAAACGAAAGTACTGATGCAGCCAGCGATACAACCCGTCCAAACTTTCGAACCCAAGGAGTTTCAGAAGTCCAGAAGGACATACATCTCATGCAGAAACGCATTTAAATAGCCCAAGCAAGTCCGTGACTGTTTATGCAACCACTTTTCCAGACATTGGCACACTTGAATTCAGCTGACTCACGGTCCTTCCGGGTTTCTCGCGCCGAGAGCATGCAATTGGAGGGACGTTTCATGACGTTTCAATTGGATTGAATAGCACGGCTTCGTCTTGCACTGTCTGTAGGTAGAGCCGAAGTAGTTAGCAAGACGAATGGGTATGCAGCAGCTAGGCAGGTGCATGTGCGATCATTTTGTATTGCCGCGGTGCCCCTACCCTTTCCCTGACGAATAACAAAGTGATAAATATGCATCGAGGAGAATACATATATCTTACATACAACTTGCACGGAATACATAGCAAGTAATACCTACTACATAGTACAGTATATAATGTAGCGTCATGCCGGTTAAGACGGGTAAGAGTTAACTTAAGAGCTACCTTAAAACCAGATAGGGGCCACGAACCCGAATGCAGACACGCGTAACGTCTATATCGCATCCCCTATAGAGCCGTTCTGTGATTGTTTAAAAGAAACCTAGCCAGTGCGAGCTGCCTTTTTTTTTTGTTTTTTCGCTGAGGCGCTTCACAGGCCTTCCTGCATGCGATGAAAATGAGAAAAATATCGCCTCGCGAACGCTTCGCGAACGCATCGCGAGCGCTCGCGAGCGCTTGCGAACGCTTCGCGGACGCTTTAACAACGATCGTCGGTCACCTGCCGGAGAAGGAATCAGGGCAGCACGAAAGTGGTATCACCGCGTTTGCACGGTGATCACTGTTCACGTAACCTGGGGCCCACAGTGATCATGCAACAATGAGCGAACTGCTCGAGTTGCTTCCGCAGTTCGTCTTCGTTGTGGAACAGGTTGGGATCCACGAAGGCCTGGTTTTGACTCTACAGAGCGTTCAAGTGCCTGCTGTAGAGTGACTGGCTTGTGCAGCCCGGTGATTCGCTCATCGCCAGTCTCTGCTCATCTCCTGACCTTAGCTATAACAGCTACGGCCAAGCATGGCGTTCCGTGGAGTTTCCCCTTAGCTTGGCGGATTCAGAACGCAGTCGGGACGCGCGTTCTGCAAAGTTTCCCCTTAACAGCACTGCGCGACACTTCTCGGGACGCGCGCGTTCTGTGGAGTTTCCCCTTAACAGCACTGCGCGACACTTCTCGGGACGCGCGCGTTCGCGCGCGTTCTGTGGCATTCTGCGGAGTTTCCCCTTAACAGCATTGCGCGACACTACTTGTCGGGACGTGCGCGTTCTGTGAAGTTTCCCCTTATAAGCTTGGCGGATTCAGAACGCAGTCCGGACGCGCGTTCTGTGGAGTTTCCCCTTAACAGGGCTGCGCGACACACCTCGCGTCACACGCGGGCGCTTGCGGATTCTGACACTTCTCGGGACGCGCGCGTTCTGTGGAGTTTCCCCTTAGCTTGGCGGATTCAGAACGCAGTCCGGACGCGCGTTCTGTGGAGTTTCCCCTTATAACAGGGCTGCGCGACACACCTCGCGTCACACGCGGGCGCTTGCGGACGCTTGCGGACGCTTGCGAACGCTTGCGGACGCTTGCGGACGCTTCGCGGACGCTTTAACCACGGTCACTGGTCAACTGCTGGACCCCTGGACCCCAACCTTTTACACGGGAACCCTTCTGCAGAGCATTCAGGAAAATGAAACTGAAAAAAAACAAAAAACTAAAAACTAAAAAACAAAAAAAAGAAGCATGACCGTAGCAGATTCATGACGCAGTCATCGGGACGCGCGTTCTGTGGAGTTTCCCCTCAGCTTGGCCGATTCAGAACGCAAACGGGACGCGCGTCTGTGGAGTTTCCCCTTAGCTTGGCGGATTCAGAACGCAGCGTTCTCTGGAGTTTCCCCTTAGCTTAGCGGACTCAGAACGCAGTCGGACGCGCGTTCTGCGGAGTTTCCCCTTAACAGCACTGCGCGACACTTCTCGGGCCGCGCGCGTTCTGTGGCGTTCCGCGGAGTTTCCCCTTAACAGCACTGCGCGACACTACTTCTCGGGACGCGCGCGTTCTGTGGAGTTTCCCCTTAGCTTGGCGGATTCGGGACGCGCGTTCTGTGGACTTTCCCCTTAACAGCACTGCGCGACACTTCTCGGGACGCACGCGTTCTGTGGAGTTTCCCCTTAGCTTGGCGGATTCAGAACGCTGCGTTCTGTTGAGTTTTTCCTTAGCTTGACGGATTCAGCACGATGTCCGGACACGCGTTCCGTGGAGTTTCCCCTTAACAGCATGGCGCGACACTTCTCGGGACGCGCGCGTTCTGTGGAGTTCACCCTTAGCTTGGCGGATTCATGGAGTTTCCCCTTAGCTTGGCGGATTCAGAACGCAGTCGGGACGCGCGTTCTGCGGAGTTTCCCCTTAACAGCACTGCGCGACACTTCTCGGGACGCGCGCGTTCTGTGGAGTTTCCCCTTAGCTTGGCGGATTCAGAACGCAGCGTTCTGTGGAGTTTCCCCGCGTTCTGTGGCGTTCCGCGGAGTTTCCCCTTAACAGCACTGCGCGACACTACTTCTCGGGACGCGCACGTTCTGTGGAGTTTCCCCTTAGCTTGGCGGATTGGGGACGCTCGTTCTGTGGACTTTCCCCATAACAGCACTGCGCGACACTTCTCGGGACGCGCGTGTTCTGTGGAGTTTCCCTTAGCTTGGCGGATTCAGAACGCTGCGTTCTGTGGAGTTTCCCTTTAGCTTGACGGATTCAGCACGCAGTCCGGACACGCGTTCTGTGGAGTTTCCCCTTAGCTTGGCGGATTCGGGACGCGCGTTCTGTGGAGTTTCCCCTTAACAACACTGCGCGACACTTCTCGGGACGCGCGCGTTCTATGGAGTTTCCCCTTAGCTTGGCGGATTCAGAACGCAGTCCGGACGCGCGTTCTGTGGAGTTTCCCCTTAACAGCGCTGCGCGACACACCTCGCGTCACACGCGGCTTCGCGAACGCTTTAACCACGGTCGCTGGTCAACTGCTCGACCCTGGACCCCAACCTTTTAAACGGGAACCCTTCTGCAGAGCATTCGGGAAAAACTCTTGCCGGAAAGTCAATGTTCAGATAACACAAAAACATAAGATCAACGGCATCACAAGATTCGGCCAGGACGCCAGTAGTACAGCTCCTCGACGAAGAACAGAAGCGAAACCTTCTGCTTTTTCTTCTGCACCTGACACTTGCAGCAGATCGAAATTCCAAGACTGATCCACACAGCACCACATACTCCAAGTCTTTGACGGTGTACCAATCGATGCCCATGTAGGCATACGCCTGCCCGTGCTGCATCAGTAGGGCACTGCTGACGGAGACACGCAGGACACAGTGTGAGCTGAGAAGACACTTGTCCCGACCACACCTTCCGGAAATCGGAAAACACCTGCACAGTTTGGGCAGGAGAGAATGTCCGACCCAAATACTTCACACATCGGATGTGCTGTCTTCTCGCACGCGGTCCATCTACTAGTGGGCAGAAAGAAGAGGGGAGGAGAAAAGATCGTGTGAGGACTTGGAGACACCCGGCGACGACCACAGGCGGCGGCACGACAAAACTGCCGCGCCCTCGATGATGACAACACATGAACTGCATGTGCTTTAGGATCCCTGCATTCCTCATGTTCCTCGCCACCGTCCTAAGCATGCAAAGATCGAGCACGCGGCTCATATCTGAAAATACGAAGCCACTCTTGCTTCATGTTGTCATGCACTACTGAACAACTGTTGAAGTCTCTGACGGTGTGAGGTTGTCCAGGGTGTTGGCACGAACCTTGGAAGTCAGCCGGAAGCGCAGCTGAAACGGCCTAACAACTGCCACAAGCCGGGGTCTCAGATCTCAGACTCACACCAGCCTGCTGCTCGTGCCTGATCTTTCATCTTCACTCGAATCCAAACCGCTGCAATGCTTCGACTTGGCCTGTTTCTGGAGACGCTTCCCCTTGAGACCTTTCCGTTGCAGACAACGATGAACAACTTTCTTGCTGAGCAATTCAGGCTCCGGCATACGCGCAGAGCAGGACAGGTCTTCGGTAGACTGCTCTTTGCCACCTGTGGCACCATGCGACCACGGGCCCTAATGGGAACGCGACATGACGGTGCAAGGCACCTGAAGATTGACCGGATGGCTTCGGCCAAAGAGGCTCCAAGGCCTTGGAAGCGTTCCGACAGTTGCAGCAGTTGGCACGGCACTCCTGCGCCTGTCAGAGTAATGAACGTGCAGGATAATATGACCAACTCAAAAGCTCCCTGCATCTCGCTTCTCTGCCGCCATGTCCTATTGATGCGTGACAGCCATTACCCGAATAGTTTCCTCGAGTGCAATGACCTGCTATCGACAGTCCTGCACCTGAAGAACTGACGATGCCCGACGTGACACATCTCTCCTTCTGTCGAGCTGACACACGGAATAGGAATGAAACAAGCGTCGGGCCTGCCGCGATCAAAGCCATCCCCTTCTCTCCCCACTCCTCCCTCCCTCCCTCCCTTCCTCCCTCCCGTCTTTCCACCCTTGCTTGGTGTCTTTCTTGCTTTCTACCAGGGCTTGCCGCAATCGGGATTTCCAGGCCTGAGGCCCTTCGCACAATGACGTGCCAAATGTGCAAACTTGCACAAAAGATCACTCACCATGATCTTGATTTGTTCAGGTGCTGGAAATGTTATGAATGTCGTCGATTTTGGTTGCACGCTCTTGTTCGGGTCACTGACATGCAGCATGCACATGCAACAGGACATCACTCGTAGCACTTCCGCACAGCTGACTTCCAGGTGTCTTCCTTTAGAGAGCCCTCCCTGCTTCTCTCCAAGCGCCTTGTATTCGCCTCCGGACTTTGTCGTGGTGGCGGCAGCATGGTGGGTGCCTGACCCAAATTGGTGCGCAGGTCCCTCGCCACTGTCGTTTCCTATCATGTACTTCCAGCCATTCTGGCGACAACCCCGCAGCGCGGCCTTGCTGTCTTTTCTTTTGCCTGCATTGCCGGCACTGTAAATCTCATGCCGTTCCTGCAGGCTGCGAAGTTGCCATGAACCCAAA
The DNA here is from genome assembly GCA_905221615.1 of Symbiodinium sp. CCMP2592. NCBI lineage: Eukaryota > Dinophyceae > Suessiales > Symbiodiniaceae > Symbiodinium > Symbiodinium sp. CCMP2592. The sequence goes on from CAJNDT010000235.1 coordinate 153,041, forward strand.
TTGATGCACGCTATGAAGCACATCGAAACTACATGCATCGCTCTCCTCGCTCTGTTGCAGCAAGGCTTCCTGTGCAGTGATCAAGTGATCCTGACAGCGGAACGGTATCTTGGCTTCATCTCCATTCCGAAGCATGCACCCTAGGCCTTCAGCTTCTGCCTAAGGCTGGGTATTTTCCAAACATTGAGGCTCCCAGACCTTGCAGACGCATGGACCAGCCGGCCAAGCCAACCATGAAACCCTCCACCAAGTACCGGACTTGTTTCGCAACAACGGGCTCGAAGACCTGGACAGATCTCAAGCTTTCAGATAACAACCACACTCACTTGACTGGTCAGCATTGGTCAGTATCAGTTCCTGGTCCCTGTAAGTTGCAGACGCAGAGCTCAGCTCATCGCCTGTAGACAAGACATTTCCGGATATGGACGAGAACATCTGCAGTGGCACCTTCGCTGGCGGCCTGCATTTAAAGCCGGGGCTTTGCCCAGCTTTACACAAGCATCCACATTTCCTCAAAACCGGCTGCTTAATGACAGATGTATGATCCTGCTCCATGCAAGTCAGGATGCTGGACATGTACGAAGGACGACTTCAAGCGTTACATTAGCGATGCATAATGATACCTTCGCAAACACGTGCTGATACGTGCTGGCATCACTCTACAGTTCGAATCTAATCCATTCGACGCTTTGAAGCCAAGAAAACATGCATCATGACTTCGCAACTCCTGTGCAAACAGCAATGCTCGGATCAATATCAACGCGGCCAGTGCCACGCCGATTCCGAGGGCTGTGCTTTCGATCGAAGCATGCGCAAAACAAGTGACCTCGGCCGATGCTACGAGCTGCAATGCCACAATGCTCTGTGTTTACTTCCTGGCCGGGGGCACGGCATAAAATCATGTCATCCGGATGGACTGCTTTCGACTCAATAACACTGCCCACTGGGTCCTGCCAGAGTCCCAGGGATGGTTGAAACACTTTTCATGGCTAGTCGTCGTCGCAGTCAACTCGCTTTGGGAGCTCTCTGCACTGACCACTGCTATTATCACACAACCTCTGCAAATTGGCCTCGTTGAGCCAAGGATCCTCCAACGACAACCCACGGGATGCAAATCGAAACAGTTGCGAGAGTCTTTCTTGATCTCCTGCTTGAGAAGATCGACCTGCTGCTCCGACAAGATTGGATTCGTTCGTGTTCGCGACCCACCTGAAGACGCGTTCTCGGACAACCCCTTGCCCCAGACTTGCAAATCTCGAAAGGATCGGACTTGGCATTGGGGTGGTGCCCGCCGGCGGCCTGCGCAAGAGCAGACAGTACTGTATAACTCATGACCTGCCTTACTATTACTTTGGACCGATCGGCCGAAAGCTGCATGTGCGGTAACACCGTGCATCGCTTGAATACAGACTTTGACCAAGCACGGCACACATACAAGCCAGAATGCAAATCCTCTGTGTGCTGCAGAAGCTGCAGACCTAGAGGCCGATGATGACGAAGAACCTGTCCAGCTCTTGAAAGCAAACTGAAGCCGCAGCTACGGACACTATCCGCGCCTTCCATCAAGACAGGGCTGACTTGGTCAGTCACCCCCCGACTCCAAACTGCTTTGAACCCACGAAGTTATATATCTGAGCTTGTCGGCAAACGACGCAATTGAATCAATTTCGGAGAGCAAAACAAACCGACACCGGCCGACGCCTCAGAGTTTGCCAACAAGGAAAATATCATGTTTTTGCTTGTCCGTGTGCGCAAACAAAAGGATTATGCCAGCATGGATCCCCAAAGAATGATAGGCAGTGAGTACCACGACCATCATGACGACCAAGACGAACACCATCAACACCACTTACTACTTCCAAGACTACCAAGACGACGACAACGACCAGAACGACTGCGACCACCAGAGGAATAGCAAATCACCACCAGGAGACCTCCACAAAATATCCAAAACACCACCCAAATCCACCAGAGAAGCCACTAGGAGGCCAGCAGCAGAGCGCACACCGGCAAGAAACCACGAATGATTTCTCCGAGCTTTGGAAAAGTTGAAAAACCACCAAAAACACCCCAACTGGAACTGGAACGACCATGACATACTCCTGGCGAGCAAGGCACAAACTGCAACGACAAGTCCTTCTTTCAAACCGAGCAATCGTGACTGGACATGGTGGCCGGTTGAACGCTGGACTCTCGGTTGAGAATTGGTGGGGGCCGAAAATGCTACGTTGAACGAAAAAGCAAAGCCAAACCTCCAGAACTCATGGTGCGTGCGACTTGCAAAAGGAACTGCTCAAAATCACCAGGACAGCGCAGACTTCAGATGAAAAAAGTTTCCAAAACCAAAGTGGTCTGAGATGGCTCTGCTGTTCAGCTTGAGAACATTGCAAAGGCGCTTTTGTCCAAAAACAAAAATGCTGAGGTTGTGCTACGTTTTCCATCATGCAATAGACTTCTGCGAAAACGTGACAAAACGCCCTTCCATTCCTCTGTCGGATGTGTTGCAAAGGACGCTCGTAAAACCGTGCACGAGAGCTTACCGTACATTCTGGACCCCAGAGGTCTGTGGTCTTCGCGAACCATTTTTGGTTGACATATTTTTTTTTGGCGTGGGCGGGCCTCAAAGACAGCAGTTGCTGCACTCGGTCCCAGTAAGAACTACAAAAATCTCAATTTTATAAAACAGCTGTACAGAAGAAGAATACTTTGCAAAACAAGGTGAGACGGGCTGCGACTTGCAGACTTAGCCGGCAGACGTCGTTCAACCAGGCCATTTTTGTTGACATGCCACAAACTGTTTTGTGGAAGTGGATGCTTGCACAAACTCGCACCTGTTTAACTGTTTGGAAACAAAAAATCTGACAAATCAGAATCAACAGCGGTGCTGAGTTCTCGGTGAACGGTCATGGAGACAAAGTTGCAACGCGATGCTATGCTGCCCATTCTGCGACTATCTTTTGCGCAGTCCGGCCTCATGCAACAGAAATGTGCAAGCAAGCACATAAGCTGAGGACAGGTACAAGAAGCCAACCAGCAAGGACAACAACAAAGTGGCAAAACCAGCTACCACACGAAATCGCTTTACAGGGGTTTCTGCGAAGAAAATAAAAGAAGAAACCATGAAAAAAAACGCAATCCAACCACAGGTCCTACTCTCCGCAAGGAGGCTGGTCCCCTCCCCCCCCGGGGTTTAACCCAGGTTTGAACCTGGGTTTGAACCTGGGTTCCCTCCCCCCGGGGGGAGGAACAACAACAACAACCCAGGGAACCCAGGTTTGAAACCTGGGTTTAACCTGGGTTTGAACCTGGGTTTGAACCTGGGTTAAACCTGGCTTCGAACCTGGGTTCAACCCCCAGGTTTAAACCCAGGTTATAACCCAGGTTTGAACCCAGGTTTGAAACCCAGGTTCTAACCCAGGTTCTAAACCCGGGTTTAACGAACCCAGGTTTAACCCAGGTTAAAACCCAGGTTCAAATCCAGGTTAAACCCAGGTTCCAAACCCAGGTTTGAAACCCAGGTTCTAACCCAGGTTTGGAACCAGGGTTTTAAAACCCAGGTTTAAACCCAGGTTGAAACCCAGGTTTGAACCCAGGTCAAACCCAGGTTCCAAACCCAGGCTTGAAACCCAGGTTCTAACCCAGATTTGCCAGGTTTGAAACCCAGGTTCAAAAACCCTAACCCAGGTTTGAAACCCAGGTTCCAACCTAGATTTGGAACCTGGGTTTAAAATCCAGGTTAAACCCAGGTTTTAACCCAGGTTTGAAACCCAGGTTGCAACCCAGGTTTCGAACCCAAGATAAAAGCACCCAGATTTAACCCAGATTGAAACAGGTTCAAATCCAGGTTAAACTCAGAGCTTCAAGGCAGGCCTAATTGGTTTGAAGAAAAGGCTTAAAGGAGCGCTGAGCAAGAGCTGAAGGAGGACCTTCTTCGACACGAAAGGAGACGCCCACACGAAATCGCTTAAGGGAGTTAAAACGAATAAAAGAAGCAGAAACATGAAAATTCACACCAACGCCGCAAAAAATCGTTCAGCGGGACCTGCTCTGCAAAATCCCACCTTTTAAGCCATTTAAACCGCAGAACAACTCCAAACCCATACAAAGCGAAAAATTAACAAAAAGAACAGAGTTTAAAAGCAAGGATAAAAAAACCACAAAATCGCTGTGGAGGGCTTAACTGCAAATAAAACAAGACATGAAAATGGAAGACACACAAAGACGCATGAAATCGTTTGAAGATGCTCTTAAAAGCTCAATGGAGGCTGAGAACATTCCACACGAAATCGTCTACCAGGTTTAAACACAGTTAACCCAGAATCCAGGTTGGATCTGACGTTCAATCCAGGTTCAAACCTGAGAACCTGGGTCTCAAACCCGGGTTCAACTCCGTCTTCAAAATAATTGAACAAATTTGGGTTTCGAAAACCTAGGTTTTGGACCTAGGTGAGGTTTCAGAACCTACTCTTGAAGAAAGAATGGTTTGGAACCAGGTTTATCATGCTGCAGCCAGTCTGTGTGAAAAACAGAGCGCGCAGCACTCGGTCTTTTTCTTGAGCCAAAGCGGAGTCGCGTCGGGCTCTGACTGACAGTGAAACACCTTGCAGCTGTCTGTCTCCAAGCAAAACACTTCAAGCACTAACGAAACGAGACGAAACGAACGTGCAGTCACTTCCTAACTCAAAAGCACTCCTCACAGCTTCAGGCATGCCGAAAACATCAGGACATCCAAGGTCAAATGGGATTTTCTCGTCGTGGGCGAACAAGTCGCTGCCAGGCCATCGGCCGGCGGTTTGGGGTGAAACAGGCGGTTTAGTTTTGCCCACCTTTGGTGGGTTCTACTCACCAGTGGCTTCCACTGGGCTGGAAGAGCTTTGTCAGTAGCACCAGCCTTCTGAGCTACACCAGCAGGGCTGGTTACTACTGACACCAGTTCTGTAGGTTGTGGTGACTGGTTTGGCCCTACAGCTGGAGCTCTTTGGCCCAGACACCAGCTGGGCTGGTTGCTACGAGCACCAGTTACCTGGTTTTCACCAGCAGGGCTGGTACTGGTAGCACCAGTTTGGAGTTGTCCAGGCCTTAGCCTGTGCTCTCAGTCCCTACGGAAAGGGGAGGATAAGCCACGTTTTTCCCCGTACCAAGTCGTGCCGGTACTCGTCCGGGAGGAGGGGCTGGCCCAACAGTCCCTCCGGCGTTACCGCCAAAACGCTGGTATCCACCAGCACTTTCATGAGGGACTCAAAGTCCGTCTTAGAGAGCTTGGTCTTCGCCAGCTCTTTGAGAGCAACCGTGGTGCTCTCAAGCTTCAAATGGGATTTTCTCGCACACGCTTCGCAGAAGCAGCCCGTAGGCTTGTCCGACATGCACAAATTAACTCCAAGTATTTTGGAGTCATCCGCGTTTGCGGGCATCGCCAAAGTGGCGGCAGTGGCTACTCCTACCCTGAGCTACAGGTTGCCTGACCTACCTGAGCTACTGGCAGGAGTGGGTAGCCACTTCCTGGGAGTGGGGAGCCACATCCCAGTGAAACAGGACGAAAGTCCTACAGGGAGGGAGCCTCACCCGGAGGGGAGGAACCCTTCACCCTGCAGAGCCTCCTGCCTCTGCAAAGGAGAGGGGAGGCTAGGAGGCCAAAAACCTCCTGACCCGCTCCTGATGCCCGGGGGTCATGAAATGGGCTTGCATATGTTCGATTGTAGGGCACCCGACCCTACAAGCGTAACAAAAGAGCCCATCCGGGCTGTTGACTGCACGGTGGGGTCCATACGAGGGTGGTGCCTCCACATCCTCTACAAGAGCTGAATCCGAAGAAGGCTCTTGAGGGGGGGGGCACCCCGTCCCTCCTGTAGACCCGGGAAGGCTCGCTGGCCTCGGGGACCTCTGGCTGCAGGGCCGAAGGCCCAGTAGCCATGAGGGTCCTTTCACCCTCGCGGAGTTCGTCGCCCATGGGCAACCGAAGGTCCAGGATCGCCTCGTCTGGCCAGACCTGGAGGCAGTCCAAACCCCCCAGCTTGAGCCTGTTGCGGCACAGGCTGAGCACCTCAGAGGCAAGGGCTGAGGGCTTCACTGCCAGGGCGATCCATCTCGCCTCCGGCGGTTGGCGACTCTATGTCGAGGCGCATGAACTGGGTCGCCGCCGGGGCACCGCCTGGGACATCGCCCCTGTTTCTCTTGCGAGGGGCTGCTCCTCCCTCGGGAGGATGGGGAGGAGGAGGGAGGGGAGGAGGCTCCTCAACCCTCGGTGCACTGGCAGGTGCCGGGCTGGGAGGGGCTTTAGGGGCTCCCTCCTCCCTCTGGGTCCCCTCCCCTGGGCCGTAGGAGACCGGGGGGCCAGCAGGCGGGGTCTCACGCCCCGGGGGCTTAGGTGGCGCCTCCTGAGGAGCAGGATCCCGCTCACTGGCTGTGCCAGCAGGTCCTGCGGAGGACGTGTCGCGGCTGGAGGCCGGACCACCTGTTCCTTCCTCGACCCTAGAAGGGGAGGTTGAGCCTGTTGAGACCGGAGCCCCGGAAATGGGGTCATCCTTGGTGGTGGTCTCGTCTTTGGCAGGCACCCTCCATGGGTGAGGCTGTGGGCACCTCGGTGTCCTGCTCGGAGGGTGCCTTCACGGCACTGGGACCCGGCGCAGCAGAGGGTGGGTCAGGCTCCAGCTCCTCTCCAGAGCTGCTGGGTGGGTCGTTGGCCGACCTGGCCCTGACTTTACCGCCGTCGTTTTCTGAACGATACGGCGGGACCAGGGCAGCATCTCTTCCTGGTCTTCGGGCTCCTGAGGCTCCGTCGGTGCCGTCGGGGGGCTGCTCTCGGAGCTTTCCGTGGAGCTTGTAGAGGCTTTCACAGCCTTTGCCGCCCCTTTGCTGTTGCCGCCAGGGCGGAGGGGTGCGGACTCTGGGCGGCTTGCCGTCCACCGAGGCCTTGGGAGGGTTGGACCCTTCCCTTTCGGCCTTTAGGGCCTCCCTCTGGCTGCGAGGGGGACGTTTCCGGTTCCGCACAAAGCTGGAAACCGAAACCTGCCTCGCATCGGGGTTTTTCTTGGCACGCTCGTCCACATGCTTCCGGTAGGCCTGGACGAGGGCCTTGTCCTCCCTGTGGACGGAGGGCTGTTTGCCTCGCCCTTTTGAAGGGGTGGAGCGACCACGCCCTTCAGAGGAGGCGGGTGGGACGTCCCTGGACCCGCTGGCACCAGTGTCGCCAGCCTGGTCGGTCCAGTCCCACTCTTCCCACCAACCTTGCCAGTCCTGCCACCCGGTGGTGGGACCATCAGAGCCGCCGGTATCACCACAAGCTCCCGAGGAGCTGTGACCGGCGGTCTGATCTGCTGAGGGCTCGGCTGGGGGCTCCCAGAAGTCAGCCCCGAACGGTTCTGGTCCGTTCCAAACCATTCGCCAGACCCATCTCCAGGAGTGGTAGCACCACCTCCTTTCCCATTCCCAGCCCATCTCGACAAGTGAGAGGGCTAAGGCCGGGGAAGCGAGAGGTGCTCGTGGGCCATGGCTGCAGCTACTGCGCTTAAGAGGCTTGGGGAAAACTGCGACTGAGGTAGGTGTTTGCGTCCCAGGTGACTAGGGGGAAAGGGCCCTAAAAGGAAAAGTGCCTACAAAGGCTACGGCTTCCCTAAGGCTTCCCACCTTGGGCCCAGAACTGCCGGAGCTTAGGTTGATTCACAGGCTTGGGCTTCGGCTTGGGCTTCGGGGTGGGTGCAGCAGACCCTTCCCCAACATCACCAACATACACAGAAGCCTCGGGGGCCTTGGGTTGACCTGAGAAAAAAGGGGCTCGGGCGGAGGTCTTGGAGCCTGAGGGTCTAGGGGCCCTGCTACTAGACGCGCGTGCGGGATTCCGCTCTCTCTCCACCGATTTTTCCTTTTCCTTTTCCTTTTCCCGGTCGTGGTGCCTAGAGGTCTCTATATGGACCTCTCGCGCGGTGTGGGAACCACCACCGCTGATCCTAGAGGCCCTCAAGCTGGCCTGGAGGGATGGCTCGGGCTCCCTCAGCGCAGGGGAGGGAACCTCGGACCCTCTGCCCGGAGGCAGTCTCGCGGGGAGGCTCGAGGCCCGTTTGGCCTTTGTGCTGGGTGCCACCTGGGTGGTAACCGGCGGGCCTTGGTCAGCGGCTTATAAAAAAAAAAAAATGGGATTTTCATTCCGGTGGCGCGAGAAGTCCACGGCCAGAGGCCTGTCCGAAGAAACCCTGAAGCATGCATTAATTAAAACTGGCTGTAGCAAAGCCAGGGCTAAGCGAGTACGCCTTGAAGGCTCCAGTACAACCAGTAGCCTCAAAGCCCGATTCAAAATCGGAAGACTATACAGGAAGGTGTCTGGCTCAAGTAACCTCAGGCCCCATTGGGCGAGGTAGCGGTTGAGCGACCTTCATAACTAACTCACTTAGCTCAGTTGGCGGCCAAGAAGAAAAGGAGACCGTGCAGCTGCAAACCAAAGTAGCTGCAAAACAGGTGTGTCAAGCAGGTTTACACTGTTGCAGTGCAAACAGAGGGATGGGCAGCAGGGTACACACCTGCACACACTGCACACTCTTGCACGGAAGGCCCCCCCCCCCCTGTTGACTACACGTACCCTGTACTGGCCCTGCACAAGCTTCAAGAGTACGAGCCTCAGCCCAGCTGGCGAGGCGTGGTCAGAAAACGGGGCTCCTGGGCACCGCAAGCCTCAGCCCAGCTGGCGAGGCGTGGTCCTGTACGAAACAGCGAAGCGGCAAAAGCTTTCGTGTTCCTGCTGTCAGATCTCCTGCTCCTTAAAGACACACCTGAAGAGATTGATCACCTGCCAACTAGCTCTCAAAGCAAAGGCTCAAAGCAAAGGCTGGACACTCGGGCTGACCGGACCGAGGATCCTGCAGAAAATGGGCTCCTGGGCACCGCAAGCCTGCCAGAGCACGGAGAAGCGGAAGCAGGCAGGCTACGAAGCAAAGGCGATGCTGAAGAACAGTGCTTGAAAACCATTTTGCAGAGCAACAAGGCTGTCACGGCCTGCTGCGGGACCTTTGGTCCAGGTCAGTGCCCAGGCTGAGCTGCACCCTGCCACAGCCTCGGGCCCTCAGCCCTAAGGCGAGGGCCCAGGAGGCAGTGAAAAGCAAAAGTTCAGGCGGCCTTCCACTCGACGGCCAGGGCAGCTTGACTCACCTAGTAGGCTAGTCACCAAGGAAAACTCCCTGCTGTAGCAGGTACCACTTGTAGTGCTGCGTAAGGAGTGGTCGTAGCCGTTGCAGCACCTCCTCAGGCGAGGCGTTGCTGACAAGCTGGAGTAGCTCCTGAAAGTGGTCTGGAACACTCCTCTTGACCGCGCTCCAGAAAGCCGAGGCACGCTGTCTGTTCGGCCAGTGTGCCCTTTGACCCTCCCATGGAAGCCAGTCTGCGGTGTCCCACATCATAATGAAGCCACGGGCATCAACACCAAAGTTGAAAAAGCCAAGATCCTTGAGATTGTAGAAACGGGAGGCCTCCGCAGTCAGTGCCATCATGTAGCGGACCATATCAAGGTCCGGCGGAGCTGGCCTCCACACCGAAAGTGGGGTGAGCCTAGACTGCCTCAAAACATGCGTGGGGATGATATCATAGCAGCTCTTCCAAGAAAGCGTGAGCAGGTGAATACCCGCATCCAAAGTGCACGGCACTATATGAGGGAGCCGTCTCCAAGCTTCCGGTTCTGGCCCGTGGCCTTGTGGCGGCGCCAACTTCAGAACGTGTTCCGAGGAGCCAGGGTCAACGTAAACTGTCCGGGACTTTCCGAAACCCAGCCGTCTCGCTCGAGCAGCTTTTGTTCTCCCACCAGTGACAAAGTCATGGTAAACTTCAAGGCTTTCCGGAAGGCACTGATAGTGGCTCACCGGATGCTTCACCTGGGGCGCAGCTGCACATAAGAAAGTGATTAGGCCATCCTCATGAAGAAGAGGGCCAAAGTCACTTGGGCGATCTTTCAGCGCGACTGCAGGCTGTGGTGTCTCACTGCTGTCAGATTGAAGACAGTTGCTGGAGTCGTCCTGGTCCACCGGTGGCTCTTCAGCTTCTGGAAGTCGTTGCAAAGGTAAGCCTTGGCTGCTGGATGCAGCAGCGGTAGGGGGTGGAGCCCTCAGCCCTAAAGGCGAGGGCTCCTCCCGTGCTGGGCCCTGGCTGCTGGAAGCAGCCGCAGTGGAGGGAGCCCTCAGCCCTGAAGGCGAGGGCTCCTCCAAGTCGTACGGCAGCTCTTCATCTTCACGATGTCTCGCCTCCGCACGAGGTCCTGGTGGAGGTGGTGGGGGCGGCCAAGCCTCCTCAGTTCTCCTGCCAGCGTGCTCATATTGTTCGCGGCGCTTCTTCTGCTTGCGGGCTTTCTTACGGCCCCGCTGTCGGTCTATCGTCGCCGCTGATTTCCATGATAATCCCCGCTCCTCACGGCGGGGTTGCGTGGATATGTGCCGCCCTTCTTGCTTGGGCGCCATGCTTAGCTGGCCTTGGGCCTAAAAACGAAGGGTGCGCTGTGTTGGGTCAGCCTTCGGTTTTGTTTTGGGTTTGGGTCTAGCTGGGGCCTTGGGCTTCACTGGCGGAACAGCTGCTGGCATGCCTAACTGAGATCGCAAACCTACAGAAACGGACTGACCAACTGCTCCTTGCACTCCTGTGGACTGAGTGACCTCGCCTTGGCACTCCGGCAACCTTGGGGCAGCCGCTGCAGAGGAGGCGACGGGCCCAGCTGGAGGGTTGACCTGGGCAGCGCTCAAAAGGCCAAGCTTAGGAACTGCAGAAACACGCTCTGGCATAGGGCCGGCACCGAAGGTGCTGGCAGATTGAAAAGCACTGGCAATAGATCGGGTGGAGACTCCACCAACCTGTGCCAAGGCGCAAGCCTTGGTGCCACTGTTTACTTTACGCCCTAAGCCTTTACATGCAGACTGAAGAAGGGACGAGGGCGAGACCGCGCCAAGTTTTATGCAGGCCAAACACTTGGCACACAAAAAGTGAGATCCTCGATTATGCATGTCATGGCTGGGGTGTATTTTCCAACTGGGCGGCACAGCTGCAGCAACACCACGGCAGGGGTGTGTAATTTTGCGATTGAAAACATCAAGCGAATGACATTGTTCAATATATAAATTGCATTTTTCGCAATAAACCGAGAAGTTGTTGGCGGCCTTAGTCTCGCGGGCTTTCCAATCATGACCAAGTGCTGGATCAGGGGAGTCCAGCAACTGCTTCAGGCGCTGTTTTTTGTTAGGCGGCGGAGCTTTAGTGCTTGCAGACACAGCTGCAGCTTGCGACCGAGGCTTGTCAAACTGGCTTAAGGAATCTCTAGCGGAGCGGGGAACAAAACCCTGGGCTTTTTCCTTGATCAGCTTCTCAGCCCTGGAGGCGAGAAAACAGTTGAGTTCCCGGGTTACCAGGTCGAATTCCTTTACTTTGCGTACAAAATGCGGGGTGCATGCAGCAGCAGCTCGGCTCCCTGCGAGAGTGTCTGCTTTGGCATTGAGCTCGCGGCGCCAAAGCTGACCAGGGAATTCAGCCTCAAAGGCCTCAGCCGTGCAGTGGCTCCTAACCCAGTGCGGTTGAGCCCTTGCTCGCTCCTGCCAGACTGGACCCCATTCAGGGATATGTTTTTTGTTGAGAGCTCTGGCAGCCAGGGCTTTGAGAGCCGGCTTGCAATCACCTGTGAGGTCAAAGCTGCCAGTGGTGGCCTTGAGGGCTTCAATGATTGCGAGGGACTCCCCCTGAGGCACCGTGCTGCCCGGCGGAAGAAGGCCTGAGATGGTCCCGTGCTCAATAAGGCAATCAGCGCGGAGTTCGCAAAGCACGACCGACCACCCTACAGCCCTAAGGCGAGGGTCGTGGGTATTGGGACCTCCGCTAGCATCAGTACCTATGAGGAGCCCAGTGACATCAACCGGCTGATGACAAAACAGCCCTGTCACCCTGGTTTCCAAAGCTGAGGCCGAGACCTGCGGGGTCGTCCAAGCCTTTGGGACCATTCCTCGTAGCCAGAAGCAGGGGTCTGGGTGTTTGCGCTGAAAACTACGGAGGGCCGGGCTTAACTTAGCAGGCGCAAGCGGGCACTCATAGTAGACATGGTGCAGGGTATTCTCAGCCCCGCATGCGCAATGCGAAAACCCCCCGTTCCCAGCGTGCAAGGTGCGTCCTTGCCACACGGCGTGAAAGGCCCATCGCGGGGATGAAAGCTTGGAAACCTTCAAGAGCTTTCGGTGGACTGACCAGTCAACTCCTTGCTGGGCACCTTGGGCCGTGAGGACTGCACCAAAGCGGGAAGCCCTTTCAAGGGCAACAACCTGAGTGAGAAAGCGGCGAACTGACAGGAAAAGGCCAGGGTTGGTGACATCAAGCAGAAGAACCCCGCTGCTATGAACCCAGCGCAGAGGATCACTGACATTGATGCGCAAATCAATACAATACTGCACCATAGCAGCAACCGGGCCTGCAACACACTTCCATCCATGCACGGCCGCCTCTTGGCGAGTCCAGGCCACCTTCCAGGTGCGGGCTAGGATTTCCCAGCCTTGTGCCGTGGAGGGGCCGAACATTTTATACAAAGCATCAGCCTGCGCAAGGACAACTGTCAACAATGGGTCTTGGCAACGAAAGGACATACAGTCCAGAGACACGTCGACAGAGCCCCACTTGGACCGCCCAACATGCCTGGAGATGGATGCGCGAACGACCTTGAGCCTTTTGGGGGACAAGCCCTGTCCCTGGCAACCATAGATCTCGGCCGTAAGAATGGAAGTGGCATACAACCTGTGGGCTTTGCAGCCTGTGCCAAGTTGGTGAAGTTTCTGGTTTCGGGCGCGGCCGACCTTGAAGCGTTTCAAAGCATGCGTAACCCTTCTGCGCTTGGCACCAGCCGAGTCAAGACCAAGGTCCCGGACCAAGTCAGCAACCTGAGGATCGCCTTCAACACGCATACTGTTGAGTGCTTTGGCCGCCTTGGCACTATTGACAACAAACTTGGTTTTGGTTTTGTTAATGCAAAGCTTCTCAACGGAAAGCAGGGCCTCCAATTTCCTGGAGGCCGACAGGGCCAAAGAGGCCGCAACCTCCGGGTCAGCATGAGACACATCGACACTGATGTCATCAAGCCATAAATCAGCATGGCTGACCCCACGGTGCTGGGAGATGCCCTGCAGCGGAGCATGAGTGGTGAGTTTTGCAACCGTGGGTGCGTACGGGCACCCCTGAAGGATGCCCCTCTGGGGCCACAAAGCAACAGTGCTGACCCCCTCGCCATGGAGACAACGAGGCCCATTGTAAAGCTGAAGACTAAGTTCCAAAAGCAAAGGTGGAAATGACAAAGCTTTGCCCTGTGATATCAGTCGAGAAAAATCTACCCCATCATAGAAACCTTCAAGATCAACGAACAAAGTTATGAAAGTAACTTTGCGAAATTTATGATCTTCTGCCTTGATCAAGCGAGAAAGTGCTGGGTCAAGGGAAGTGTGTCCTGGGGTGGCGGAGTCGAAAGGGGCAAAGGCCGCGTACTCCTTTAACCAGCTCTCCAGGAGCGGGCGTCGCAGCTTGCTGTACACTCGCCAAAGGACCGATGTGAGAGATATGGGGCGCTCTTTTTCTGGGGTTTTTGCAAGAAGGGCGACCTGCACCGTAAGCATTTGAAGCGGCAAAGTAAGGTCCGTCTCAGCAAGACGAAAGAGCCCCGCAAGCTGTCGGTAGCAGAAGTCAGGGAGGTTACGCAGAGCCTTGTACGACCAACCATCAAGGCCTCCCTTCTTGTTGCCCGTGGCCAGGCACGCTGTCTTGACCTGCTCCCAAGATAGCGGTGACAGATCCTGCGCCTGCTGCAGGGCCTCAGCCCTTAAGGCGAGGCGCTCTGCAGACAGGTGAGGCTGCGGCGGCACAATTGACGCATCCCAGATGCGGCTCCAGAACTCCATGCGACAGTAAGCCCGGGCAAGGGCCGACTGGTCCCGAAAGGGCCGGGCGAGAGTCTGTTCGTGGCTTTTAAGAGCACGATACACCGGCCCCATGCCAGCCGACAGGGCTCCAAACAGCCATTGTTGATATGACTCCGCCTGCGCTCCCTGCTGAGCGGTCTTAGCAAGCTTGGCCTGCGCCTCAGCATGGGACCTCAGGGCCGCGAGGTCACGATGATTTGAAACAGTGTCCCGGGCTTCGTCTGCCCATTGATGATGCTCAGGGCCGAGCTTGGAGAGCAGGGAAAGGGTTTCATTGGGCGGCCCCCCAGCCTTGAACCGGCCTGCGAGCTGGGACCAGACAGCGTGCTCGTGACCAAACCACTGGTAGTCATTGGGGGGTTGCGACACGGCCGGCTGACGAATCGTCGGCAAGTTTACCCCCCTGCCCATGGTCCTACCGAGTAAACCTGAGGCCTCAGCGGTGGCAGAAAACTCCGCAAAGGCGAGGGAGGCGGGGTCACAAGCCTCGATTTCCAGGAGGGTGACCCTCTGCGGTGACACAACCGGGGGTTGCAAATTGCGCTGGTCGTCAAGAATAGGGTCAAAGGAGTCAGTGATGGAGCGCAAATTTGGCTGGAGGTCCTGCAAAGACTTAAGAGGAAGGGTGCACTTAAGCGCCGCATGGGGCTTAAAGGGAACATCCCAGGCAAGCTCAAGCGAAAGATGCGAGGCCAACCGGGGGTGGACCAGTGCATAGTCCAGCTCGGCTGCGGTGCCTGCAGTAGGCATCCCAGTGCCAAGTAACCGACCCTTTGTGAGGTCCTCAAAAAATGGGATTTTCATTCCAGTGGCGCTTGTCCACGGCCAGAGGCCTGTCCGAAAAGCTGCACCGAATTAAGTGGTATGCACAACCTAGTCCTGCACAGACCCTGGGCGAAGTCAAAAAGACCTCAGCCCCAAGAAAGCACTCTGTCAGAGCCCTACTGTACTGGCAAGGAGAGTGACAAGACTCCTCAAGCCCTTTTTGGGAAAGACAAACCCTGACAGGTGCTCAAGCCGAACAGTGAGAGGTGAAAGCTGTACAAACTAACTGACACTACCCTCAGTCTGGCACTCAGCTTGCAGTGACCTCAGCCCTGAGGCGAGGTCACTCAGTGAAGCTAGGCGAGGCGGCATGCCGTAAAGTGCCTAGCCTCAAGCCCTCACAGCCCAGGGGTTCCTCAACCTCACCTTGCACAGAGCAGCGCCCCTCAATTCGGTACCTTTAGCGCGGGGCCCACGCACTCCCCTCAACAAGGCGCAGGGAGCGACGCTTTCCCTTCAACTCAACTTCGTGCTGGCGCAGGGAACAACGCCCTGCTATGCTCTCTGCGAGTGGAGACTTTGAAGCCCGAAGACTGCTCCCAGTAAACCTGCTGACTGCTCACTAGGGAAAGGGCAAAACTTTGAGGCCCGCACAGCAGGGGACCTTCCCTACCTGAAGGAAAGGAACCAGGCTGTTCCCTGGGAAGCCTCTGACTGCTTCAAGGGAAGGGGCCAAACTGGCAATCTGGACTGCAGATCACAGACTACACAAATGCAAAAACCAAAGCCTATCACCCTTACATCCTCAGCCCTAAGGCGAGGAGTGCAAGAGCGACTGCGGAAAGGCACCTCGCTGCCTCAACTTGCCCAGTGAGGAGGTACGAGACACGATCCCTGTCAGCTGCCAGGTGAGACCCATGGCGTGCCTATAAGAACACCCAGAAAACTAATTACTGGGCGAAGGCGGGCAAACCAAGGCAAGGGGAGGGAGCCTACTCAGCCTGTGCTGCCATCCACTGTCAGCAAGCAGACAGCAGGGCGGAGAAACTATCCCTAAAACCAGCCCTAAACCCAAGGCCAGCAGAAGAGCAGTCACAGAGTCAGGGAAGACTGCTCACTGCTGCTAGCGCGCGAGCCTGCTGGGAGGCCACATACATCCCAACAGAGGGCCCAAACCTACCTCAGCCTGCAGGCGAGGCAAACAACTAAGGGCATCCTAAACCCCTAAAGGCGAAAGTCCTCTGCACACGGGCAGCTGGCCGAGAACTAACTAGGCTATGCAGGATCACACGCCGGCGCGTGTCCTCACCAAGTGCAGTCAGCAAGAGGAAGCTGCACACCTAGTGCCTAAAACAACTCACCACCAGCCAAAAGTAGGCGAAACCACGCCGGGAGCGAGCAGGAAGCCACACAGAGTCCCTGCGCCCAGCAGCGACAGCTGCCTACAACAGACGGGGACGTGCTGCAGGGCATAATAAGAGCATGCCTCAAAAGAATCGAGGCGCGGGTTTAGGATGCAGCAAAACCCCTCATGGCACCTGCAAAGGCATTAAAGGGAACAAGGGCTAGCACAACCCTACAAAGAACCCCAGGCAATTGCAGTTGCTAATGCTCCGCAAAAGCCCACGAGTGGTCCAGACTGAACCTTCTGCATGACACCACACATGGGAAGGCCAGCCTGTCATGAGTGCGCGTGCCACGTCCAGGCCGGGAAAGCAACCCACTGACCAGCGAGGCATAAAACAAAGCCGCTTCGAGCACACAGTCCTCAGCCCTAAGGCGAGGACTAGGGCCTGCTAACTGGAAAAGAAGCGGCAAAACGGGCATCGTCCAAAGGGCAAAGAGGAACAGGTTTCCTACAAAGGTGCTTGAAAGACCGGCAGCCACAGTGAAGACCAACGCCCCTAGAGGTAAGTACTGCTCAGCCTGTTCGCCTACAGGAGAACTCCCTTCCGCGAGGAGGGCCGGCCAAAACTTGTCGCAAGAAATTGCACTGCAAAATTCAAGCAAAACCGACCAAACCATGCAAAATCAAGAAAATCACATGGAAGTGTCACACCATGGCAACTACTGCTCTTCGGCTTGAGCCGGAACTGCACCTACCCCGCCCCTGCTGCACAGGCAGCCTACGAGGAAACAAGCGGTTAGGTTCGAGCCTGTTAAGGACCCACCCGTAGTTACGGCCTCAAGGCTGGCGGCCACGACGGCACTGGAGGCTTGAGCACTCATGGCCTTGAGCCAAAATGGGATTTTCACACCCCCTCTTGGACTGATGCGGCACCTAGTGTCTTTTGAGCACACTTTACAAGCTCTAGACCTAGCTTTTCAGGATAGAACCCTGAATCTTTTAATTCCACCTGTACATGTTCATGCACTTGGTCACATTCCCTTTTAGGAAACACTTTGACCCAGCGTTTACTGTTCGTGGCAAAGTACCACCGTTTAAACACACAGTCGTACGCACAGCGGTCTACCACAATACCCTCAGAAAGCCCCAATTCTGAAGCAACCTGAAGATACCGCGGGTCCTTCCAGAGGTCGTTCTGCAGAGGCCACTCTTGAGTCAACAACAAGCGTTCACTCCGAGCAACCGGTTTCAACAAACCTTCAAGAAGTTCCCAAGCACGCTGATGCAACTTCTTCTTCTCTTCCCACTTCTCTTGACTGTACTTGCGCCACCCGCGGTAACGCAAACGACACCCAGTGGTACAGGGAGTGGAGATATGGCAGTAGATCTTCGTCTTCAAGCCACAACTCAACACAGAAAACAACTCCTTCAGAAAACACTGCGTCTGCTCAGAACAAAAGTCAAGCTTTTCAGTGACGCCCACATAGGGAATCTCAAGCTTCTCACATGCCTTCTGTAAGGCACTTTCTTCCTGGCAGAACAGTTCAACGACCACAAAGGTGACCTGGTTCTTCGCCACAGCTTCACACAGTGAAACGTACTCCTCAGGAACAAAAGAACGGTTTACCGGCTCTTCTGCAGTCAGGCGTTCCAGCTCAAACTCACCCAACTCGTCTTCAAAAGAAACCAAACCGGTTACCTCGTAGAGGTTGTCCAGCTGCTCCTGAAAAACCATACTCTTGGTCAGGCCGTCGGAGGCATTATATGCTCCGGCCACAAACTCGAGGATCACTCTCCCCGACTGAACCATCTGCTGCAGGAAAGCACACCGCAACTCCAGGTGACGAACCCTTCTCAAGAGTCCCTCCATTGAAGCAATCGCCTTTGCCGACTCAGAATCGGTACAAATCCGGATCCAAAAGCTTCCGGTATCATCCTCAGGCAATCCCTCCAAAAACGACTGTTGAAGCAACCCTGCAAACAAAGCCTCTTTCACAGTCTCTACCAAAGCACTCAATTCAGCCTCGGCACTGCTCAGGGCCACAACCGTCTGTTTACGGCTAAAACTCTTCAGCAGGTTGCACTGCCAGCAGATAATCGCCCCACTCACAGAGGGCAAATTCCAGCTAGCATCACAGAAACAATCGATCACACGCGTACTTTCCGAAGGGCGATAGTTCACCCACTGTGCCGGGATCCGCTGAACCCGATTCCCAAGCGTGAGAATCCAACGCAGCACAGCTCGAATACACGCTTCACTCCTGGAGTCTGGGTTGCTCTGGCTCCGGGCCAGAAAACCTACAACAAACTGCAAATCAGCTCTTGTCAAAGCTAGCCACGACAGTTTGCCCAACACGCGCCGGTAGCGCTGATAGGCCTCATGCGTGATCGGGGTGGATTCCAGACTGGTCCACAAACGCTCAAGCTTGGGGAGTTTCGCTCCCTTCGTGATTTGATACTCTTCCGCACAGCTATGGAGCATCCCGGGTTTGAGTCCGAAGTACAAGTCTCCGGTCTTCCTCTGATAAATGTTTCTCCCAAGGAAGGAGATCACCGATTTCTCTCCCGGTTGAAGCGTTCCCGTGCGCTTCATCTTGAACACTTTACTCAGTTCCTCAAACACTTTCTCAGCTACACTCGCAACCGTGCTGAAAACCAAGATGTCATCTACATAGGCCAACACCAACACAATGGCATCCTTGCCTTTCTCCTTGATCACCTTGCGATACACAGTGCTGTCAGCAGTAACAAAGAAACCAAGTTTTCTCAGTGTTTCTCCTAGCTCACGAAACCAAGCCAAAGGCCCAATCCGCAAACCATTCATGGCACGCTTCAGCAGACAATGCACACGTTCACCTGACACTGTCCTACAGTTCTCCGGCAGCTTCACCACCTCAGTAGAAAACAGCTTAGCCTGCATGAAGGCCACAGAAATATCTCCCGAAATCACCTTCCCTCCGAAATGCGCATACATCCCCAACAGACACCTCACAGACTCTAAGGTAGTAGTAGGAGAATAGATGCCATCAGCTAAAGCAGAGGTGGGCCCTTTAAAGTCACGCACAACCAAACGGCAGCGCACACGCTTGTGCCCGTCCTTGTAGTGCAACACCCACCTGGTGGAAAGCACTCTCCTCTTAGCTTCCCGCACAAGGCGAAACGCCTCCTTCTCAGACACAACCTGGCACACACCAAAGTGGTCCAGTTCCTCCATTTCAAGACGCATCCCTTCCCCAAGTTTCTTCTCCTCAAGAACCTCCCCAGTATACTCATCAGCAGCCCCAGAAGGAACCTCAACCTTCACCTTGGACCCTCCAAACTTCAAAGTAAACTCCAACTTGGCCGCCCTAGACCCTTTAGCGTCCTTTGCCGCGAACACAACCTCAGGTCTAGAACACATGGAGTACAAAGCATGGTCCTCCAGCCAGCTGATCGCCACCTCCATGGGATCATCATCGTCGGCCGGCTGCATGTCCACATCGTACAAAGGTGGGGCCTCGTTCTCTCCTGCAGGGGGACCTTCAGGGAGTACCTCTTCCTCCTCAACTGGAGAAGGATCATAGTCCATAAGCTCATCCTCCAAGAGCTCAGCTGGAGCCTCCGGCTCCGCACTCCCCCTCTCAACTAGATTACCCTTAGGCTCTCCAGGCTGAAAGGCTTCGGGGGGCTTCAGGTCTAAGGAAACAGGACGCTCTAAAACGTTGTCTTGCCTAGAAGGGGCACCCGAATCAGCGGCTTGTACCACCAACTCCTCAGGATACAGATAAGGCTGGTCCGGCCGAAAGGCCGACATCACCTCGACCTCATCAGGCCGATCAAGAGGGAGCACACGCACTCCTCCACCATTGGGCTTAGCAGGCCCTAGGTACATACACGGGATGAGGCGGCGGCCTCGATTCTCAGGCTTCTGCTTCGCAGGTTTGGCAAAACCCTTGCACCCAAAAGGAAACGTCTTCGTTACTGGAAGATGTTGGCGTCTCAGCCTTTCAATTGGCGTGGTTTGCGACTTCGAGGTCGCATGCAGGTTCCTTGTCCTAGCAACATATCTCAAAGCTTCCTTGTACAACAAACCACCCAGCCGGAGCTTCTTCTCCAGCGTAGTTTCTAGCGTCAACCAATTCACCCAGAAGGCTTCCTTCAAGTGTCGCACACCTACCTCCACAAGCCCTTTCGACTGCGGCCGTCCTTTCGGCACCGCGTCTATGTGCAACGAGAGGCCTGGGTATGAGCGGTCTTTTCCCACCTTGTTCCAAAGCGAGATCAGAGACGCTTCATTATCCATCCTCAGCACAACATGCTGACCTTGAATACCTGCGGCGGCCAGCTCGGCGTTTATACACCGTGCAACATGCCCTGGATCACCTCCTGTGGGGTAGGGCACAGCGAAACAATATCCGCTAAGCTCGTGCACCACAATGCACACTCTCAGGTCTTTCGTAAAGAACAAGAAGTCGCTTAAGAAGCTTGCTTGCGGAATTGAAGGATCTTTGCGCCTTCGCGCTGGAATCACTCCTCGACTGGACACACACAAAGAACACGAAGGCAGATAGGGCTGATGGCCCCGAGCAACGTGCTCCTGATACTCTTTATCCTCCAGTGGAACATGAAGTTCCCCTTCTTCAGAAATATCCCCAGCATCTTCAGCAGCAGGCTCGGCTTCAACAACCGGTGCTGGAGCTGAGGCTTGGGCGGGTTCCGCCTGCCTTGGTGGATCACCATCCGGAATCAACTCTTCATCGGAAATCGTCACTTCCACCGGAAGTCCACGCATCATGCACAAACGGTGTGGCGGCTCAGACACTTTCTCATCACAGCCACCTTTCACCTTCAAAGGCTCCGACCTTAGGTCATCCCAGCCACAAGCACAACACAACCACAAGCCACGCACACGCTCCAAGCCACAACAGCACAAGGACCGCAGACGCCGCACACCAACCAGCACAAAACACTCCACGGCTTCAGAGGCTCTCGGTGCTTTGCTGGCTCTCGGTGCTTCGGGGGCTCTCGGTGCTTTGCTGGCTTTCGGTGCTTTGCTGGCTTTCGGTGCTTCGGGGACTTTCGGTGCTTTGCTGACTCTCGGTGCCTCGGTGACTTTGGACGTTTTGGGGGCTTGGGCTCTCGGGGCTTCTTGCGCGTACCCTGGCAAACACACTCGCACAGAGGGCCCCAAGGCTTTAAGTAGAGCCTGAGCCTTTCTCACAAAACCCTCGCAAAACACTTGCAGCACGTCACTGGGCCTCCAGGCTTCTGTGGGGGTCTGGGCCTCACACTCACTTGCAAAACCCTTCCCAAAAACCCGTAAAACCCTATAGCGCTGCAACCTCAGAACTTCACCCTTTCTACCGAGCACACCCGGACACTCACCACACTCAAAGCAACCTACTCTCACAGACGATCGCTTCCACTTCCTCTTAAAACGCATCTTTTTGCACCCTGCGGTTGGTCGCACGGTAGGTCTCAGATAGAGACAGAGCGGGAGCGCCTCTTGGAGCCGCGTCCATGTTGCGTTGACCCTTGGTCTGGAGGGCCATACGAACCACCGAGTACCCGTTGTGTTGGGCGGATCGGTGCCTTGCTCTTTGGATCGGTCGGCGGGGCTTGCAGCAAAAGCGATCTGTGGTATCCCAGAGGCGGCTGCGGTCCCAGCAAAAACGATCCTTGGTACCCCAACGGCGGGGGCGGTAACGGCGGCAGCGGCACTGCTGGCGCTGCTGGCGCTGGCAAGGCCGGCATAGCCTTCACAGGCACCATCTTCGGAGGCGCCACCGGCCTCACTGGCATCGCCTTCACTGGCACCAAAGCAGGATCCACTCCAGGGGTCTCCGGTGCCGCTGGCACGGCTCTTTTCGAAGGCTTCGGTGGCGAGGGAGAAACTTTGGCCGGCGACCTGGACGGTTTCACTTTGGGCGGCGGTGGCCCATCCGGAATCACAATAACGGCCGGCTTCAAGGTCACAGCCGGCCTGGTCACTGTCTTTGGCTTTGGAGCCAAACGAGGCTTTCCACGTGGATCTGAGGGCGCCGGTGTCATCGGCACCTCCTCCTCGGCAGCAGCTGGTGCCACCTCTTCCACCACAGCCTCGGCCGCGGCTTCCACAACCGCTTCGGCAGCGGCGTCCACAACCGCTTCGACAGCGGCCTTCTTCTTCTTCCGCTTTTTCTTCGCAGGTACAGGAACAGCTTCTTGGGCATCGACCGTGGTTTCCGCAGTCCCCACTGCCACAAGGAGGTCCACTGCACCCTGCTCCGGCTCCTGGGCCGGCCGTCCTTCGGATCTTTCGTCCAAGCGGCTTTGCACCCATTCCAGGGCACCTTCGGCAAGCGCCTTGCCCTTCGCTACAGCACGGGCGTGCTGCTTCTTTCTCACAAGCCGCTTGGCCTTCACGACCTTCTTCTCCGTCCGCACCACCTGCATCAGCTGGCGATTGTAGCCCATCGTCACTGGACCACCATCCGCTGGCTTCCGCTCGGGCTTCCGGGCCTTCTTCTTCGAGGTGGGCGCGACAAACAAATGTGGATTCAGAAAAGTAGGGTCCACAGTGTCCGCCTCGGCTTCCTCGGCTGCTGCAGCCTCCTTCAAGGCCTTCGTGGCCTTCTTTGCCGCACCACGGACCTCCTTCAAGGCCTTCGTGGCTTCCTTTGTCGCACGAGATGCCCGCTTCTTCTTGCGCTTGGGCACTTTCTCGACGGCTTTCTCTGCAGCATCCAGGGCCTCGGCAACGTCCGTGGCCACACCAGACTCGGGGCGCCATTTGCCCCAGCCTTCTTCCTCTTCTTCCTCCAGCTTTGACGGCAGCGGTGATTTCTGCAGTGGCGATTTTGGCTGTGAAGGCACTGCCATTTTGTGCCACTCGCGAGAAATTTTGGTGAGCTCGTCGTGCTCCTCCATCATTCTCCGCTCGGATTCCTCCCGAGCCGTGCTTTCTATCACCGATGCGACCGTCACCACATCGGATCGTCGGGCAGACGCAGCGCTCTTCATAGCGGTGAGGTCCGCCATCCTCTGAGCCATAATTGCCGCCTGCGACGACCTTTCTTCCTCGTCCGTCGAGGATACCGGGGGCTCCGGCTGCTTCTTTCGTCGACGCCCCATCGCACAAAACGAGGAGCGTGAAAAACAGAAGCTTGAGCACCAAACTACGATGCGCGACCCTTGCGCACCCTTGCAGTCTCCACTTGAAACCACCTTGCACAGACCTCGCGTACTCACTGCCTTGCAGCTTACGTCGTACTGACCTCGCGCACTCACTGCCTTGCAGCCTACACGAGGAACCGCCTTGCAAATCCTGACAAAATCCTGGCCCTGAAACCTTGCACGCACACTCCCTCACGACACGCACTGCACTGCCTTGCAGCCTCCGCAGGGAACCGCCTCGCAAATCCTGAAGAAACCCTAACCCTGAAACCTCGCAAGCACACTCACTCACTAAGGTCCACAGGGAGCACAGCACGCCAACGCAAGCCATGCACCACAAGCTCACAACACTTATCATCATCGACCCAGCGGTCCACGACGGCTGAGCCTCAGAATCTTTCTTGCCACTTCTGCTACCACAGCCAAAGCGGTCAAGCTCACAGCGTTCAAGAGACTCCAGAGCAGCACCCTCACAGACCGAAACGGCACTACCACCGTGCGTCCTCAAGCTCCTCAGCAGAAACTTAAAAGGCGTGTACTCTAGGCTCTTCACAGACTCCAAAGACCTTTGCTCCTGAGCTTTCTGGGCTTTCTGGGCTTTCGTGGCTTTCGGGGGTTTCGCGGTTTCAGGCTTTTCCATGGCTTTCGGGGGTTTCGTGGTTTCAGGCTTTTCCGTTGCTTTCGGGGACGACGAGGGCTTCAAAGCATCAACCTCCATCTTATCCCCAGAATCCTTCAAAGCAGCAACCGCGTACCAAGCGCGATCCTTGACAGTCAACCGAATGCGTTTCTTGTTCTTCTTGTTGAAAATATGAGGTGTGTTGGTGAGCATGGTGTGCCATCCTCTCTGCCAAGCCACAAACGGTGACAAGACATTGAAATCTAGGTTCGTGATCAAGCAATGCTCTAGCACCACCACAAGCTTCCCAAAACGAACGCGAACGTCACACACCTTCAACACTTCAATCATGTCGTTGGAGGCATTCGACAGCGTGGGCTTAAAATCATAAGTGCGAAGGACTTCATACTTCTCGAAGCAGGAGACCGACATGCAATGAGAAGTAGCACCGCTATCCACTAGCCAGTAGCTATCTTGCGACTCAATGCCAACTAAGCACACTCTGTGCTCAACGGTCACTCGGTGCGCCGCAGCAGGCACCTCAGGTGTCGAAGGAGTCGTCCTCAAGACGCCACCGCGGGCATCAACCGGAATCAACTCGCCAGAAGCGCGAAGGGCCATCACAGTCTCTCCCTCCGGCTCCTCTTCTGCTTCGCCATCCGCTACAGCACGGGCGTGCTGCTTCTTGGTCTTCTTGTCCTTGCCCTTATCCTTGCCATGCTTGCCTTTGCCTTTCTCTTTGCCCTTTCCTTTGTCTTTGTCGCCCTGGCCTTTGCCCTTGGGCTTGTTGCTCTTGTCGCCTTTGCCCTGCTTCTTCTCATCTGCGATCCTCTGGCGGCACTCTTCTTGATAGTGCCCTTTCTTCTCGCAGTACCAGCAGACAATCTGGGACTTGTCCTTGGCACCGCCGGCTTTTCCTCCTTTCGCGCCTTTGCCGTCTTTCCCGCCTTTGTCTCCTTTGAGGCCACGCAAACCACCACTTGGCAGCTCCACCATGCGCAGCTGCTCCTCGTAAAAACGAAGACTCTCCGCCATCTCGGTCCAACTGCCAGTCTTGCCATGCAGCACCAAGTACTCTCTCGCTTGCACTGACACAGCTTGCAGCAAAATGGCCGATCTGTCGGCGGCGTTCAAGCAGAGGTCGGGAAAACGCACCAGCTTTTTATCTCCCTTGGAGATTTCGTCCTCGAGGAAACGCACAACTTCCAGAGGGCGCTTCAGCGCTGCAGTCTTTGTGTGGAGCTTTAGCATTTCGTCTCTGATATACACCGCCTCCATGCGGCTGTTCACAGAGTACTGCCGGTAAAGCTCTCTCACACCCTCATATCCTGCAGCTGCATTGCTCTGGCGTGTCGAAACACTCCGGAGGATCTCCAATCCTCTGTCCCACTTTGCCAAAGCTTGCTGCAACAGGTAAAAAAGACGTGCACTTCTTCCCGCAGTGTCACTGGGCAAAGTAACCTGCTGGATCTCACCAGCAACAAACAAGCACTGCCTTAGCTCGCCAACAAAGGCGTCATCGGTCAATGCTAGCCAGCTGGACAGCACTTCCAGAAAGCGGTGGAACTCCTCAAGCTCGCGGATCCGGCCTTGCTTCATCTCACCAGCATTGATGAGAGGCAGGGGTGGCAGATACTTCTCTGCACGACCACCAAAACTCGAAAAGCTTCCAGAACTCGCAGCAGGCCCACTCGGAGGGGCAACAAGCGACCCAGTAGGCGCCGTCGGCGCTGCTCCAGAACTGCTAGCAGCCACTGCAGCTGCAAAGGGGTCCGAAGACACCTTTCGCCGATCCTCGTCGGCTTTCCGTCTGGCTTCTTCCTCGTCCAAACGGCGGTTCAAGAGGGTCAACTGAGCACTCTGAGCTTGCATCAGAAAGTTCATCTGATTCTGCTGTTGCTGTAAAGCCGTGTTCTGGTTGTTCAGCATCTGCAACATCAACTGCTGCAGTTGTTCACCTCCCAACGCAGGGTTCGGAGGAACCGGACACTGAGCAGGAGCCGCCGGCGCTACAGCCGGACCACTAACACCTTCTGGCACTGTTGCCGAACCACTCGCAGGTGCAGCCGCTGCTGCTTGCTGAGCTGTCGGCGACCCAACAGGACTGTTCACAGGTCCTACAGGTCCCACGGGTCCTGGTCCAAACAGGTCGAAGTCCATGCCTTCCTCAGGCACAGGGACGTTCTGAGCAGGAGTCTCACTACTCCCACCTGGCAAGGGCGAGGCCATGGCGCTGTAAAGCTCCTTCTAAGTCCTCAGGAGCTCCGCTACCATGTGAAAAACAGAGCGCGCAGCACTCGGTCTTTTTCTTGAGCCAAAGCGGAGTCGCGTCGGGCTCTGACTGACAGTGAAACACCTTGCAGCTGTCTGTCTCCAAGCAAAACACTTCAAGCACTAACGAAACGAGACGAAACGAACGTGCAGTCACTTCCTAACTCAAAAGCACTCCTCACAGCTTCAGGCATGCCGAAAACATCAGGACATCCAAGGTCAAATGGGATTTTCACAGTCTGTCGCTTGGAACGCTTAGTGTTTGTGAAGTAGGGCACCTCTTCGACACAGAAGAGCCGGATCAATCTGGACCCTGTGCACCAAGCCAAATCTGATAAGCTCTTACCTTGTGAAATTCGCTTCCGCTTGCGACTTCAAGACTTTGAACTCGTTTGCAAACAATGTTCAGAAATCGTTTTGGAAATATAATACAGAGTCAGCATGGTCTCTTAGAAGTGCACCATGAAACAGCTGCAAGCAGAAGTAGCTGGATGTCCGGGTCCCGTGGATGCAAGAAAAGACTTGATGGAAACTCCCGACTATTCGTGCAAAGATAAAGAGGTTAGTGAGCAGGACATGAAGTCCAACAGACAAAAGCAGGCAAACCAAAACGATTTGCAGAACAAACAGTCCGCAACGCAGCTGCGACTGGTCACAAGTTACAGCACCACATGTGTGCTGTGTAACTGAACGTGACACCAGTTGCAGATCATTCCGTTCCAGTGCACAAAGCTAGAAGTGCTCAGTGCAACACACAAGTTTGAAGCCTGCAAGCTTGGCGCTGGAAAAGCTTTGTTGGCTCGTGTCCTTTGAGATTTGAGTGATGGGACCACACGAACTTCCAAAAAATATGTTGTCTGCAAGCAACTACAGCAGATAGCGGAGCGCAAATATTTTTGACAAATTTGAATGAAGCTGTTTTTGTTTGGTGGATTTACTTTTTCGGCTATGTCTGGGCCAAAGGCGTTTAGCTTCCTCCAACCCTCCTAGCACGGGTTGTATCCAGTCTGCCGCTTCCTCGTCCGCAAGAAGGCTGCGAACTGTGGAATCGGCTTCTTCGACAGGCTTCCAAAGACTGGATTTCATCGAAAACCCCCGTGTCTCCTACCCGAAGAAGGGATCCTAGAGGAGATCTGCAAAGGTCTGTATGAGATCAAGGCGAAACGGCTGTGACTTCACAGACTGCGTTAAGCTCGAGCTGGTCCGCTTCGGGGATCGAATACTCCGGCTTGCTGTGAGATGGGCGAAGACTCGCTTGGGCAGGTTCCGCAAACACAACTTGATTCTCGTGGAGGATCTTTGGGCAGGATGACCGAAAGGCTCTCGGAACGTGCGCTTTAACGGCAGCGCAGCCGCGGAAAAAGTCGAGCCGGAAGAGACAGGAGCAGAGAGTCCAACTTCCCGGTTTCCAACAGATGAAGGAGCCACCGAAAGAAAACGTCGTCGAACAGGTCAAAGTTCTGAAAGAAGAACGACCAACCAGCCTCGTGAACCCATGCGGTCAAGGAGGTACTTGCTAATGCCGCCAACCTGGAGAAAATGAAAACGGAAACCCACTCGCCGAGAGCAGGATGCAGTGGGTCCGGACCCAGAAGCTGGAACGTCAGAAAGAAGCCCATCTTTTGGAGCGTTTTCAAGACCTTCCTTAAAGGAAGGATCGTCCGTTGAGGCCTCCTTTCTGTCGGCGCTTCTCCAAGAAGGAAAGACAGGCGCTTCGGCACTTGCTCGTCTCGTGGCAATTTACATGTTTCTCTCTGCCGCAGTGCCAAGCAGCCACTTTCTTCCGAGGGCGTTAAAACCCAAACGCGCCTTGAGGCACACTTCTAGGTTTAGTAAAAGGAGGTGCAAGCCGACTGACTGACTACGTCACGCAAGGCTACAGCAGTGAAAGCTAACAGCACTTTTACACCTTTCGTCGCAACCAACTGTTCACCACGCGCTTGTCACGCAGTGCAAGTCTTGAGCCAAAGTGAAACGGGGCGCGGACAGAGACTTCAGCACACTCACTTCCGAGGTAAGTCCTAAGGACTCCTAACGGCTTCTCTGCACTGGCAACTCTGCTACACGGCCCAGGTGTTCCCCGGACTTCGTCTAGAAGTCCGCTCTCACAGCAAACAAACTGAAAACACTCTGATGTTCATCATGCTTCAGGGAAACACCGTTCTTCGTGAAAACTCGTGAGGAAAACTCCGGTTGGACACGCTTCTGACACTGATCACTTTCACCGCAAGGTGAGACAGGAAGCGTGAGCGCAGCGACCGACAGACAGACAACTTTTCCCTACTCCTACCGTTCACACTACACCTAAGGTTCTCTAAAACTCACAAAGGAGAAAACGGAAAGTGTTCCTGACCTTGGCGAGACACAGGGGCACCATTATAGGATTGAAAATCACGCTCGAGCGGTCGGTCCGCTGGGCTGAGCCCAGTTCGAGTCAGGGTGAGACGAAGCTTTAGGGGAGTCACCTCACCCTGATTTCGGAGCCTAGTCCACTTTGGGAGCGGCGAGTTTCTCTAGACCAGTCTGACATCAGGTGATGTCCTTAAACAGCACCCTCGGCACAGACTGGTCGAGCTCACCTGCCTACTGCGGTTGCCTTCAGCCTACCTTCCAAGGAGTCTCCTCACTTTGAGCTAGGCGGCA
This sequence comes from Symbiodinium sp. CCMP2592, assembly GCA_905221615.1. Taxonomy (NCBI): domain Eukaryota; class Dinophyceae; order Suessiales; family Symbiodiniaceae; genus Symbiodinium; species Symbiodinium sp. CCMP2592. Next base: position 181,725 of record CAJNDT010000235.1, read on the forward strand.
ACAAAAGGGGGTGCAAGGGAGGTGTCTCAACCTTGTAGCTTCTCCAAGTCCACGGAGTCTCCTCACGTTGTTGGCTTGTAGAGCAAGGGAGTAACCTCACCTTGAGCAGACTTAGGCTTGTGACCAAATTGGCTCGTTGAATTAAAGCTGGAAAGGGGAGTCTCCTCACCCTGGAGCGGCTTGCAAGCTTAAGGGAGTCACCTCACCTTAAACCCTTCAGGGGTTTCTCAACTTGTTGGGGTGTCCAAACTTGGGATCGGAACGAGCTGCCAGGTTGTATCATCCGGATTGCTCCAAGGGTTGCTCAGGGGAATGACCATACCAACCTTGTAGCACAAGGGGAGGTAGGTTAAGAACCCCGAGTCCTTTAAGCCCTCGAAGTGGTGCGGAAAGTCCTGGAGGCGGTGGAGGAAGACCTTGGCCAAAACCTCGGGGGAGCCATAGAGGTGGATTTGTTCTTCCACCCATGGCCCAAACATTTCATGTTTGGCACATAGGCCAAGGAGCCCCTTGGTTGCCGCCTTTCCAGGCCAGTGCTTGTGCTGCGCTTCTCTCCAGCGGCCCCCGTCGTACAAACAAACCTGCACGTAGTCGGCCGAGCGCAGCTTTGCACTTTGGAGCGCCATGTTCTCTGCGCGTGTGCGCGCCAAGGTCGGGAGGGCCCAACCTACGTTGTGCTCCCCAAGATCCGACAAGCGGATATGGCAAGCACACAAAAACGCGACCACACTTAACAAGGCCAGGAGGTCTGGGACATCAAGTGTCCTAAGCCTTCCCTGCGGAGAAGCCACAGGGATGACCCGCCTGTAGAAAACCGCGCGGGCACGAAGGGAAAAACCCCTGCCATGGCCATTCTCTGACAAGGTGAGCAGAACTTCACCAGAAGACCCCGGTCGAGGAATAAAGGTGAAATCTCTGGATAGTCCCTCCAGAAAAATCTGCTCCTGGTCCATGGCCTCGGCGAGCCCCAGCTTGAGGACCTGAACTTCGGCTCCAAGTCCCCATTGAGCCGGGGGCTCCAAGGTGACACGACTGCCACCTACCCCCAATACGGCCCATACCCCTCCATGCTCGTCCTCCAGCTCCGCCGGAGTGTAAGTAGTCCAAGGCGTGCCAGACGAGCCTTTTTTGTTTAGGGACACGCCTCGGAGGGATCTCGGGATCTTCAGGGGCTGCTTGAAAAGAAGCTCCAAGGGAACCTCCGGACCTGGTTCCCCTCTGATGTCCTCGCCCTTGATTCCCGGATCTGGGCCTGAATGGGACTCCGCTGGGGATGGAGCCTCCTCCGAAAACTTGGTGGTGGCCGGTGAGTTTGCCTCAACCTGGTCACTGGGGACAGGATCTGGATGAGGTGAGGGTTCCTCAACCTGCTCAGGCACCAAAGAAGAGGCTGGCTCAGGTGAGATCTTCTCAACCTGTGTTTTGGAAGCCGGGCCTTCTGTATCCGGCTTGGGCGCCGGTGAGGTAACCTCAACCTGGGAGCTTTGGGCAGGCTCCTGCTTAGGAGAGGTCAGTACCTCTTCCTGCTCATGCTCCAAGGGAGAGGCCGGTTCAGGCGAGACCTTCTCAACCTGGGTTGTGGCGGCCGGGCCTGGATCACCAGCATCTGTATCCGGCTTGGTTGCCGGTGAAGGAACCTCAGTCTGAGAACTCTGGGCAGGTTCCTGCTTAGGAGAGGTCAGCACCTCATCCTGCTCAGGCCCCAAAGGAGAGGTTGGTGCAGGCGAGACCTGCTCAACCTGGGTTGTGGAGGCTAGGCTTGGTTCATCAGCATTAAAAGGCGAGGGCACCTCAGCCTGCAGATTGGAACCGGAGGCTCTTGGCGAGGCCTCCTCAGCCTGGGCCTCTGTGCGTTGCCGCTTTGGCGGGGGTGGTGGTGGGGTTCGGGCTACCCCCGGCTTGGGTGCGGCTTTTGGCCTCGTGATAGGGGCCTCCACCGACCTTGACAAGTTGGGACCAGAAGCCGGAGGTTCCCGGTCGGTACCTGAATGCTGGCTTTGCCTGGAGTACCTTGATCTCGAAATAGCAGGTTTGCCCTCACTAAAACGATGCTGCAAGAGGGCCTGGTACCGCTGTTCCGTTACCGGGTCCTCGAAAGGGGCATTCTGCCCCTTCCCTGGCTTGTTCTTCCCTTTTCCTTTACCCATCTTGGAGCCAAAAGCTGCGAGAAGGCTCAGACATGGAGGGTTAGCAAAACCAGGTACGAGTAGCACTTAGACCAGGCTACATCTGCAGGCTTGGCGCAAACAGCACCTACCCCATCATCAGTAATAAGCTTGGAGGGGAGAAGTAAAGTACGATAATGTCCAGAGGTCGGGGAGTTGCCTAAATGCGAGACCACGGCCTTGGGGTAGTAACGAAGAAGTTCCCCATCCAATCCCTCAAGCACACAAGGATCCTCAAAACCAACTGGGTTCTCGAGCCTCCTAAAACCCCCCCCTTCCCTAACAAACCTCAAAAGCTGCAATGCAATCAAAGGCGGGTGAGTAAGGATTTTCACTTCTCCACCTTGTTGCCAACTTGCCAGGAGTTCCCTCATAGAGACTTCGTGCTCCGGGAGGTGAAGAGGAAGTGGGAAAAAGTTACCCTCGTGGTGAGGTGCATTGGGAGCACGAGCTCTCCATGAAACGCAAGAGAGGTCACGGGGAAACCCCGAAGAAAGGTGCATGAGAAGTTGACAAACATCATGCTGGCTGTTTGGGGATTCCCATCGACCCTGGCCTGCAACTAATCTCTTCCAAACCAGGGACTGCCACAGCTCGACTTTGCGTTGATCTTTCAACCATCGCAGAATGCCCTGGATGGGGGATCCAGCAAAGGGGCTGGAGGCATCAAGGAGCAGGTCAATCCAAAAGAAACCAACCACCAAAGAATTGGTGTAACAATGATTGGATGGATTTTGGAACTTCACCTTGCGAACAATGGAGCCAGCAGCCCTTAAGTCTCCAAGCTCTGGGCTACCAGGATCCCGGTGATCGCGGACAGCAGGAGAGGGAGGCTCAATCCTGACCATGTTCTGCAAGGGAGGGTCATCGGAAGTGAGAGTTTGCAGGGGAGTGGCCTCAACCCTGTTAAGTGGTGTTGCAAAGAAGTTGCTAAGGTTTCGGGCTTTTGGAAGGGTCTCCTTAGAAAGCTTGCTAGCCTTCTTGGAGGCAGGTAGTGACTCCGGAACCCCTACACCACTTAACAGACTCTTGGTGAACTTAGTCAGTTTGTTAGTGTGTTTACGGGTCACACACAGGGACTGGAGGAGCCCCGGGACTTTCTTTGCCCGCGCTGGCAAAATGCCTTCACACACTTTACACTGCCAAGCTTTGCCTATGGAAACAAGCTGATGGGAGGAGTGACAGGCCAGGTGCTCCGGGGGACGACCTTCCCCTCCCAGGCACGGCTGTGCAAGGACCTGCTGGAACAGTGAAGGGGGGTCCACTTGCTGCAGGTAAAGGCCACATTTCCCACACATGGCTGTGAGGTTCGTAGGGTGCTGACTCCGAATTTCCCACTGGTGTCCCTGCGGAGAGACGGTTTGGCTGACGAGTTGCTCAATCTGCTGCCTTTTGTTAAGGGTTGGAGGTTTTGGCTGGCGCTTGCAGAAAATAGTCTTCTTATCCTGCGTAGTAATCAAAATCTCCGCCCTCTGACTAAGTAGCTGGGAAAGGGTGGAAACCAGCGTGTCAACTTGCCTGACTTGCTTTCTGGCATCAGGGTGCAAAGCTTGGTCAGCCCTGGACCCGGCAAGTTGGTCAGCTTCCTGATTCAAATGCCAACGCCAAACCTCATCTTTTCCAAACTTTTCAGCAAATTTTCCTACATCCAAGTGGGCCTTGACCCAATGAAGGTGTTGTGGGGATATGTTCTGCCATTGGGGTTTCCAAAACATGGAATGCTTGGATGTTACCGCCCTAGCTGCGGCCTGCTTGCAAGCTACCCGAGAATCTGTAGTAAGATCCTTCAGGCCCGGGCAAAGCTCATGGGCCTTGACAATGGCATGGACCTCCCCATCTAGAACCGTGGCCGGCCGAGGCAAAACCCCGCTCGCAGTTGCGATAACTGTGATGCTTTGGCCCGTTTTACGTGCTAGAATCACAGCCCATCCAATGGTCCTCAATCTGGGATCGGAAGAGAATTTTCCACCACTGGCATCGGTGCCAATGACAAAATCCGAGTCCCAGGGCTGTGACGGCCAGGTGCCCGCATACCTATCCTCAGCGTTCTGAAGTGGCGAGGAGACGTAGGCAAGAGGGGGAAGGGCTCGCAACCAAAGGCAGGGCGCAGGATGGGACTGACGCATTTGTTCAAGATGCCGGGGAAGCTTTGGCTGTCTGGCCCATCTGGGGCAGTCCCACAGCACATGTTGTAGTGTGTTTTCTGACTCAAGGCCCCGATCCTTACAGTAAGGGCACTTGGGGTGGCCACCACTTCCCGCATGCACAACTGCACCTTGCCAGATTGACCGGTAGAAGGTCAGACGTTTGGTCTTCTTTAAAGCAATGCGGCGATGAATTGTAAAATCTACACCATCCTGAGCTCCTTGACCACCATGTTGGCCAGAGATGGCTCGCAATCTTTCGCCCTTGATGGTAGACCGAATCTTGCGCCGCAGCTCCTGAAAAAGAAAGGGGCTGAAGTCAACGGGCCAGGGGTGGCCATCAATATGCCAGACTTCCGGGGACTGGACATCCCATCCCATGTCTCTGGCATACTGAATCATGGCCGAAATGGGTCCGGCAACGATTTTCCAAGGGTGAGGCGAAGCCTCCAACCTGGATTTGACCAAGGGCCAGGACCTTTGAACTTCCTCCCAAATGGAAGGAGAACGGCCCAGAATACGAAGAAAAACTTGCAAATGCTCACAAATGATCTGCTCTCGGGGATCCGGAAATCTGTGGGAGAACATCTCCAAGACGGTCAGGGTTCCTCCAAGATGTTGGCGTCCTAAGCTACCAGCCAGCACAGCGCGGTGCCATTTCAACCGTTTGGGGCTAACACCCTGTGCCTGATGGCCATAGGTGGCACATGTCATGATGGATCCGCGCACAACCCTAGTGCGTGAACAATGCGAATCAACACCTAAAGCACGAAGGCGCTTGTGGCGGCCTTGCGCCTTCTTGTGCCTGCCCAGAGAGGTGGCAAGCCTGCGGCGTCTGCCAGCATTGCTGTCAACCCCTAAGTCTTTGGCTAACAGAGTAATGCCAGGATCTTGGTCCGAACGCAGACGCGCAAGAACTTGAGAGGTGGCAGAATCTGAGCAAAGAAACTTGGTTTTCTCCAAGGAAACCTGAAGATTTCGTTCCGCAAGAGAATCTCGCAGTATACGAAATGTCTTGAGGGCTTTGTGAGCCGTGTTAGAAGCAGTGGACCCTACCACGTCAGCCGAAATGTCATCCAGCCACTGGTCTATGTTGTGAGTGAGGCCAGTAGCCTGAAGGTCCCTGATTGGGACAAACAAAGCCAGTTTCGAAACCACCGGCGCAACAGGGCAACCCTGAAGCAACCCAACTGTGGGAATTATTCCCGGCGAAACCGAATTTTCGGCTGAGACAAATCGTGTCCCACCATAAATTTGAAGGGAAAGCTCCAAAAGCAAAGGTGGGAACTGCAGCAGGAGTCCGGTGTCGACTACCGAGGCCCAAACTACACAATCATAGAAGCCTTTGATATCAAGAAAGAGTCCTACAAAGTGTTTGGACTGAGTTCGGGAGGCTTCGGCCCACAGCAACCGGCGGATGCCGATGTCTAGAGATGTTCGACCTGGCACTGCGGCATCCCAAGGAGCCAGGGCCTGGTAGGAGACCGTCCACTCTTGGATCAGGGACCACCTGGCTCTGCAGTAGTCCCTCCACAAAACGTGAGTTAAAGAGATAGGTCTCTCAGCCGTAGCCGATTTGGGCAGCATACAAACTTGTGTCAGGAGAAACTGCTGCGGGACTCGGAGGCCTCTTTCGAGCTCCTGATAAAATTCAGCGATGTCCTGAAGCATTGGCCAAGTCAATTTCTTGAGAAGGGACTTGCTCCAGCCATCCGGTCCTGGGGCAGTGACCCTGCCTTTGGAAAACCTTTGTTGCAGCTGTTCCGGGGAAATGGGGCTCAGGGTAGCGACCTGCTGAGCAGCCAGTTCCCGTAGCTTTCCGCGAGCCTGTTGCTCTGCGTGTGGAAGAGGAGGAAGGTCCTCAACTCTAAGTACGCCTTTCCAAGTGCGGAGCCATAGTTTGGTTCTAGCCAGGGCACGAACCTCTGCGGACAGATCCCGAAAGGGGCGTGCAGTGGTGATTTCACCTTTTTTGATCGTCTTGAAAAGGGGAGCCATCCCTTTTTCTTGGGCTCCCTGTAACCACGACCTGTACGACTTGGTCTGGGCATCCTGGTGAACTTTAGAGGCCAGCAGAAATTGCTCCTGCAATAATTGCTGGACGGGCTCGGGAACAGCAGCCTGCTCAGAGAGACAGGTCTGGAGCGTAGAAAGAAAGGAAACAGCCTCCTCCGAGTTGCCCTGCCAGTGGTCCAGGATCTGCGGCAAATACTCCTGGCATTGCTCTCGACGTTTGGGGTGGTCTCCCTGGCACAGAAATTGTACCCGGTGCCAAAAAGCCTGGCAAGAGCCTTCCCATGCGAACTGGGACATGCGAGGAACAGCTGGGAGGAATTCAACTTGGAGTTGGCGACCAATACCCTGGGACGATTGCAAAAGACTGTGCTCCACCGAACTGGAAATGGAAGCCAGTCGATTGCTCAGGGGGTCAGCCGACAAGGTGGTATCGGGCAAAGAGGCGAGGGTCTCCTCAACCTGCATGTAATCAAGCGGTTCTTCCCTGAAGGAAAGCACAAAGGAGGGAAGCTGTGGAGTGGTGAGCTGGAAAGCGCCCACATTAAGGGCAACTTGGATTGCTGCATGTGGCTTGAAAGGAACATCCCAGGAGGCATCAACCCGGAGCAAACCTTCCAGGCAGTGTGATACAGCCAGAAAATCAAGCTCATTGTCACCACATGTGGCTTTGTTGGGCCCAATTGGTTCAAGGGACAAACTTTGAAAAATGGCAGTGTCCAACAAATCCTTCAAAGGCGAGTTCCAGTCTCCACCTATCAGGATTGGGCCCCTCACAGATTGACGAATTGCGCGCAGAGATGCTAGGATGTCAGAGTTGACCGGGGACCCGAAGCCGGAGGAAGACTGGAGGTACAGGCTAACTACTGTCAAGTCAGCCCCTTGTGTGCGTAGCGTCACCGCCACGTAGCCGCAACCTTGGTTGGTATACTGGCCTCGCAAACGGGCTCCCAGGTGGGCTCTAACTAAAACCCCTACTCCGCCTCTAGAGCTATTCCGTCGGCCTTCCCCAGGGGCTGCGGGCACAAGGAAGGAGTCAAAGCCCATGGCAGCCATGGACGAAATTTCAGCAACAACTTGGGACTCCAAAAGATGGTGCTCCTGAATCAAGAGAACATCCCCTTGAGCTGAAAACCATTGCTTGACTTCTGGCCTCCAAGAAGTGATGTTGCAAGATGTGACTCGCATTTGCCTGTGCCCCTGTGGCTGCGATTTGCGCAAAACTTCAAAGCCCCGAGCAACAAGCAAGAGCAAAGTCAAGTCAAAAGAACGTTGGAGGGCCAAGATCTCTTGGCACAGCCACCAACCTAAGCTGCCCTGCTCAACCTGATCAAGAAGGTGAGCAACCAACTCCGAAGTTGCTCCCAACAGACCTGGGTTCTGGACAGCCTCCCACACCTGGCCTTCGAGTGTTCGCCACTGGCTTTGTGGGCTTGCCGACGGTGGCAACTCAGGTGGCATCTCACAAGGGGCAAGCTGAGAGAATGGCACCCTAATATGTGTGGGCTTTTTCGCTCTGCGCCTGGTTTTATTACGTTTGCGGGTGACCCCAACCTCGGCGTGGCTCCCCGACGCCTGTAAGCGAGGAAACTCCTCAACTTGAGATGCCGTTGCTGAGGTTGTGGCCACAAAAGCAGAGATTGAAGAAGCACCGGTCACAGGGACCTCATCAAACTCAGTTGTCGAGAAAGACGGGGGCCAAAATTGGGGCCCTGTGATGAGTTGGGTGTCCTGGGACTGCAGCGGGGTGCTGTGGCGTAATCCTTTGGTAACAGTCTGCCAGGCACTCAAATCCCCAAAAGAATCCCAGTCTTCCTTACCAGAAAAACCAGGTAACCAAAACTGATCCCATACAAGGTCGGTGTTGCAAAATTGTGAGTAAGCCTCAACATACCCTGAAACCTTCTCTAAGGACTTGGGCTGCTGAGGTTGGCACTCCCCCAATGAAAACAAATCACTGTACAAAGAAATGGGTCTCTTAACCGATTCGCCGGAAAACCTGCATGGCTGAGAGCTGGACGCAGGGGCACAGGAAACGTCTTGATCAAGCAGAAGGGCAGGCTGAAATGCACAAGCAGGTTGCCCACTCTCCCCACTTAAAGGACCTTCCTCGAAAACAGACCTAACCTGGACCCCCAGCCCCACTCCCTAACCTTGCTGCGTGCTACGGCCTCGGCTCCTGGACCTGGGCTTGGCTTGCTCATGCGGCTCAGTGCCCTTGTGTTCTGGCAGAGTTTGGCTCAGCGGGGCACGGGTCGGAGCCGTCAAACCGGGCTGGTTTGTGGCTTCAACTTCCATATTCTGCTGCCCATCGTTAAGCTTACCGCGCTGGGCCTCCTCGTAAAGCTCCTTCTGCTCCTGGGTCAGGACAATCCCAACTTTGGCAAGCGTATCTAGAAGCCCTTCCAAGGGATCGTCCTTGCGCGCGGGGTCCTCCAGACCCGAAGCATCAGCACGGAGTGTGGCTTCCAACTCCGACTGCATAGCCGTGACTTCAGCTTGTTTGCTCTGCAGATCAGATTGGCAAACCTTCATCTTCTCAAGCAGCTCTTGGTAGGTTGCTTTGGCTCGGTCTATGCGAATCTGTAAGGCAGCAGTTTGCTGGATCATCAGTCGCAAGTCCGTAGTGCTCTGCTTAAAGCGACGAGTTGCAATCTCAATCTGCTGAGTCTGCGTGGGGGCCGGAGGATCAAGTGCTGCAAGGGCTTGCTGGATCGAAGGCGGCATTGACTCCAAGTGCTTTTTGCAAAGGGCCGCAAGGTCTGTTGGCTCCGACGCAACCGGCTCAGGGATTCCAGCTTGGCGCATCAGCTTCTTCTGATCATCAGACGCAGAATCCCACAGGTTCTTAGAGGCTTCGACCTGCTCGTCAAGCCCTCCCTTTGCCCCGTTGCCTTTTCCAGACTGGAGGCCTGGAGGCGGACTCGGCTGCCGGCCTGCTTGGAAACCTGCCTCGCTCAGTTCCTTCTGGACCTCTGGGGGAAACTTCTGCCAAAGAGTCGTGACGGCTTTGGAGAGGTTGCCCTCATGATTCCTGGGCCGTTGGGGGCTTTGAGTTGCACTCTCAGTGGTTGCGCTTTTGTCCCTGTTCTTCTTGGGACCCCGCGGGCGCAGTCTTTGAGTGACCGGAGCACCCTGTGTCTTCCAGGCGTTGCCACACAGGTTGCAAAAGGGATGGTGCTGGACTCTGTCTACGAAAATCCAGCTCTGCTTACCCGCCCTAGAGCAGTGAGGACAGACGATGTAGGGCGTTGCTGCACCCTTGGCACCGTTTTTTCCCCAAGTCATGGCGAGCAAGCTCAACCTGTGACAACGGCTGAGCAAGTGTTCGGCTTGAAAGCACGTGCAGTATGGCGCTACCCCGCCCCAACCCTTGCTGGACAGCCAGCCTACGACCTTTAAGGTTGCGGTTTGGGTTCCAGTCAGGGCCTTTAGCAAAAGTAGGGACTCCAGGCTAAAAGGCCACGTCGGCACTGCAAAGTCTGAGCCGAAAACTTGAGCCAGGATTGAAAATCACGCTCGAGCGGTCGGTCCGCTGGGCTGAGCCCAGTTCGAGTCAGGGTGAGACGAAGCTTTAGGGGAGTCACCTCACCCTGATTTCGGAGCCTAGTCCACTTTGGGAGCGGCGAGTTTCTCTAGACCAGTCTGACATCAGGTGATGTCCTTAAACAGCACCCTCGGCACAGACTGGTCGAGCTCACCTGCCTACTGCGGTTGCCTTCAGCCTACCTTCCAAGGAGTCTCCTCACTTTGAGCTAGGCGGCAACAAAAGGGTGCAAGGGAGGTGTCTCAACCTTGTAGCTTCTCCAAGTCCACGGAGTCTCCTCACGTTGTTGGCTTGTAGAGCAAGGGAGTAACCTCACCTTGAGCAGACTTAGGCTTGTGACCAAATTGGCTCGTTGAATTAAAGCTGGAAAGGGGAGTCTCCTCACCCTGGAGCGGCTTGCAAGCTTAAGGGAGTCACCTCACCTTAAAACCCTTCAGGGGTTTCTCAACTAGTTGGGGTGTCCAAACTTGGGATCGGAACGAGCTGCCAGGTTGTATCATCCGGATTGCTCCAAGGGTTGCTCAGGGGGATGACCATACCAACCTTGTAGCACAAGGGGAGGTAGGTTAAGAACCCCGAGTCCTTTAAGCCCTCGAAGTGGTGCGGAAAGTCCTGGAGGCGGTGGAGGAAGACCTTGGCCAAAACCTCGGGGGAGCCATAGAGGTGGATTTGTTCTTCCACCCATGGCCCAAACATTTCATGTTTGGCACATAGGCCAAGGAGCCCCTTGGTTGCCGCCTTTCCAGGCCAGTGCTTGTGCTGCGCTTCTCTCCAGCGGCCCCCGTCGTACAAACAAACCTGCACGTAGTCGGCCGAGCGCAGCTTTGCACTTTGGAGCGCCATGTTCTCGGCGCGTGTGCGCGCCAAGGTCGGGAGGGCCCAACCTACGTTGTGCTCCCCAAGATCCGACAAGCGGATATGGCAAGCACACAAAAACGCGACCACACTTAACAAGGCCAGGAGGTCCGGGACATCAAGTGTCCTAAGCCTTCCCTGCGGAGAAGCCACAGGGATGACCCGCCTGTAGAAAACCGCGCGGGCACGAAGGGAAAAACCCCTGCCATGGCCATTCTCTGACAAGGTGAGCAGAACTTCACCAGAAGACCCCGGTCGAGGAATAAAGGTGAAATCTCTGGATAGTCCCTCCAGAAAAATCTGCTCCTGGTCCATGGCCTCGGCGAGCCCCAGCTTGAGGACCTGAACTTGGATTGAAAATCAACTCCCCCTCATGAACCTGTCGTCGAGAAAAGGTACCGGTCCAGTGGCTGCTGTTGCGTATTGGGCTCGTAGATCTTCTCACGGTCCACGATAGTTTTATGGCTCTTCCAAAAACGGCTGCGGCTGTACAAAGAGGCGTCAGCACCTACCAAGCACTCAAAGCCCTAAGAGCTGTGTGAGCAAAAGCTTCGGGGTAGTGCTGGGTGTTCTTCAGAACGAACATCTTACTATGCTCGTGGTTTCCAGGGCACTTTAATTTATCCATGCAGTGAATGAGAACATGACTGTTCGAGCACAACCTCCAAACCTTCTTCACTGGAAGTGCGTCCATTCCAACCATACCGCAGGCACAACCATGCACAAGAGCGGTCTCATGCGGATTGATCTTAAGGAATGACTTCGTAGCGGACCATCCCCAGTAAGCACAACGTTGCGGCCACTCAATGACCCAAGTTGCCGAATCAGATGTGTTGACTAGCTTCAAGAAGCTCTTCCAGAGCTTTCGGTGGACTGTGAAAAGTCCTTTCATCCTTTCATCATAGTGATCTGCAGATCGGGCTTGGTGATAGCGCTGCCAAGGCGAACCACCGGTACAGGGCGTCGAGGCCCACACAACAACATGCATGTTCCGACGGTGTGCCGCACGAAGGGCGTGCTCAATGAGCTCGATGGTCTCCGGAAGAGTCCCATCCGTTTCTTCCGTCACGGGAATAGCATGGATGCCATAGTGGCTAGCAAGCTTAGTCAACCAGGCTTCTCCAGAGGTGCAGAACTCGACCATCACAATGTAATGCGGTGTCTGCAACCGACAACGACCAACCAACACACTCCAAGGATCATCGACGCTTGCAGAAAACAGACCTTTGAACGCGGCAAACACAAGGCAACGGACCGGGGGCGCATCACCTCGAAGATAGTCACTACGGGTGAGACGTTCCTCAAGACACAACTGTCCTATATGATACCAAGTTTGCGCGACACTCAAGTTCTTTGTTTGCAAGTCGGCGACGTTATCCGTTCCTGGGACGTGTGTAACCAGGATCTCGCCGTTCTCAACCTTATCCTGCAAGTAGCAAAGACGAAGGTCCACATGACGCATCCTTCTCAGGAAGCCGGACATCATACTGACTGGCGAGCGGAAGAGCTGTCCGTAGGCAGGTATAGGGGTTGCGCAACGCTTTCGAAAAGGTGGCCCAAAAGCTGCCCCAATCCTACAAGCTCGCGCGCCATCTCAACCATAGCGAAAAGCTCAGACTCCGCACTGGAGAGTGCTACGATAGGCTGGAGCCTCGAGTAAGTCTTGATACAATTCCCATTCAGATAAATCACTCCTCCGCTGGTGCTCTTCCGTCCAGTAGAGCGCTCAGAGGCCCAATTAGCGTCGCTGAATCCAACGAGGGTTGCAGTCCCAGGTTGAGCTTTGGAGTCCTTCTGAAAGACCTGAACAAGATCGGGAACCTCCAAAAGCCAACGGAGCACTTTACGCATACAATCCTCATGCACAGCGCGCGGACAGGCTTGACCTCTAGACAGCATGGAGTGAAAATAACACAAATCCCCCCTGGTTTGCACAAGCCAGCCTAGTTTCCCTAGGGTGCTTCTAAAGCGGCTCGCGGCTTCAGGGGAGAGCTCTTCGGAGGGCTTCTCGGGGTCTTCCTTGTCAAGGATCGATCGGAGGTCTGGTGGTGCAGTGCAGGGCTTCATCTTCCTGCGGTTCTCCTGGCTCCACCCAAAAGCCTCGAAGATCGAATCGACGTATTCTTTCTTCACAGCCAACAAGATCTCATGGCCACGCTTGATTATCTCACGGCCTAGGAATCCGATCCTGCCGTCCTCATCCAAGCGTCCAGTCAACTTGACCTTAAGACGGCCCATGAGGAAGTCTAGAAGCTGTTGGTTTGCCTCTTTCGTTCTTGTGGCTAGCAAGATGTCGTCGACGTACACAAGACAAAGCACAAGGATGTCTCCCCAATACCCTTTGTACAACGTAGGTTCAATAAGAGAAGGAAACAATCCCAACTCAGCAAGAAGTCCAGCAAGATGCTTCTGCCACGAAAGGCCTGCCGATCTCAAGCCATATATGGCTTTCTCCAGGATGACGTAAACCTTAGAGCCATCAAGGTTCTGAAAGCATCCCGGCAACTCAAGCACGGTATCAAGAACCAACTTGGCATACAAGAAGGCAGTCGAAACGTCAAGTCCCCAAAGGACAAGCGTATCCTGGACAACACGACAGATGAAAGCCTTGAAGGCCTCCACAGAAGCAGTCTGGCTCGCAATGCCCAAGTCAAGCGCCGAAGGTTGATTGAAAGCAAAGTCTTTTGCAACAAGGCGCGCACGCACAATGTGCTGATCGTCAACATCAACCTTGTCAGTGAAGACAAAACGCGACTTAATGATCTTGGCACCTGTCTCCTGGCAGTGGGTCTTAATCTCATCATAGGTGCGGGCGTTGCCGACACCCAAGTTGTGCATAGCAGACACCTCTTTCTGCATGCCAACCCACGTTTTCTCAGGATCCAAAGGCAAGCCACTGACATCATCAACCACAGAAGTGGGCTTGATGACCCACACCTCCCGATCACCGAAAGGCATGGCTACCCCCTCATCGGGGTTACTGTGCTGAGCGGGTGCTTTTCTCTTAAGCTGGGCAGCAAACAAGCCGACCTCACCGTAGTCAACAGGACTCAGGTGATGCTTCTGGTCCGGAATCACTGAGAACATGAACTGAGGCATGCTCGCACTGTCAAGGACATCCGGGACCTGAGCAACATCCATGGGCACAGTGTAGTCGTCCATATCAACCTGATCCATCTCAACGTCTCCACCAGGGAGATACTCCTGAGGGAGCTCAGAGTCTTGGACTGCCTGTGAGGGTTCGGGCACCAAGTGCTGCAGATCCTCAGGAACAGGAGACCCAGGAAGACTGGGCTCGTAGTCCAAGCTCTCTTCTTCAAACTCCACAACTTCAGGGTTCGGGTTGATTTTTACTTGAGGCTTTTCAGGGGCTTGTTGCTGTTCAGGATTGTCAAGATCACCGAGCGTATCCCTGATGTAATCACGAAAGCGAACTTTGCAACGCCTAGAGTGGAAGCGCGATCTACCTAAGCATCCCGGACAACGTGCCGTTTTGTTGTTTTCAAGCCATTCAGGCGCCGGTTGCGGCAACGGGATTGCTTTCCTCGGTAGGGCCACCCCTGGTAGGCTTTCATAATCAGGCTCATCAGGATTAGCCTCGGCGATAGTGGGTAACAAGTTCGACGAGAACGTCACTGGGTAGGCCATCTTGAGAGCCCGGGCGACGCATCTTTTCATAGACCCATTTGAGAGTCTGATCATGCAGTGATGCCCTTGCCCACCAATCACGGGGCCGAGATAGGCACCAATGTCGTATCGACCATCAACTTGTGATGCAAGGTGTTCTGGGGGCTGAATGTACATGATGCAAGCAAAAGGAAACAACAAGTGAGGCGTGTGACTCTCACCCAAAGCTCGCTGCAAAGGACTCAACATTTGACCCTGTGACGTTCCGAACCGGTTGTGTGAAGCAGCCGTGTGGCTGTGAAGCAATTCCATCGCTTCCTCATTAGCCAACAGTTTCAAACCACTCACACCCTTAGCATGAAGCTCGTTGGCCAAAGCTGTTTCTTTAAGCGTTCGGATCGCTCTCTCAGCTACCGGGGCGTGTCTGTTAGGCGAGGTTTTCGTAGAAACTGAACTCCCACCTGTAATCTCAACGACCTCGGCTGCCATAGCTGCTAAAAGCGGTTCCCCGTCGTGTACAACATGAACCTCTTTAAGGCCGAATGATTTGAGGAATCTGACTAGCTTCCCCACGGTGACTTTTCGGTTATCTCCCACACAAGTCGCAGCTGTCCCTATACAATATGTCGGTACGTGCACCACAGCGATCAAACGGATGCCTCGATACCAGTATTGATCCATCTGCACCTCAAGTGGGTCGACACTTTTGCGTGTTCGGGCGGGCGCTAGCCCTTTAGACCTTACACAGCTAGGACAGCCACCCCAGTAGGGGGTATGACCCTGACGTTGGTGGCGCAATCTAGCTTCGGCACCGATGTTTTCGGGGAGAGCTTCTTCAGGGTCTACCGGGGGCTTGGTGTTGTTCGGGGTGGTTCTCTCTAACCCTTCACGGTCATCACCATCATCATCAAAAAGCTGCTCTAGCTCTTCAACACCAATGGCACCACCCACATCACCTGAATCAAGCAATGGGCGACCGACCGACATGCACGCTGAACTACCTACTGGCACGCAGGCTGCACGACCTACCTGCAAGCAAGCTAGACTACCTACCGGAACACAAGCTGGGCAACCTACCTGCACGCAAGCTAGACTACCTACCGGAACACACGCTGGGCAACCTACCGGCAGCACTTCTCTGACAGCGGCACTCTGCAAAAGAACTTCACGAGCTCCCTCTTTTGACTGCTGCTCAAGAGCGGCTAAAGTTACAGGTCGCTGTCGCTGCTGATTTCCTCGACCTCTTCGAGGTCCACAAGCGGAGGAGGCAAAGGTGCCGGTTTCGCTGCCGTTGCCAAACTGGTCGGCGGCGCCACTGGTATCTCCTCTGGCGTGGGCATCTCGATGGTATAGTGAACGCCCACTACTGCACGTGGCTTTGGCGCATGCTTGGATGCCGGCATCATCTTCTTTGGTGTAGGCCTTAGTGTGGCTGCCGGCGGCATGAACAACGGCCTCGATGTTGGAACTGGCGCCCGGAGAGAAGGCGCTGCTGTTGGCGTTGGCATCGGCGCTGAACTCGGCGCCACTGGTACTGTACTCGGCCTCGGTGTTGTGGTCGGTCGGGCCGGATAGGGCCTGTAGCGGTAATCCATGGGGATCTGCGGGGGCACGTGCATCTGCATGGGCACCGGAATCTGCATAGGAACCTGCATCTGCATTGTTATTGGCACCGACCTTTGAGCTGGAACTCGAGGAGGCTCCGGCGTATTCTCCATCAACGGTGGCGCCGGCGGTGGCGCTGGTGGTCTCGGGGCCTTCCCCTGCTGCTTTGAGGCTGCTGCTTTTGCAAGGGACGCTCTGTGGGCGAAGGTCGCGGCACCCTCCGTGTCCATGAAGCCGAGGCGCACTCCTTCTATGGCCGAAAAAGGCATGTGGCGTAGCTGACTTGGCACCTCCGGAGGTACCGCTGTAGTAGATGTGGTCCCCACCGGCGTTGTAGATGGTGTCGTGGGAACCTCCGGTGGCTCTGTGCCCCCCCCCGGAGTTGAAGCTGGTGCCGTGGGGGCTTTCGGTGGCTCCTCCTGGAGCTTCGTAGTCTTTGGTGGCGTCCCCTGTGGCGCCTTTGGTGCGGAAGCCGTCCTCGCCTTGCCCTTTGCGACCACCCTCTTTGGCGGCGGCGGTGTCGCCGTCCAAATGTTCACTGCCCTTGCCGGCGGCTTCGGGGAAACCACAGGTGCCACTGGAGGCGTACTCGGCGTCTTCGGTGTCGCCATAGGCTCCTTCGGGAGCGTAATAGGCGACTTCGGCGGTGTAGTTGGCCCCTTTGGTGGTGTAATCGGAGACTTCGGTGGTGTAGTTGGCCCCTTTGGGGGCGTACTTGGCACCATAGCTGTTGAGCCTGGGGCCTTCGGTGGAGTCACAGGCTGCTGTGCCCCACGTACTTGGGACAACACTCCCTGCCTCCTTTCGCTGGCTCGCTGCCTGAACAAGGCTAGATCCGCAATTTTCCCCTGCATAACGACGCTCTGGGAGCTGGCTGCGGGCGCACTCGAGCCAGGAGCAATGTTGGAGGCTGCGGTGCTCGACGTTGGTCTCCACTTGCCCCAACACTCGTCCTCGTCCGTCTCCTCCTCCTGTGCTTCCACGATCATAGGGGCCGTGCTCGGCTCCGGCACGGGAGGCATAGGAGTCGTATCCGGCTCTGGCATGGGTGGCTTGAGAGGAGCCACCTTCCCACGCCATGCGTACACAGGAGTAGTCACGACCGGGCTGTCTGGAGAGTCTTGCCTGGCCAGTGCCCTGGCACCAGCCTTCGTAAGAGCGCCACGGGGAGAAGTCTCCGATCCTGGCAGAATCAACGGACTCGGCGGCTCCACCGGGCTGTCTTCGAAAAGGCTCGCAAAACTCATCGGCGGACTCTCTTCCACCTCTGCTGTCGGCAAGCCCGGCTCTGTGAGGTGAGGAGACAATTCCGGGGAAGAGACCGGAGTCGGCAGCGCCACGTCGTTGGAGAGCTCCGTCTGCTCCGCCGGCAACCCTAGAACCCGGAAGGTCGAGTCCTCCATGTCCTGGTCCATCTCGTGGTCGGACCCAGCCATCGTCCCTTACAGGTTCTACTGGGCCTTCAGAGCAAGAGTGGGCTAGGTGAGACGAAGCGACCGACCGACCAACACGCGCTCCTACGGTTTCAAGCCCTACTCCTACACCTACAGGGTGAGACGGGACAACAGAACTCACGCTTCCCTTCTCAACCGACTGCACGGAACCATCAGTAGAATCAGGCTCAACGTAGGTACAAGCTTTCAGCCACGACGTGTTGGCATACAATTCTGTCTCAAAGCGCAGACCACCCGGAGGATATGCAACATGTAACTGAGGATCATAGTCATAATGAAAGATCCTAAAGCCTAAAGACTGCAAGATGCCTGAGCTAAGGATGCTTATCGAATTGGGGGCAATATACGCTTCCAGCTGCACTCGAATCTCTCTGTAAGCTTGGGCTCCAGAGGGCCCCTCTTCGAAACAAGGGAACCAAAGCTCTAGCAACCCGTACCTAGTTATCTCCATAGTCTGGTCGTTGGCGACACTTACAAAGAGAGGCTCAACCTCAAGCTCTCGGATCAGCTTCGCAGTCACTCCAAGCATGTCTTGGGAAACAAGGTGAACACTCCCACCGCTATCAATCAAGAGATACGAGGGGTCGTCCCTAGTGACTGCAGGAAGTGCCAAAGTTGGAAAAGCAAGGCACTCTGAAGACCGAGCACGAAGCTGAGGCTGCGGCGCGGAAGCAAGGCTCAAAGCAATCACTGCTACGGCTACGCAAGCACACGTGAAACATGACTGCCGTGGGCTACTCAAGCATGCAACCAACCGACAAATCAAGCACCCTACCATGCAAAACATGAAAAACGTGAAAATCAAGGCAGTCATGGTGAAAAACTGTCCCTTCTCAGGCATTGCTTCAGAAATCTGCCCTGCCGCGGGCAACAAGGACGACATAAGGAGGGCCGCTTTGCCAATCTTCCCGGCACCCTTTGGAGCAGTGGGAGTTGGCGCCGCAGTCGAGGAAGGCGCAGGAGGGGCCACCTTGGGAGCGGCACTCTCTGTTGCCGCCGCTGCTGTCGCAGCAGCCTTCTCATCGGCAATCCTCTTCCGGCACTCGTTGGCCCAATGGCCCGGCTTGTGGCAGTAATTGCAAGTGCCCGGCTTCTTCTTTCCAGGAGCCGGCGTTGCAGATCGTGGCCTTCCGCCCTTCTTGCCATCTTTGCCTTTGTCCTTTCCCTTTCCTCCTTTGTCTTTGCCCTTGCCTTTATCACCATGCTTGCCTTGGCCTTTTCCATGACCTTTTCCTTTGGGCTCGCCACCCTTGGGCTCACCCTTCTCAGAACGATCAGCACACCAAAAGCTGCAAAGCCCTTGGCGTTCGAGGCTTCCTTGTGAAAGTTCAAAACACGAAGCTGCTCATCATAGAAAACCAAACCGCGCTCAAGCTGCTCCAACGTTGTCAAAGACCCATGTAACAAAAGGTACTTCTTGCAATCATCATGAAGGTGCTTCAAGATGCAGCTGATAACATCAGCCTGCTGCAGTTCAAGGTCTGGGTACTTGCTGGCAACGAGCGTGCGGTAGCGAGCAAAATCAGAAATCATATGGCGAAAAATATCCAATGGCCGTCTCAAGTGCTTTGGTGGCGCGATCAAGAGAGCCTGCTCTCTGAGCGCCTGTCCCTCCACACGAGACCTAACAGACAGTTCTTTGTTCAACTCACGCCAGAGGTCGTACCCTGCAGCGGCACCGCCTTGACTCAACTCGACAAGCTTGGCTATGTCAACTCCTCGCTGAAAACCAGCGAGAGCCTGCTTCAAGAGGTACCACAGCTTAGTGGAACGAGCGGCCTTCCCCTTTGAGAGGCTGATCTGCTGAACCTGAACACCGCTCTCCACAGCCTCTTGCAGTTCCTCCGCGTAGCGGTCGTCTAAAAGACACAGCCAGGAGGTCAGTTCTTCGCGGTAAGCGGTCCACGTGGAGATTTCCTCATGGCGCGATCTCATCTTGTCTGCTGCCAACTTTGGCAGGGACGGAATGTAGTTTTCCGCCCTGTTGCTGCGCAAGCCTGTGTCCACATCCATCTTCACAACACCATCAGAGTCAACTCTGATGGCACCCAGGCTTCCAAGAGCTTCAGCGGGCGTCCCTTGGGACGAACTTGCAGCAACAGGAGCTGCACTTGCGGCCGAACTTGCAGCGTTTGCACTCGCAACGGCGAGCGTCTTCACCATCTCGGTGAGCTGCGAAATCTGGCCCTGCTGAGCTCGGATCTGTTCATCCTGGGCTTGCAACATCTGCCTGAAAAGGTTGACAGTGTTGTCTTCTGGACTAGGCACAGTTGCCTGCTGCGGAATCCCTCCTCCGTGAGGGAAAGCTGGTTGCGTTCCAAACTGAGGCTGCTGCTGCTGCTGAAAACCCTGCTGCAACGGAACCTGTTGAGGTACCTGTGGAAAAGGCACCTGAGGCACTTGACCTGCACTCACAAGAGGTCTGGGTCTACTCACAGGCCGGTGTGCTGTCGGACTGTTCCGAGCAGGGAGGGACCTTCCACGAGTCCGCGAGCCAGGTGCACTCAACTCTCGAGGGGTTGAGGGAAAGCCAGAAGAAACTCCACTGGCACGACTAGCACTTCGCCCTGAACTCCGTCCTCTTGGGGAACGGTCGCGGCTAGGCTCGGCTCGTGGGTCCATGGCTCTGAGGAGCAACCTTGAGCTCCGCTACCACGTTAAAACCCAAACGCGCCTTGAGGCACACTTCTAGGTTTAGTAAAAGGCTACAGCAGTGAAAGCTAACAGCACTTTTACACCTTTCGTCGCAACCAACTGTTCACCACGCGCTTGTCACGCAGTGCAAGTCTTGAGCCAAAGTGAAACGGGGCGCGGACAGAGACTTCAGCACACTCACTTCCGAGGTAAGTCCTAAGGACTCCTAACGGCTTCTCTGCACTGGCAACTCTGCTACACGGCCCAGGTGTTCCCCGGACTTCGTCTAGAAGTCCGCTCTCACAGCAAACAAACTGAAAACACTCTGATGTTCATCATGCTTCAGGGAAACACCGTTCTTCGTGAAAACTCGTGAGGAAACTCCGGTTGGACACGCTTCTGACACTGATCACTTTCACCGCAAGGTGAGACAGGGTGAGCGCAGCGACCGACAGACAGACAACTTTTCCCTACTCCTACCGTTCACACCTACACCTAAGGTTCTCTAAAACTCACAAAGGAGAAAACGGAAAGTGTTCCTGACCTTGGCGAGACACAGGGGCACCATTATAGGATTGAAAATCAACTGAGGGAGAGAAAGAGCAACGTCATTGACAAGGGCCGATTCCAAGCCAAACCACCTCCATCTTGAGGTCAGCTCTTCAAAACAGACGGAAAAGACCACGGAAGAACACAAAGGCCAGAGACCGGCAAAAGGAAGCGGCACTGGATGCAGACGGTCTTTTCCAAATACCTTCAGGATGGTTATTGCCGTTCTGTCTTACTTGCTGGATGCCTGCAGATGGGTCCTCTCGCTCTTCACGAGTCTCTGTGTAGCATGGACTTAGCCTCTGCCGAGGTGCCGACGATGGGCTTCGAATTGGCTGCGGCTTGTTCTTCGTCTTTGCCAGTAGACTTTGAAGAAAGCTTGTAATCAGCGTCTCAGCCTTGCTTTAGCGCCCTCCTTTGACGCATCTCTGGATTTTCCGGTGAAGACGCGCTCTTCCTTTGTCCTTCAGGGTTGTTCTGGGGTTGCTTGTTGTCTTTAGTTCGCGTTTGGGGTCTCCTTGCCACCATGGAGAACTGGAGCCTAGAAACTCTGGAGACCTCGCAAGACGCGAGTTCAGGTCTGCTCGACCTCTTCCTGAGGGCAGGCCCGTTAAGAGGTCGACTCAAGCCTGCGGACACCTTTGGAATGGTTTTTTAGGATGCGTGACCAGGCCATCCCCGAGAACCACTTTGAAAGCTGCTGAGCTGCTGTAAGAACGACATCGATGCAGTGAATGCCCTGATGGCTCGTTATGGATTATGGAAGGGCCCTATATGAGGGAGCCGGCCTTACAACCATTCTGAGACTGTGAACACTTTGTCGGGAAAGCATCCAAAGATACGGCGGTTGCTGCAACCTGTGGTTTTGGCCTGGAGTTGGCTTGATGTAGCAAGCTTGCTGGTCTTGGCTTGGGGGCCTGGCTAGAATTGGAGATTTCTGCGGCGTACAGGCGGGACCTTGTGCTACCAGGGACGTTCAAGGCACCATCGACTACATCCTCCTGGCTGTTCGTGAACCGAAGACTCGGTACACTGCTGCTAGGCACCAGCTCTTCGAGTTGACTGGCCTCAGCTTATGAGAGTGGTCGAATTGCTTTCATGAAGCGTCATCGGCATCAAAAGCTTTGGCTGTATCCCGGAGCTGAGAATGGGGATTTGTCAGAAGAAGAGGAAGGTAGCCAAATGCCACATTCAGAAGGTTTCGTCAGCCCTTTTTCTGTCAAAGCTTCGGGACCATGTGTCGGCAAGGTGCTGGCGGTCATTCGCCTTTTCCCTCTCATGCTGGAGTAGGCAGAGAGTTAATGCAATATGGTTTCCCTCCCACTACGTGGTTCTCTTTTGCTTACCGTTGGAGCGGCTTCGAGCCCGGGATAGATGGGTAAGATGGGTGGAGGCAAAGGCATGCGCACAGCGCACTGTGACAATCTGGAGATATCTGGAGGAGCAGGTTGAAAAGTGCGACGACCTAAAAAGTACAGTGACTGAAGCCTTGAGCGATTAAGGCAGTTTTATGTATCATGTGGGCTCAAAGCATCCCGCCGCACCCACCCGCCGTCCAACGGCAAAGGCATGCGCACAGCGCACTGTGACAATCTGGGAGGAGCAGGTTGAAAGGTGCGACGACCTAAAGAGTACAGTGACTGAAGCCTTAATTAGTGACTGAAGCCTTAATTACCTTGTTTCACCGCTGTTTTCTCGTGTTTTATTCGTTTGTTCGCAGTTTCTTAGGACCGAGTACTGCAGTCGCAGCCGACGAGGCCCGCCGACGCCAAAAAAAAATAAATTCTCCTTCCAATCACCGCCACTTTTGAGTGCTGTTCTTAAGGTTTTGCTTTGGAAACACGATCCATTCACTTTTATGTTTTGATACTTCCTTGAATGACATTTCCAGCCTTGAATTTGAGGTTTAGGGTTTTAGGTTTAGATTGGGTTTGGGGGTTTAAAGTTAAGTTTCCATGCCAGATTTGCTTATGGGCTTCAAAACCTAATCGCCCAACGTGCAGAAGAAATGATGTGGTTGTAGGCCAGGTTTTGCTGATTGGGGCGCGACTGGCTTCAACCTGATGTGATAGTGACGCTTTTGGCGCCAACAACGAAACATGAAAGCAAATCCTGCTCCACTATCCGTCAGGTTTTGTGAGCTGTGGGCATGAAATCACAACACTTCCCGTCCGGACGCTGAGTAAAACGGCTGTTGTGTTGGTCACTGTTGATCCGGGCTAGCTACGGCTGGCTCATATTTGGCAAGAGACGTCTACAAACATTTAAAGTTATCCGGTGAAAATTAGTATGCTCCTTTCACGTGGGCATTGGATTTGATTCACGTCCAGCTAAAAGGTCGGCGGCATTGTCTCGTGCTGTTTTGCGCGTCGCCGATCGTAGCAGTTGTGGCAACCACGACCACTAATACCAGCATAACTAGACTGTAGTGCTACTTCTCCACTCGTACTTCTGTTTGAACCGAAAGCCGTACAACCCAGTGTCTTGTAGCAAAAGCAGACAGCCCTGGAAAAAGGAACTGCTTCTCGGGAATGCCGAGACCTTCGGGAGGGGAATACTCCGAAGGAAGGAGATCCCGCTCCTCCGCATGGATGAAGGGCCCGACAGCTCGTGCAGCTCGGTTTCATGATTAGCCCAGGCGGGATCACATGATTTCCTTTTGATATTCTTGAGTTGCATCCTTTGCCCTGTCTATGGTTTCCATGTGAGAGTGCGACGAACTTTCGTCCTGCCGCAGCATGAACTTTGTCGTTGATTGTCCAGCAAGTGTCAGGTCGTGAGAGGATGCATAGTTTCCGCAAAAAATTGTCAAGAAGTTGTATTGCGAGAAAGGACAACCAAACCTCCGAGTGCTGAGCGCAAGGTAAAAAAAACCGTAGCCCTCCATCCGTCCTTGCCAACGTTCCCTTACAAAACGTCAATGATGCACCTTTCGCCCCGTCCCATCCCCTGCATTTCTGAAAGCTTTCGCGTGAGGCACGCAACGCGGTTTTCCAAATCTTTTTGCTGCGCAATGCATGAAAGCACTTCGTTGATGAGTTCATGTTTTTATGTTTTTGCAGCCTTTTGGACGGGGAGATGATAGTTGCAGTAAACATCTGCAGTCATGGTAACCACTCATGAGGACACCAATGCAGCGGCTGGTGTTGTGGTTTTCGGCTGCCCTGACATCAGCAAACCAGCCTGATCCGCAGGATGATTACGACTATTTGTACAAGGTCGTGTTGGTCACTGTCCAAGTTCGCCGGGCGTTTGTTCATGCCTTTGATTACAATGACATCGTGCTCAGGTTGGTGATGCAACCGTCGGAAAAACGCATTTGTTGCCAGGTCCTCAGGTGCCAGCGATGTAGCCATTTCGCGCGAAGCTTGTTGGAATGCATAGGTCGCGATACATCAAGGGATCTTTGCCCAAGAACCCGACGGCAACGTACGATGCTGAGTGTGCAATAGACATGAGGGAGCCTTGTGCGACATGCACGCAGCCCTGGTCGTCAGGATCGGTGTTGAATTTGCAACTCGAACGGTGCCACTTGCTGCCGATGGCTTAGTTTGCTGGTGTGGGGACCGATCTGTGCGGGGCTGTTGCGCATCAACAGGTGGGCGGTACTGTCAAAGCACAGATCTGGGACACCGCTGGGCAAGAAAGGCGGGCATTTTCTCACTGGATTGATTGCAGTTTTCCAGATAACTCACGGAACAATACATCCTTGCACGTGACATCTCAGGTACCGCGCAATTACTAGCGCTCACTACCGGCGAGCTGTGCGCCTGCTGCTGTTTCATAGCGGGTAGGGGATTCACGTGAGCGTTGAAGCCTGCTGGGTCCTGCAAGGTTGGCGCTTTGCTGGTGTACGATATAACCAGAGAAGGGACGTTCAAAAG
The DNA here is from genome assembly GCA_905221615.1 of Symbiodinium sp. CCMP2592. Taxonomy (NCBI): domain Eukaryota; class Dinophyceae; order Suessiales; family Symbiodiniaceae; genus Symbiodinium; species Symbiodinium sp. CCMP2592. The sequence goes on from CAJNDT010000235.1 coordinate 206,202, forward strand.
CTGCACAAAATGGATGGAGGCGAGATTTGTCTTGCAAGTGCGATGCAATTCCAGTCGAGACACGCGAGTGCCTGAAGGAGCTGCGACAAAGCGCAGAACCCGACATCGTCATTATGCTTGTGGGCAACAAGGCCTGCAACAGATCGTTGTGAATGTTATCGCCAGTGAGTTCCACTTCGCATCCCAGGTTGACCTGGTAGAAAAGGACCCTTCGCTTCGGCAGGCCATGCGCTGTTGCCATCGTGTTGACATGCACAAATGCAGTCTGTGTCACGGCATCTGCATGTCGATCTGCGAGTTTTCTCGAGCCGTTGTACACGACAGGTCTATTATGATGCGGCACAAGAGTTTGCGAAACTTCACGGTCTGATCTTTGCAGAGGTGACAGACTGCAGTCAATGTTTCCAATTGGGTTCGAATTCTGCTGCAAGTTCCTTGGCGGCCTGACATGAGGCCAGCGCCGTGACCGCCCACAACGTAAAGTATGTGTTCGAGCATCTCTTGCAGGCTTCCTCCTAGCGTAGCAAAGGGCCGATACTGTTGCCTGACTGTTCCTTGAGCACAGGAGATCTATGAACAGACCTCCAAGAGAAGAGAGCATCAAAACATGAACCAGAATATGGTTGGAGTCGGAGGCGGCATACAGGCCTCGGCCTCTTTGTTTATCGCCTGCGCAAGTTCTCTCAGTCAAGCCTGTTGCTTCCCTTGTGCCAGGTTGCTGCCATCGGGCCAAAGACCGACAGCACGCGACTCGATCAGAGCTCCAGCTGGCGAAGCATGAAGGAAAACCCATCCATCTTGAGATCGTGATTGCTAAGGTTGTGATAATTCTTGCTAACCTCACCGGCGGGATGTTCCGCCCAAGCAGCGGTGCTCCATGAGACATGTCGGCACTGTTCTGCAGAGGGCTCATTCCCGCGGCATCAATTGTGCAGTACAATGTGGGAGCAGTGCCTGAAGCACATCGGCTTGACTTGCATGCTTACTGGTGCGGAAGAGGCAATTAGGCAGATCTTGCTGCAGAAATTTGCGGCTGGATATTTGCTCAAATGCATGTGGCAAAGACCACCGGAGTCAGTGCTTGCTTGTGGCCAACGCTTCCTTAGTAGTTTATGACGGCTCGCTGCCGGTGTCCTCGCGGTGTCCTCGGCTCGCTCAAAACTTCCCTGTGTCTCTTGGGTCGTACGCGAAGCTCTGTGGTAGGGTGTTCATGAATCCAGCGCGTCTCGCATGTGTAGAGTACAGCAGCTGTGGCTCAAGCGTCCGTTGGCAGTCCGCGCCAAGATGGCCCTCGCCTCGACTTTGCCGCGTTGCCGCTGTGTGAAGCTACGGCTGCTACGGAGCTGCGACTGCCGACCTGCCAAGGCCAAGAATGAGCCGGTCCAGGCTCGTTGTGAGAAGGACGTGCCTCCTCGGCTTGCAGATCCTCGGATCAGGGCCGCATCAAGAACTTTAACATCTTGTGGAACGCCCGGCAGAATGAGGTCATCGGAACTGAGGACGAATCTCACAGGGGACGTGTCACCTGGAAGTACTTTGTGCTTCATGGGGCAGAGTCGTACGGGATCTATACAGTGCAGGTGTGCCTGCAGCCATATGATTCAAAACTGAGCGAACGACATTTCGCCCTGTGCTGCAGGACAAGCTGAGATGGGCCATGCTGGACAAGCAGATGGAGTTTCGGCGGTCCCAAGGAGAAATCAGGACGTGTCCGAGTGCAGACGGGATCTGGAGACATGGCACATCCAGGTGGAATGCAGATTGTGCCGTGTAGAGGACAGTGAAACTTCCCAGAGCACGTGCCCCAGAATGCAGAACATTTGTTCGGGCGGTACGAGTTGCGAACCAGGCCCACACAAACATCGGGCCTTTTCCTGGCTGCACGAGGTGCAACTGTTGCAAGTGCTTGTGATTGTATACGGGCATGCTTCCTTTGCAGCTGCTGTTGTCGGAACAGGAATGCCCAGTTGTCACCTCGAAAGGTGCGCTGCTGTGGCTGAGCACAAGTCTTTGCAAGCGGTATGCACTTGTTCCGTCCCATTCAGAGCGCCGCCGTGTGCTTCTTGGAGCAGCGGTTATTAAGGCCCGGCTACGGGTGTCAGACCTGACTCAGCACCAGTAGCAGACCCGAATCTGTGCCCTCACAGGGCAGACAGTGACAGCAAACTCCTGACCATGCGCGACAGTCTTTATGACGGTGTCAGCGGCACGGCCAGCATCTCAGTGTCAGTACAGAAGAGGTCCCTTCAGAAGTGCGCTTGACCTCAGGGCGATGGCCGTTACAAGTACCTGAAATTGAGGGCTAAGACGAGCATTCAGTCACGGTGCTCCCAGATTTGCAAGGCTGCAAATATACTGCATTTTGAATGGCTGCTTTCGCCGTCAGGTATGGGGATGAGCCTGCAACAACGTCGCAGGAGTACGGGTGGAGTCGCCCGACAGGTCCGCATGGGGCGTCAACCGTCAACTTCAATTTGTGGCCCCCTCAATGAAACAGGTGAATACCGAGCGTCGCCGCTGGAAGCCAAGATGCATCTCGGGAGGGTGTGTAGCAGCATTGCTACACAGGGAATGAGGTTGCCGCAAGCCATGCGTCTGCCACAAATGACATGAAGGTATTGTCACAAGCCCGGTGTGGCGGAGGCCTTCAATCGGCCGTGCGGGGCGATCACGTGCAAACGCTCGGATGCGTGTCTGGCACGGCGCATAACCCATACCCCATGCCCCGTTGTAGTCTTGAAATCCCAGGTACAAGGACTTGCCTCTCCAGTCGAAGCCTTGAGGCAGGTCCGGTGAACCCGGCTGTCAGACGTGTCAGGGCCTCAGAGAGCCTCGGCGCCTGCCCGCAGCGGAGAGTGGAAGCCGACTGCGCGCGCGAGGCCTCCGGACCTGGGCAGCCGATCAAAGTGTCACTGTGGCAATTGCTCAGAGCTCTCAGCAGACTTCGCTGAGCGAAGTTTCTGCACTGACGAACGTCCTGCAAGTTTGCAGAAGCGGTCAAAACAACACACAACGATAAGCAGAGTTGCAGTGAGGAAACATATTTCCGCTAATGGGTGCACATTCTTCCGTTGCTGCTGTTTCTAGCTCAAGACAGCCTCTCCAACCGTCACGTGTCCGAGTACCACGTGACCACGTGCCACTTCGACTGCAGTTAACTGGTGTTTGTCCATTGTGTCGCGAGTTCTAGCTCTGGTCGTTTCAACGGCCAGCATGCAGATAGGCCTCTGCTCTGCTTGACTGTGCTGGAGGCCAGGGAAAGCATGAGAGCGAACCGCTCTGGGTCGAGATCCCAGTCGGTCCCGGCAGCAAGCACCAGCTGGCGTGCAGGGAGTGTTAGCTGTTAGCATCAATTCTTCGTTTCACGCTGACGCCAGATGGTACAGGCTTGGTAGGCTGTGTTGTTGTGTTCCCATAACGCGTTGCAAAGCGTCAAAAAATTGCCACCGCCCAGGGCGCCCCAACAGTCTCGAAAGAATGGCGTAGGCTTGATGAATGCCGGATCCTCGTATCCAAGTCAGCTTTTGCGTTTACCACCTGGGCTCAGTTCTTAGCCAGTGCACAACTGCCTAAGGCCATTCAACGACAGAAGAGCAGGTCGCCTGGTCTTTCCGTCCGACAAAATGTGATACTTTGTTTGTATTTGCTTTTGACTTGGTTTGGCTGCTTTGGAGAGATAGAACAGCTAGAACACTATCGCTGCCAGGCCTCAGACGGCACCGCGGCAGAGGCAGCATGCGGACAGCCTGGGCACAACTTGGGTTTCGAGATTTGGCCGAGACATGCCGGGATGCAACAGATCTTGAGAGCAACTGGAGGGCGAGGGGCCTTGAAACCTGGCAGCAGGACAAACTCTGGAGACTACGTGCACCTGTTTGCATGGAATTGAGGGTTGGAGCGTGCATTTACCTGATTGTACCTGATTGAAACGCAGCTACTTGATCAAGCAATGCGCCAGTCAAAAGCATGTCACAAGCGCGTTGCGCGTGGCGCGACTGAGCCGCAGTCTGGCGGGCATCCAGGTGGTGCACACCGCAGCATGCAGTGTCGAGAGAAACGATGGCATTCCGTCCTAATTATCCGACCCGTTCTAGTTTCTGTTTCCGTGCAACATGCGTGCCTGAGCATCTATCTAGGGTACCGTCCCATGGGCCCACGGAACGCAGTGTGAGGGGACAGAGCGGCTTGCACTGGATGAAACCTCCGAGCGTCCGAGGGAGGGGGGGTGTTCTGCACAGCAGGGGGTCTCCTGCCAGCGATCCCGATTCTACATTGGCTCGCTCCTAAGCTTGGATAGCATCCCGGAGAGTTGAGGGACTTTGGACTTTCCAAAGCTTAGGCCGCTCCCACCCCAGCGCCCGAAGGCTTGGAAGCGGACAGCAAGTCTTCTTTCAAGCCTGGTAGTTTGTTTTTGTTTGCCGGAGGCTCTACGCCTTTGCAGCGGGCGTAGCGGCCTTGTCCGTGCGATGTTCTTAAGAGTGCACCTTTGAACTGCTAGAGCTTGCTGCCACAGGCCCACTGCAGACCTTGGAGCATCGCCAGGGCCCTCACCCACAGAGCTGGATCCCAAGTCGTTCCCGATGTCACGATCGGTCGAGAATGATCGAGGGCTTCGGGTTTAGGGCCTCCATTGGCATCGCGGGCCCTCTTCCTAAAAAGGTCGGCGGCAGGAGACCCCACACCGCATAGAGCCTCGCTCTATCCGCTCCCTGGTCACCGCGGTGGTGGGTCGGATTGGCGTCGGATGGGCTGCCAGTTGCCACCGACCTTGTCTTCTTTCGAAATGTGTATCGCTGTGTGGTGGGTTTATACTGTGGGAATCTGTGGGATGTCGGGCTTGACGGGCTGGAGGTGGTGAGTCCAGAAACGGGGGTTGTTGAGGCTGGGGAGTCAGGATCTGGAAGGGCGGCAAGGGTGAGGGTCGGCCTGACCGAGGGGTCCAGGCCGCTCTCGGAAGGTTCTGACTTGATTCGAAACAGTTTTGCGGCTCGGGCGGGGGGAGTGGTGGAGGGCAGATAAGGCAGCCCGACGGCAAGAATTCATCGATGCTGATGCCACCACGGGTCGGCGGATATGGGTCTCCGCACAGAACAAAAGAGTGATCAGGTCAGCCATGAGTGCAGCAGCACCTTCGGGCAACCAGAGGCGTTGCACTTAGGGGATCCGGCTTTTCGGTCTTCACGAACAAGTAGCCAGCATGCAGAGGGGCAGCCTACATGTTTTTTTGGACACATTTTGAAGGCTCCAATCGTTTTAATGTGGATGTGTTCAGGAATTCCCACAATTGAAGAAAGGCAACGCTTTCTTTTTTGTTGACCGTATCTTTTCCCCACGGTTTCGGGCTTGTGCTTGGGCGCATTGATGTCGTGGGCTAGGAGGGTTTGGGGTTTAGGGCGTAGGCTTGACGGGTTTCGGTTGAGGATTATCTGCTCTTTATGGTTTTGAACTTACACCTTTGAGGGCCTTGGAGATTAGGCCCTCAGGAGTGTCTACATTCTAGGTTTACAGACGGTTTGGGGTTTAGTCTAGGTCCAGGCGTCAGGGGTTTTGGGTTTAGTCTGTTAGATTTTTCGGGTTTAAGATATGGGTTTTTTGGGGTTTGGGGACTTGGATTTAGGGTTTGGGGCTTGATCTTCTTCAGGGTCGATGTTCAGAGTTTTGGGTTTGGGGTCTGCTCTTTGGGTTGTTTCCGGCTGTGGGGTTTGTTCGGAGGGCGTAGGGTTTAAGGTTTGGGGCTTGGTTTCGGGTCCAGAAGGTTTAGAGTTTGGGCCTCCAGCTCAGGGTTGGGAAGGGATTGTTGTCTGGGCCCTCACAACAGTCTGCGGTGCGGGCTACACAATTCAGGGTTTAGGCTTGGGGTTTACCGATTGAAGGAAATGAGGGCCTGCAGGTTGGCATTTTTTTTGCTTTCGGGGGTTTGGGGACTAGGGCCGTGGGCATTCGGGCCTGGGGCTTTAAGGGGTTTAGGGCCGCAAGATGCCGCAAGCCTGTAGAGTTTGGGTCCTTGGGATTCGGCTTTGCGATTGGGGTTTAAGGACTGCGATTTTTAGGGTTTGGGATTCGGGCTTTAGGGTTAACGTTTTGGGGGTGAAGTTGTGAAGGTTTGTGGATTAGAGTCGAGTCAATTTCAGACAACAGAGAAAGACACAGCTTACCGAAGAGAGAGAGAGAGAGAGAGAGATAGAGAGAGAAAGTTAGTGCACCACAACTAAACAAGTTCGGTGGAGCCACGAGAATAAAAGAGATGCTTGACGCCAAACACCAGACCAATCACCAACAACAGCGAGTGACATGTTTAACGGGCTTGCGGGGCTGCCCCCCACATGCTGGACATGTGATTGAGTGCCTGCAGCAGGGAATCTGGAGCTGGTTCGGGACTGCTGAAAGTCCGCGCCCCAAACAGCGGTACTCGGGTTCTTGCGATTGTGTAAAGAGGGTCATGTGAATGAGTGTCAAGACTCAAGATCCGCATTTTGTCGGATGATGGTACCTCTGGTGCAAGCGAGTGACAAACCCCTGGTGGCTTTGCCATCGCAGGTATTTGCTTCCTTAGCCAGATTTGACTCTTCGATCTACAGGGCTGGGAGACATCGAAAAGTTAAGAAGCCAAGCAACCTGAACAGGTTGCCAAATGCTGGGAAGCCTATGAAAGGAACATATGAAAATGAGCGGATCGTCAAATTGCAAGCGCTGGCAACGACGTATGAGATGACCAAGTCTGACTTCAGTCAGGGAGTGGTTTAGGTCTTGGGGCTCGGATAGGAGCGAGCTGACCCACTAGACTCGTCAGGCTTCACGTCCCTTGACAATGCTGGAAGCCACCTCTGGAAAGCCCAGCTGAGAGAGCTCTAGGCACAAGTACACTTCCATTTTAACCATCTTGCAGGGCTCAGGAGTCAGGAGAGAGTGAGGTGCTGCATGTTGATCGAGGCGCGCTCTGTCCTGGTTTCGGCAAAGGAACCGGCAGGCCAGGCCTGCCTCGGCGCCATTCTGTCGGCGGTTGGGGCTTCGGTCCCTGAGTCGATGAGGTATGCAGGGACTTGCAAGACGAGCGTGTGGCACTGAGTTTCCGCAACGAGGAAGTTGGCACTGCAGGATGCTTGGGCCGTACTTCAAAAAGAAGCAGAGCTGCTTGGAGAGGCTTGCGCGGTCAAAGACAAGCACATCAATAGATGAGTTCAGAGCTTGGCGTCGCCTGTGGATGATGAAGTTGCAGCTAGTCTTCCGTGCAGGAGCCAAGCCAGTCAGCCTTGAATTGCGCCATATTGCGACAAACCTACCTTCACATGTCGTGCGCCTCACGGACAACTTGCCGCATGTCGCAGTTTCAGTTTAGTCTTAGTGGATTCTACAGCATTCAATGGACCCTCTCCAAGAATGTCGTAGCATTTTGCGAGTGTGTCTGACCGTACCCATTTAGCATCCTAGTGTCACGACAAAGGTCTGGCACACCCTCTGAGCCTGCAAGGCCGGTGCCTGAGTCGGAGCCTCCTTGCTAAGGACAGGAGGACAAGCAGCCTCTCACATTCTGCGGGCTACAAGCCCACCAGCTTCGGCTGTCACGCTTCCGTGCCCCCCTTTCCCCCCTCTTCTGCTTCTCCCCTCACTCTGTTCGTAGGCGACCAGGCCTAGTGATTTCTGGCCGCTGAACGCCTGTCATCCTGCTTTGACTGTAGAACTACATGGCAGCTTCACAGCCCGGGCGCGCTGGGGAGAGGAAAGATGGCAGCTAGTGTTGCCAGCCTGGCATGCTCACCTCGAGCTAGCATCGTTGCTTTGTTGCAGGCCAGTCACGAACTGGTGAAAACTTTGAGCTGATACTCTGACCTACACCCTCTGTCAAACCGCTGCCGACCATCAAACCAACAAAAAGAGAGAGTCAGAAATCCTCGACGCAGTTGCAGCATTCCCAACCGATTCCCACACGGTCTTCGTACGTAAGTTGTCACTCTTTGCATTACTTGGCTCGTTCGTGCTCAGGTCCGTTGCTGGTGCTGTGAAGCCTGCCCTAAGCAGAGTTTGTGACCCAGTACTCCGTGTCTCTGCATGATGTGACGTGGTGGAGATGTGGTGAGGCAGCTGTGCGCGGTGCGTGGCATATCTGAGGCTCGTTCCATGCCAGCCCCGGAAGAGCAAGGCAGGGGCGATTTCTTCGAGACGTATCTACAAAAACCTTCTGAAAAATGCTTCAGCCAGGAAGAAGCTCCTCCGATGAAGTTCCTGCAAGCAGCGACCTCTGACTGTGCGATTCGACATCCAACCTTTGTCGAACTCGCAAGTTACAAGACTCTTCACTTGCCAGGTCCACCAGATTCGACAAGCGATCCACCGGCAGCACCGAGGCTGTTGAGTTTCGTGGCGGAGCTTGTTCTTCCAAACGGTTTTGGAGGCGTCGCTCCCCCGTCGTCACAGAAGTCGCCGAAGTCGAGGAGGTGTCGGATGTGTCGGAGGCTCAGTTCCCAGCTCATCCGAGCTCCGAGATCTCCCAAGGGCAGAGGGACGTGGGGGGCTCGTAGTAGCCTGAACTTGGCCTTGGCTGTGAAGACTTTGTCGGTGTCATTGCATGTCTGAGGAGGTTCGGAATCGGCTGAGTCGCCGTTTTACTTCCCGACTGAGCATGCGAGTGACAACACGAACTTTCACAAAAGCCCATCAGCAATGATTTCGACAATGGAAGAAGGGACCCAGAAGCAGGTGCCAAGAGCTTTGGAGCTGTGCACGTTGCATGGGCTTCGGTAAGAGGTAAGATTGGGACACATCGTCCTGGTTCGGTCTGTCTTTGCAGCACAGGCCAGCAGCTGCATCGCCTGACACAAAGTCAAGCAAGCAAGCGACCTACACTTTCGCTCGAAGTGCGGCTTGGAAGACTGTTTGGGTTCTTTGTCAGCCGAGGTTGCCCCCCCAGCAACTACGCAGGTGGCAAGTGCTCTCTTCCCATTTTGTTGACGCCAGTCTGCCTCAGTGAGCGTGCAGGCGCACAGCGCTCATGGCGGTGGACCTGGAAGAAGGTCCCTCTGTCCACTCACAGATCCGCAACCTCTTCGGGCCGGAAGCCCGAATTCTGTCAGTCTGCTCGGTGCACTGTTCAACTGGCCGACTTTAGGAATGGTGAGCGGGTCGATCCCAAGACATGGGTGGCTTTTGCTGAGAAGCTGCAGTCAGATACCCAGTGGGCAGGGCAGAGAGGGAGGTGTGCCTGAGGCCATCAGGATCAGTGTCCCATGCTCCCTTCCAAGAGGCATTCTGGGCAATCTCAGCCGATGGCACGGGACCAAACTGAACATGTCCAGGGCTGTCATCCCCACAGTGCAGCCTTCGTAAGGCCGGCCATTTGGATGCGGAGGACCATGAAAGAAAGAAGGCGCAGAAGGCGGGCAGAGCTGAGTCCTGCATGGCGCTGCCAGTAGCTTGAGCTTCGCGCCAGGCTGCCGACGACGAGCACGTCCACTTTCTCAGTGACTCGCGAATTCTGCAGGGTGGTGAGCCCAGTCCCGTCTTGTAGTGTCAATGAACTTGAATGCTCTGCTCCAGTGCTTCGTGACCAACCGACCACACCCTCTACGGCGAGGATCAGAGATGCAAGGAGGCTCGGAGCTTCGGAGGAGTCACGGAGGAGTCACAGCGGAAGCTCAAAGTTTGGTGGGAGGCCAACGCAGCGCAGAGCGATGTCAGCCGCTTTCACCGATCGTGGTGTGCTTCAGATGCACAGCCTGACTCGCAAGCCTTCCAGCAAGCTGCTGCAAGCCCAAAACAGGTCCGTCTGCGGGAAGGCTGGCACTCTGAATATATTTTCTTGCTTGAGGCGTGCTAGAGTTATCGCATTTCGGCAAGTTGGCAGGCCAAGCCGCCCAAGCGATCTTTAACTACCAGAGTCGCAGCTACGAGGACTTGGGGCTAAGCACTGGACATATGCAACACCATGCTAAAGCTGGTGCTGCTAATGCAGAGCACTGCTGTTCCTCTCCAGGACGGGTGGGGCGTGTCAACCTACCAGCCTCTGGAGCAGCATCCAGCAGGCTCTCCTGTCACAGACTGTCTTGCGGCGCCGCAATGTTCTCATATCCTGAAGGTCAGCCGACACACGCCTGCACTCACAACGTCGTGGCGGAGCGCATCATTGTGATGTCTGACAAGCTAAACAGCGCCGCGTCATTGAGCATGTTTCAATGTATGCCCTGCATCAGAAGAGGACCCACTCGCTCCTAGTGCCGGGCTCGGCGCACATGTTGCGAATACTTGCTCCTTGTTCTCCACTTCCGAGGTAATCATTTCTACGGGCAGGCGGATAGCCCTGGTGTCCGAAAGGCTCGCTGTCCGAAGCACCGAACAGCAGCCGATCATGACGCAGTGCTCATAGCAGTTGCAGGCATTTGAGTATGCTCAAGGTGCCCGTGCAACTGAACTGAATCCAGTGTATTTGGGCACGTTTTGCAGGCAAGGCCATACACACCTGGTGCAGGCTGCGCTCATGATCACGAGATACTCTTCCAGCAGAGTATGAAGCGCAAGGCCGCGGCAATCTGTCTGCAGTGCGGAGACATCCCACATCCCGGCATCCCGCATCATCCCTCTCTCGCAAGCGTCGCTGCAGGGCAGGGTGAGCAAAGAAACGTTGGAGCAGTGGAAAGCTGCGAAGAGGACCGGACGAGCAGCCGAGGCCCCGAGCTGAAGTTCGCTTTGCCGCCACGATAAAAACAGCGATGTTGCGTTGCTAGGGTGGTATCAGGAAGTCGCCAGAGGCGCTCTGCTTCTTTCACGTGGTAGAGGGATGAGCTCGATACTGGCAGGGTGGAAACCCTACTCTGCTTCGCTCCGGCGCGTCGTATGTGCTTAATCCCCGAGTCAGCAGCTTAAGACATCTTATCGACCGTCTCTCTAGCTTTGTTTGCTTGTTTGCTTTATGTGTGTGGGCGCCGATTGGCAGTCTGCGTGACTCAGGATGAGGATCCTCCGCATCCACATGATCGGTTATTCAAAGAGAGGAAGGCTGGACTGATGGACGTCGCTGCTAACAGGAGATGCTGGTTGTCCCTGCAGGCAAGAGGTGAGTTCCGGTATGGCTATTCCTCCGAATCCCATCGGCAAGCCATCAACTGGAATCAAGATCTCTACAGGTCGGACGCTTCAGCTGGTACCAGGGGTCTTCGGAAACTTCTGTGGACTTATACTTGTACTGTCTCGACAGCTGACAGGTTCGAAGTACTGTCCTACGGCGGTGAAGGTTGCCGTGCGTTGTACCGTGCAACGCTGGGTACCCAGAGTTCCAATACGATGGCTTCCTATGGGGTAGGATTGATGCATGACAATCTGAGCTCATGGGCTCACGCGCAGGTCATGCCCGCATAAGCCAAGCAGTGCTTCGGCTGCATCGTAGGAAGAAAGCGGCGGGGGGCAGCTTTTGCTGCGGCTGCTGTGAGGTGCCGGCCGAAATCCGATCACGGGCCAGATTCAGGAGAGCTTCGCTTGGATGTGCCTCGCAGGGATTCCTTGCTTCTTACAGGATGAGAATCGGACGCCAAGGCGGCCAACGGAGCACACGCAGAAAGCAAGGCCTGGTTGCCGATGTCTTTGCGTCAGTGTCCGCCTAGCCGATGGTGTCGCTCCATCAGGGAGAAAGCGGGCAAAGGCGTCAAGACCTTGACAAATCACCAGGACCTTGAAGCTGAGGCCCTGCTAGATTTGTTTGGCAAGTGTTGCGTGCTCTGGATATCTGCCTGCTTTGTCAGCACCGACGTCTGCGTCATGAAAGATGAATTTCACAAGCCTGCGGTGATGCCAGGCTCGTCAAACTCGTGAAAGCCGCCTGAATGTCTCCTGCCTTGTTTGCTAGTACTTTGCCTTTGATGTCCCAGACTCCCTGCAGATCTTCTTGTGCTGGTGGCATCTCGCGGCCAGACCGACGCGTCATTTGCCAACCTCTGCAAAGCTGGAGCCGAACTTGGTGCTCAGCGATTGGCAGAGGCCGTACCAGCTTTTTCTGCCCTCGTTGCAGGGATATGCCGGGATGTTTGCTGCTTTTCCGCGCTCGTCTCCTGAGGTGTCTAAGATCAAGGCCACACAGTTTAGAGGCCTTTCGGTCAATGTTGCAAATGCACTCAAGTTCGAAACTCAGTATGACTTCAGCATGCATGTTTGCAATGATAGTGCGTCGTGCCAGTGGAGCTCTCAGCGACGAGCAGCACCAAGGTGGGATGATTGATGCAGACATGGCTGCAGTTCCCCGACGTGTTCTGCGCAGCGAAGCTGCCTGCAGATCCTTCGTCTTTGGTATGACCAAGGCTGAAGCAACGTATGACCAAGGCTGAAGCAACAAGTCCAAAGTACATCCCCGAGGATCAGCCTTAGTCAGAGTCTGACAAGGAAAGCACGAGCCATAATCCATGCCTCTCTTCAACTTCGGGCATCTTCCAGCATGATCTTTCAAAGAGTATTGGTAATCCCCTCAATTTTGAAGGATTTTTGACATAATCAGGATAGAAGGACAGGATGGAAAGATCTTGCTGAAATTGCTACGTGATGGCCAAGCAGTGACTCGATTCACAAGGGCGTGCCTTGATGCCCTCCAATCTTGTCGGTGCTTGGCTACCATGAAGCCTCGGCCAGTGCTTTGATCCAGATTCACAGTTCAGTCTCAGATGGCTTCGTGGCTGCTTGCTGCAAGTGCTTCGGGCAAGCCCCTGCGAGCCTGACTAGGCAAAGAATCGTAGGAGCACCTCGAAGTGCTTTTTCCGTCACGATACCGGGCTGAGAGCTAGGTGATTGCGTGAAACTCGCGTCACTTAGGCTGTTAAGGCTGCGTGCTCTGAAAAGATGAGTCCGCCATTCTCGTCTGCTGTCCGGCCTCGGCGGCTGACTTTCTGCTCTTCCATTCCTTTTCTTCCCTTCTCTTCGACTCATAGGCACGCCTTGCTGATGGTCTTTTCCCAAGTTTATGCTGACTTGTCCCCTCGTCGTCGATGCATGTCGGCATTTCAGTATTTGTGTGATGTCGTCCTTGACGAAGCAGATTAAAGTTGAAAGCCAGTAGGATACAGAAGCATTGATCGCTGTCTCACGTGCATCTCAGGGGTCTTACCACACGCACCACGGCCTCAGATGCATTGCTTTAGGGCTGATTGTGTTCAAGCGCATCTCGAACCGGTCCGAACTTTTCTTCAAAGTGACAGAGCACAGGCCACCTCGGAAACAGTTTGAGGAGGGAGCCTCCTTCCTTGCTTTCCTTGCGAATTTCCTTGTGCATTGTTTCGATCTCATCGGCATCGGACAAGTCCGAGAGTTCGATGCCGTAGTTCAAGTGCTTGACGTTCCCAATGAGATCCAGGTGGGCTACTCGCCCATCGGCTTCGTGCGCTACGGGCGTGCTGCCTGCCGTGTTTCCGCCCTGAAGTGGAAGATGAAGCTCGGCAAGGAGATCATCAATAACCCACAATCATTGAAGTCCAACGAAATCGCTGAAGGGACGTTCCAACCACTGCGCCCGCTGGTCCTAGACTCATATCATCATTGTGAACAGTTGGGGCGACTGGCACTGATGGACGGGGACCTCGTGATGATGGCCAAAGTGGTGAGGGTGAGGCGCACGAAGGACGGGTAGATTGAGTTTTGTCCGGATTCCACCGCCCCCACCGGCGCCGCCCCCAGCACCACCACCACCACCAACAACAACAACAACAACAGCAACAGTAGTAAGAGGAACAGCAACTGCCACCAAAACAGGAAGAGCAATAGCAACAGCGGCAGCAGCACCAACAACAAGCAACCAACATCAAACAAGAAGCAACCAACAAGAAACAACCAGCAACCAACAACAAACAACTAACCCCAAACAAACGAACGAACAAACTTTAACACCACCACCAACAACAACAACAACATCAACATCTACAACAACAACAACAACATCAGCACCAACACCAACAACAACAACAATAACAACAACAACAGCAACAACAACAACAACAACAGCAACAACAGCAACACCAGCAATAGCACCAGCATCCAGCCACCAGCAACCAGCAACTGCAACCAGCAACAGCAACCAGCAACAGCAGCAACAACAGCAGCAACAACAAGAATAACAAGAACAATATCATCAGCAACAAACACCAAACAACAACAAAAGCACCAATAACTGTGCAAGTCGGTCAGCTCAACAACAAACAAACACAACAACAAGCCGCAACAAATGACATCAAACGACAACAAACAATAACGGACATCAACAACCAACAATAAACAGCCACCCAGACACACACACACACAAACAAGCAAACAAGCAAGCAAGCAAACAGCCAAGCAAACATGCACACCCGCAAACTCACAAACACACAAAACCACAAACAAACAAACAAGCAAGCAATCACTTCAACTAAGCAACCGAGCAAACAAACAAATCAACACACAAATAAACACACACACACACAAGCACACATCAAAAAAACAATCAAGCAACCGACAGGCAAGCCATCACACAATCAAGCAACCAACCAGCCAAACGAACAACAACAGCAGCAACAACAACAATAGCAAGAACAGCCACGACCACGAGCACGACAACAAGGACAACAAACAACAACAGACAAGCACTGACCACCAACAAGCAACCAACACCAAAAAACAACACCAAACCACAAACAACCAACAGCCAACAAGAACGCCAACAACAGCGCCATGAACGCCATCAGCGCCAACAACGCCGGCAATGCCACCAACACCAACAACCTCACCACCGCCAACAACACCAAGAACACAAAGTGCACCGAGAACACGAACAACAGCAAAGCAATAGAACCAGTGAGAAAACGGCGATAACAATTATAACAGCAGCAACATCAACGGCAACATCACCTACAACAGCAACAACAAGACCAACAACACCACCACCATCAACAACGGCACACAGCCAACAACAACGACGGCCAACACAGAAGCCACAGCATTTCATTCACACGCAGCGGGAGGATACTGTCTGAGGTGAAACTTAACGTCCACGCTTTGCGAGGGATCGACCTGCTGCTCTGCTTGCTACTTGCGCGGTCACTTCATGACGAGCCGTGCCTTAACACAGCACTCGCACACGCTCCGCCCCTCAAGGCTGCAAGCAATGAAGTCGGAATCGGACGTGTCGTCAGTGACTCGAGCTGCAGACTCTGGCACTAATGAAGGAGTTAACCGGCTGATTTGCAATGTATCGCTGACTGATTGGCGACGTCCATTTTGCACACTGCTGTCTCGCGAGAGTGTCTAGCCTCGCTGTGAAGGCTCGGTACGAACCACTAGCTCTATGTTATAGTAGAGGCGGTGAGGCAATGAAACACTCAGTAAAGGCAGGCCAGGCGCCATTTCCAGCCCGTTGTTGCTATTTGTAGATGGCGGAGCAACTCCTGCCGGACTTGTGCTGGTGACATGAAGCTCTCCTGTCCCTGGATGGGAGATCGTTGAGGTCACAGCCTTTGGCGGTGGTCCCAGGGGAGAAACTCCTCCCGGGACTCCACCTTTCACTGGCACTCCAGGTGCCTTACCTGGGCCCGGTGTCCGATCTGTGCTAGATCCACTTCCTGACAGGTTAACAGGCATCGGAGGCGGCGGGCCCTTAGGCCCAGCTGCTTTGGGGGCTGCTTTAGGGGCTGCTGTGTCTTCGGAGTCGGACTCCCGAATGGAGTCACTGGCTGGCGGCGACCTGGATAGGTGGGGCCGACGTCGCACTGGAGGAGGGGTTCGGGAGGTCGCTCTGTTGCCACTCTTCTTCGGTGTTTCAGGCATGGCTTCTACAGTCGAGACAGCTGGTGAGTTGAGCCTGTACGAGAAGGCAAGTAGAGCTTCCAGAAAACTTTTGGCTGACAACTCACTTGCAGATCCGGGCCCACGACTTCGCACGGAGCTTCACATGCGACCTCGGGGTATAATTGCTGTCTGGTGATGAAATTGAAGTGACCTTCAGCCTCATGACACAGATTTTTGCGTGAGCAGCTGCATTATCAGTGTGGGGAGGGACTCCACCATAAGGTGAGGGTCCTCACGATCAGAGCGGCCTGTTGTCGCCTCCGTACTTAGTACCTGATTTCAGGCTCTGGTAGTACTCTATGACAGAAGGGGGCACTTCAGAAGGGGTGAGAATGACGCCGTTCTTGCTACGGAAAAATTGCACCCCTACCTGCATGGCTCTGCGTGGATCGACCGCCACCAGCATCGACGAGCTATCTCTGAATCCAGAAACACCAGGTCTCCCATAGTCCCGATCCGAGACGAAGTGAACATGCTGTCGTCCCTCTCTGCCACGTCCGCCTTTGCCGCGGCCCTTGGAAATCTTGTTCTGAGGCAGAAGGCCTCGTTGGCGTATGGAGTCATACAAGGACCAGAATGTGCCATGATACAGCATTCTGGGGAGCATCTCCTCCGTGAGTTCCTCCAACACCTCATTGGAGTCCACATCAGAGCGAGAATGTCCTTGCAGAGCCCTGATGTACTTCTGGCCTTGGCAATCGCCCAGCTCGTACCTGCCTTTTGCGTTACTCCGAACGACCTCCATGAGGTCGCCTGCCGTGGCGTGCTGGGCCTGCACTCTTGGCCATCTCAGGACGTCCTCTAATTTGGCCCAACCAGCTGAAGTGACGCTGATGTAGGGTTTATGTCCGTGCCGGAGCGAAGCTGCTAGAGCCTTCGAGACTTCGAACGAGAAGCTGGTCTCCGGCTTCGTAGAGGCAGTGCAATAGTCCCCTAGATCGCCTGGTTGGCCCTCCCAGGCCACTATAGTGGAGCTACGTGGCGTTGTTGAGCTGTGGCCAATCTCTGACGCCATGGTCGGGGGAGAAACTCCACCCTGTGAGCTGGACGCCTGCTCACAAACCGGAAGGGGAGCAACTCCTCCTTCCTTGACTCCACTTGACGAGGCTTCGCCAGGCAGCTCGTATCCCAACGCCAAAAAGGATTCCCGTGCTTGTCTCAGTGGTATCTCCAACAAGCCACTCCACTCTCGGAGGTACTCACCTAAGGTGAGTGTCTCCTTGGTTGATATTTGCAGTAGCAGCGCTCGGATTTTGACTGCATCATAGGAGTATATCAGTTGGTTTGTTTTCTTACCACGTTTTTGCGATCCAGAGTGCGCAGCCTCCACCTCAAACATGGGCCGCACGAATATGTGCCGAGGTCCTATCCTCACCAGACAACTGTAACCGGCAGCAAGATGCCTGTTTGACATCCTGTGAAGATACACGCCTGGTCGTGCCTCGAAGCTTCGCGTGCCGGAGAGGTCAGGTGTCGAAGGTAGTAGCCTGCCTGTGGCCAGTATCCCATGCAAACATTCCAGGTGTGTGCCGTGGAACGCAACCTCGCTGTCCCCTGCAGGAAGAATGTTCGGTGAAGAATACTCAAAACGAAACCACCCATTCTCCTCAGCTGTGGGATATCCAAGCTTCGGATGCAGAGGCTCATTGGCAAGTCCCCGGCGAGAGGCCAGGAAGGTCTCCAGGAGAGCATTGGCTACCTCCGGGGAGGGTCGTTCCACCTGATTGAGGCCATCTCGCAGCTGCTGAGTTACTGTCACCATAATTCGGTGATTGTTCAGGTCAGTGATGTTCCCATCACAGTCTGAAATCAGACTGGGAAAGGGCGTATAACCAGCTGACTGAAGAACTTTGATCGCAGCTTCCGTGATTGGGGTCCCCCGAGGGAGGATCTCCACTCTTGGCCTTTGCTGCTGGGGGAGTATCTCCACCCTCGCTTTGCCCTGTACTTCTTTTCTTGGAAGGAGGAGGAGGGGGAGTGACTCCACCCTTTCCGCTTCCCAGCTCTTCCTGTCCACCAGTACCTTTAGAGACTCCTTTATATGCAGGATAGCTTTCGCCGTGAGCACGAGCGGAGCGCCTCCACTGGCGCAGGAAATTGCGATACGTGACATGCGGAAGTTGTTCACGTATCCGTCGCTGGCAGAATTCCTCGTACTCCGCTTGAAACGAGGGATCCTGTGTTGACTCAGGTCTGGACATGATGCTGAGTCTTGAGAGAAAGCTGCGGTTGTTGGCTCAAGCTGGCTTCTAAGCAGGCAGCTGGGCCTAGGCCACTGAGCTCCAGACCACCACGAGGAGACCTGCATCACGGATGGTGGATTGCTGTTGGCTCAGTGTAGCTCAGTGCAGGCAGAATTATTGCAGGCAGCGACTCAAAGCTTTTAAAAACCCCTAGGGAGAGACTCCGCCAGCTGTACACCCCTCGTTGGGGGAGAAGCTCCACCAACTAGGGGAGAAGCTCCACCTGTGACTCTTTAGTTCAAAAACCCCTGGGGAGTAACTCCGCCAGCTCTACGCCTAACGAGGGAGAAACTCCTCTATGTTACAGGAGCTCTTGCTTAGGGAGCATCTCCTCTTCTCACTTGGCTCAGGAAGTGGCGGCCATGAGGTGATTGTAAGATACCTCCCACGTCGCCGAGGCCAGGTTAAGTCTGCCGTCTTCAGCAAAAAACTGAGACCTCAACGTCTGCACATCAGCTTGATAGGCCTCTTGGTATTCAGCAGGGAGATATTTGGCGATGTATCCCGTGATATGGGATTCTCGTTGCATTATCTCCAAGTCGTACCGGTGGTAACCGAGGCTTGCTGGGGAAATCAGGTCTCCAGCGTGGATGCGAACCAAAGAGAGGTACTGCATCCCCTGTTCGACTAGGGCTCTTCGTCTTCTGTGCCGGATTTGTCCCCATTCATCGATGCCCGATATGGAGTGGAGGTGTGTGAGCACCTTTCGAATCCCACCTTCCGGGAGTATCTCCACGGCAAGGTTCAGGATCTCATCCTTAGTGATGAGCCCAAGCCCCTTCACTCTCTCTAGCAGCTCTGTGAGCACGGCCCAGGGGAGTATCTCCACACCTTGGGACTTCTGGTGCAGAAAGTGCACCGCTGCTATCGTCGGGAGCAGCATCATGGCCAGTCGAGTTGGCGTCTGATCATACATGGTCGAGGAGTTGAACCACAGTCTAATTGATTAGCTTTTGAGCCTGAGAGCTTCGTCATGGAGGAACATGTGCAGCAATTCAAGCGGTGCCAACATGAGTGCAGTGCTCCGCGGGAGGGCCTCCTCGCCATTCGTCGAAGACGCTTCAATCTCCTCACGAGCATGAGCATGCTAGGGCAAGGGGCTAGGTGGGAGCAACTCCTCTTCGTAAGATTTGCTTCGCTTCTACTGAGCTCTTGGTTCCAGTCCCGCCCACTCGTGGGGCAGAGCTGAAGAGATCTTGTCCTCTGGAGAAGATCAGGAGAGCAAATCGCGAATCTGACGAACCAGCGGCGATGGCTGAGTTCCCATTCGCTGGAAATCCGCGTTTATGAGCGAAAATGCAGTGTTGCCAATTAAGGACTGCAAGGTTTCCTGCAGTTCAGATGTGGCCGCCCTGGTTGACAGTTGGATCTGGATTCGGACCGGACCTCCCGTCATGCCTTCGGTCAATGGCCGCGAGGTTTTGAAGAGCTTGATGTGTTCCGGATCTGAGGATATTCTAGTGATTGCGTCCCCCAGGCCTGAAACGACTTGAGCCGTGGTGAGAGGGTCTTCCACCGTCTCGGTCATCTTCTGATCGGTGGGGCTCCACTCCAGGAACGGCCATTCGCCGTCCTGCGTCATCAGCTCATCGTTCTGCAGGCGCTCCTGTATGCTCTTATCACGGCTGGTAGTCACCAATCTCTCCTTGAGTTCACGGAGAAACTTCAGGGTCAAAGCTGCCCTGGGAGGAATCCCGATGGGACTGTTCTTGATTCGCTGAGATTCCTCGTAAAGATGAGGTAGGATCGAGTGATCTTCGGTTCGGACATAAGAGACGAATGTCACATCCGAGGCGATCGCTGTGATTTGCTCATCATGTCGGAGCGCCAGCCGCGCTATTGCGTTGATCAGCTCTTGCGATACATTGCCTTGTGCCTGGTGATTGTTTCCACCGTTCCCGTTTTGCACTCTGGCTGCTCCTCTCCCTCGACCTCCGCTTCCTCGTCCCCTGCTTCTGCCCCCTCTTTTTTGTCCTTTGCCGCCCTGCTGGGGAGTAACTCCACCGCGTTGGCGTTTCAGGGGAGAATCTCCTCCTGAGGGGGCGGCCTCTCCCCTTTTAGAGGAGAAGCTCTCATCCATCGAGGCTCGCTGGAAGAGCTCTTGCAGAGACATTGTTCGGGTGAATGTCTACGGCGTGGAGCTCGTGAGAGACGGCGCTGCGAGATAAGAAAATGACGTAACAATTTTGTTGCAGCAGGGGATCTTCAAGGGTGCAGGGGCTAGGAGGGTGAGAGTCATCGCCAATATACCAAGAATCTAGTTTGTGTACTGCTGCTCGATAATGACCACTAGTGGCCTCCATGCCTAGGTGAATGATTACTGCCTCAGTTGTGTAGGTACAGAAGGAAATTCGGGAAGTGTGATCTAGGAAGACAGGAATCTGAACTTGCTGTGGAATGGCAATGCAGTTGTGATCCTTTGCTTCACCTGCAAATCTCGGTAAGGCTAAGCACACCTGTTGTGCAGCTTCTATGAGAGCACATGAGCGCTCCTGAGACGACCATGCCACTAGCATGTCCTGCAGGTTGGGCTTGATCGCCGTGGCGAGATGAATGGGAGAACCCCCTTCTTCATCGACTATCACACCCTCTGGAACTGATGCTCGAGTTTCCCACTGTCCAAATTTTGATGCAGAGAGATTCCGAAACACTTGCTGCAGGAACTCTGCAGAATCATGCTGTCCTCCGTCAAAGAGCCAGCCCGTGGTGAGCTCCGAGAAGACTCTGTGTTCAGGGGTTATTCTCGCGAGTAGACTGATCCGAGATGCCTCGTGAAAAGGCGCCTCTGTGGGATCAGATAGCCAGTGCAGACACTGTAGACCTGAGTTGGCATAGCAGTGGTTGCGAGTGTTGGCTAGCAGGAGAAAGCCTTCCAGTCTAAATTCGGGAAGGGGAATACCTGGCATTGAATCTGTGGGCTTCTTTGTGGCTGTCTTCGCCGAGGTCGTGGGCCTTGCTCGAGTATATTCTCGGGGCTGCTTACTGAGCTGCTGACGCGCTACCTCCTGCAGTACGTGCACCTGCAGTAGTGGAACGCACTGCTGAGCATGTCTACCCGGGGCATCCACACGGAGTTTGCAATAGCGACAGCTATCTCCTTTGTGAAAGAAGACCTTGAACTGAGCAAGTCTTGGTTGGAGAGTTTTCTCAAGCTTGGCCATCACTTCAGGATGCTGCTTGTTTAGGTGCTGTTTGGCTCCTTTCTGACCAACAAGGACCTGACCGCAGAGTGCACAGTGCTCCATCAGGTAATCATGGAACACCGGATTTCGAGCTGCTCCTTCCGGATTTTCCTGAGCATCAGACTGTAGACTTTCTGTAAGTGAAATCCGGTTCTGGGCTTCTAGAGGGAGCTCTTCCTGCTGTCGAAGCAAGAGCTCTACCCGAGGACATGTAGAAGCTTCGACGTGTTTGCGCAGAGAGAACACTGTTCGGAATGTTGCTCTACAGGCGATGCAAGTTGCTGACCCTGGCATTGAATGCAGAATAGGGTCAAATCTGGGTCCTTTCAAGCTTTGCTGCGAATCTGGGTGGGCCTTCTGCAGGTGGCGACGGAGTGCCCCGGTACCAGAGAGACATGCTCCACACTCGCCGCAGGTCAGGATCTTATCCTCTACTGATTGCGAGGAGAAGTCAATGGCAAGGCCTTCCAGAGCCTGGCTGATTGCCTCAGCGCGCAGCTTGTAGTGTGGGAGGAGCTGAGGATCTGAGTGTTGCTGTCTCTTAATGAACTGTGTAAGCCTCTTTTGCAGCTGCTCCTTCACGTGAGGAATCCGTACTCTCCGGAGTAACTCCTGGTTGGATTCCTTCGTTTCCTGGGAGTAGCTCCGCAGGACAAACCGAAGTTGGTACATCATGTGTGAATGGAGCTTCTGCAATCCCTGCTGTGTCAGTCCTACCACGTGAAGGGCATACAGAGCAGAGGCCCACGCAGTTATTGTCCAAATTGACAGACGACGTCTGTCTGATAGGACTCGATGGTTCCTAACTGCATGGGCGACTTCTGACATTGCTAGCTTACTGGATGACAGCCGATGTTTAAGGGTCTTCATTTCATAGTCATGATAAGAAAGAATGACCCCCAGGTATGGGACCTGGTACCGCAGCGATATCAACTTGCCCGAAGGGAGTTCCACAAACTTCTCTCCATCTACCTGGCGAAATAGCTTTTTCCTAATTGTCGAGGCTGAACCTCCTTGTAGCTGCAGCAGTATTGCTGACTTGGACGGATTGACCTTGAACCCAAGTTCAACCAATTGATCCAGAAGAAGGTCGCAGTACCCTAGTGCTGTAATGAGGCCAGACTCAGACTCGAAATGCGACTGAATCAAGCTATCATCCGCATACATGGTGAGAAGTTTAACTAGTTCGGGGGGGCTGATTTTTCCAGAGAGCTTCCTAAAGAGAAGCCCGGATGCAAAGGCGAATAGGGAAGGTGCAAGCTTGCATCCCTGCTTGATTCCCCTGCGTGTGGCTATCTCAAAGCTCTGATCGCTGGCTGTCATCTTGTACAAGGCTTTGATGTGGAGATGGCCCACCACCTCTATAAGAAGAGGGTCTGCTTGTTCAGCTTCCAGGGCTTCTCTTAATCGTAGCCTGTCCACAGTGTCAAAAGCTTTGCTCATGTCAACGCTCATCGTGAGACTGCCCCTGAGCTTAAGCCCCTGTTGTCCCTTACCAGCCGCTCTTGTTGTAAGGGCCTGCCTGAACCTGGCCTGATCCACATGTGTGAGGGCCTTACAGATCGCCTCCTCTGTGCCCCTACCTGGTACGAAGCCAAACTGAGAGACTCCTTGCATTGCTTGATGGAGGGTGGACTTGAGTCTCTGCCTCACAAGTCCTGCCAGGACCTTGCCCTCAGGTGCTATCACCCCGATCGGACGGAGTGATGTTGGCTTATCTGGCTTCTTGGGGGGCTTTGGGAGCCAAGAGATCTGTGACGAGGTGACGCTGTCCGAAAGCCTTCCTGCAGTGACCTCCCTATTGAGAGTGTCCGAGATAAGCCGAATAGCGTTGGGGCCTAGGGAGCGCCAAGCTACTATGGGAGGACTTTCTTTAGGAACTGCTTTGCCAAGCTTTATAGTGCCTAGCTGTTCTTGAACTTCTTGCTCGGTGATGTGCAGGCTGCCTTGTATCCCTGTGAGCGGGAAGTCGTCCCCTGCTCCAAACAGTTCAATGGAGTATTCCTCTAATTGTCTACGTTCTTCCTTGGCTGTTAGGAAGCGACCCTCTGAGTCACGTAGCTGAACTCTTTCCTGAGGCCTCCCCGACCGGAAGCGCTTGATCACCTTGTAGAGGGAATGACTCCCGTCTTGCTTGGATTTAAGCTCTGCCTGCTCAAGTTGTTCATCTATTTCCTGTCGTCGCCTTTCCTGCTTCTGACGCTTTGCTACCCTCGCCTGTGCACTTTGCTGAGACAGCGACAGCCAGCAGCGAAATACCATTCGGACCTGCAACTCCGGCAAGAACTCTGCTAAGACCTTGACTGACATTGGGAGTGAGCGCAACACTGTGCGCTCTGCCCAAATGCTGAGATCTGATCTTTGTGCTGCTCCCTTTCTCTTGGGAAAGTGAGTCGCGAGGGCTGAGTTCATTGCTTGATGGAGACTCTGCCAGGTTTGGGGATGATCCTGAAGGAGGGAGTCTACCTCCCTGGCAAATGCCTGTATTTTCGGGGAACGGTGTCTGTAGCAGTCCTCCATTGCCTGCTGGTCATAGGGTTTTGAGGCTTGGGCGGAGTATCTCCTGCTGTGCCTCAGTTTACCAAGAAGGGGGAAATGCCTACTACCATCCCTCCAGGATGCCACTGGGAAGGTCCTTAGTGGCCGGCAAAACCTGGCAGGGCCTTGGGACTGTGCAATCCTGACAAACGAGAAGTCAATCTGTGAAACAGAGTTGCCTTGTTCGTGGGTGGCTGGTCTATGCACTCCCCAAGTGTTGGTTGCGACTAGCTGGTGCTCCGACAGTAGGGTCTGGAGATCCTTAGATCCGCGATGCCCTAGTCTGCAAGCCTGGATCGTGCATGGCCCTACGTGTTTGTTGTCGGTCTTGAGCGAGGAGTTAAAATCTCCTAGCACAAGGAGAGTGTTGCGATTGGGAACAGCTCGGATGGACTTACTTAGGGCGTGAAGGGTCTGCTTCCGGGTTTCCTTATTCTGAGCGACTGTCTCCTTAGAGCGCCAAACGTATTGATAGCAGCTGAAGACGTCCAGTGAGATGCCGTTGCTCGGCACCCGGACCTGGAGAACTCTTCCTGGAACAACCTCGTTGTAGCGAAGATCCTGTGACTTGCACAGCGTGGAGTGCACCGTTATGAGGACCCCGGCTCCCTTCTCCCCTGTGGAGCCAGAGCTGATCACGTGCCAACCTGACTTGCTGAATTGCCATGAACCCCTCCAGTGTGTTTCCTGAATTGCTACCAGCTTCACATCCTGAAATGCTGCACTTTGCAGTACAGAGAGTAACTCTTCCCAAACTGCTGTTGTGAGAGATCCTGCGTTCCAGGATAGATAGCTGAGATTCTTATCTTCTGTAAATTTTGAAGGCCGAGTCCTTCTGCCGGGATTGGTGGGCTTTACATGTGCCGGAGCAACTCCAAGCTCTGTTGACGACATCGTCCTTCCCTTGTAGACCGCACTACCTTCAAGCAGAGCTTTACGTGCTGCCCTTTGATAAGAGCGTTTACCCTTCCCTTTAGGAACGGGCTGATGCTTGGTCGAACCACTAGGCTGTTTCGCAGCACTCATGTTGAGTACGGCTCCTGTCGGCTTCGCAATACCGACAACCCTCACCTCTGGGAGATGTTAGAGAGCTGTAAATCTAATACTCCCTCCCGGACTTGGGACCGGGACTGCTCAGGCGCTGACAAATGCCATGGCAAGAAAGGAAAAAGGCAACTGTACTAGCCTGACCTTTCCTGAGCCGAGAGGCTTGAAGCCACAGCAAGAACAGGAACAATAACGAGAACAACACCAGCAGAAACAAGAGCAGTATCAAGAACAACAGCATTAACAAACCATTCAGCAATAACAGGTATAACGAGAAGGATAGGAAGCACAATAAACACAGTACGAGTAGTAACAATAATAACACCAATGACAAAACAAGAATAAGAATAGAGCATCAACAACACTAACATGAGTAACACCAATTTGTAAGAACAAACAGCACGAGACCAAAAGCACTAAAGAAGAAGCAACAATCAACAAGCAACAGACCACAGGCAACAAGGTTGCTCGCGGAGCTACTTTCAGCTGTCTCGAAGTGCCGTCCTCACGTGGTGGTGGTGGTGGTGGTGGTGGTGTGCTGATGGCATGTTGGTGGTATTTGGATGGCATTTGGGCGCGCTTGGGTGGTATTTGGGTGGTGTTTTCGTGTTGTTGATCGTATTTTGGTGGTATTGGCATTGGTGGTGTTGGTCGTGGTGGTGGTAGGGGTGATGGTTGTGTTGGCGGTGGCGCTGTCGTTGTCGTTGTCTTGAGGATGCTGCGAGCAAGGAGGACCCCGCTGGTGGTAGCACCACAGGCGCAGAGCACTGCAGAGTCCAAATGTCCCCCGTGACGTTTGTTGGGTGCAAGCAGCTTTTCGAGATGGGACCCGTCTCCTGCTCAATCGCAGGCATCTCCCGCACCCATGCTGGAGACAGCGGACACCGTGCCCTTCAAGCTGCCCTTTCACATGCTCTTTCGCACGTGCCTTGGCTGTAATGAGGAAAATAACGAGAGAGTAATACTTATGCTGACAGTACTACTAACATAACATGATACTAGGTTTGGGGTTACAAAAGCAACCCCAAACCTTCTTAGCCCTGAGCTAGCATCCATCTCAAGCCTGCGCAATCAGGTCGTGGGAAACGTCCCGTAGAGTGCATCCCGCCTCGGTGAGCACGACACCAGAAAAGGGTTTGAGGGATTTCGGAAAACTATGATACGTTGATCGGCATGTACTCGCAGAAATCTGAAAGCACTGTCCAAAGTGACAAGGCCTAGCGGCCTAGCGCTGCTAATGGCCGGGCATGTGAGCATCGAATAGGACTGCACGTCTGCAAGTGTATCGCAGCATGTTGTAGTTGCTGTGTCACACGGAGTCAACGCAACCCCGGATACACTCATTTCAGCTTGCGGAGGTGCATTTCCTGAAACAGCGTGCGGAAGTGTCGACATTTGTGGCTTTGCTACAGCTGTCAAAAGGCTTGTCTCACGCTATGCACGCATCTAATGTCGCAGTTCAGTGGTCTCGACGGTCGCAAGTGTTTCCGGCGTATTCCATGCAGACGCGTACACTTGCGCCGCAGCATGATTATGTTGGCCGTCTCGTCCACAGCATCAACATCTAGTTTACTAGTCACAGCACAAGCCAAGCCCACGCCGAACCAGCCCCACACAATGGGACACCAAAGACACTCGAGCGAACAGAGGTCAACGACCGAGAGTTCCTGTCAACAGCCACTCTCCAAGTGTGCTAGAGAAAGTCCTCTGAGCGAATGAACTCCGCCGTCCGGCGCTGAGAGTTCGAGCACAAGCCTATGGTCTGGCGGATTGAAGGATGAGATGACTTGCTAGTGCGGCAACGGGAGGCTGCAGATGAGACCTCGTCCCGAGAGCCAGTTCCCCAGCTGAGTTCTTGGTGCCATGAGCCCCATTGATCCATACATGGATCCATCACCTGACATGCGTCAGGAGTAGGTCAGATCGGTGGTCTTCAGCGCCACAAGGGCAAGATCAGTTTCTGTCAGGCCTCAAGATGCAGCTGCCAGCATGAGCAGCAGAGAGGCACGAAGCGAGCACCCATCCTGCCCTCCCCAGTCCCCGACCCCTCTCTTCCGTTTGTCAGGCCTGTCTTCCCCTGGCAGGCGCCGCTGTTGATGGCAGGACCGTGGTTTGTTCGGTTACAACCGCGTCTTCCGGTCGAGATGCAGTCCTTGAAGTATCCAAACATCCTTCAACCCTTAGCACGAGCAACAGCCAGAAGCATCTCGACGGCGGCGTAAACGCAGCTGAAAGCGGAAACATCAGAATCACAGCACGGAGTCTGAACAAGCGGCCGGAAGCCGGAAGCATCCGGATGGCGTTGTAAAGGGCACGAGCTGAGGGTTCGGATTCGGGCCAACATGGGAGGGTGTCAAGGTTTGGGATTCTTAAGCCAAATTGCATTATTTCAAGGGCCCATGCAAGGGGCCGCGAACTGACAACGATCATAGTCTCTGTTCTGTTCCTGGCGAATCAGTCAGGCCTGGCTCTACGAGCGCTTCCCGGAGGCACAGGGACAAACGGGGCGATGATTCTGCTGCGTTGTAGTGCGGGCAGTGCAGGGCACGAGGGTCGAGCTTCATGGAAGTCAGGTGCTGCGATTCGGCGTGCGTGCACACAGTCACACATCTTGTGCTGTCACCTGCACTTCCGTACCTCCAAAGCAATAGACTGGATGCAACTTAAGAACAGACCTTGGCAAGAATCTGAGCAGTAGCCTTTGTTTTCGCACAGGTGGTTTCAATCGATCAGGGCACCACGGATCCGGATTTCGTTGAATGGATGAGGCTCATTATCGGAATCTCTTCGCCGAGAGCACATGCACTTCCGCATCTCTGCATGCTCTCCCCGGATTGTAGGCCCAGTGCCATGCCCAGCGTCCTGAAGGATATCGGTCAAGTGGATGTCAGTGCCTTACTGTAGTCGAAGTTGTAGTTGCCACCGTCTGGTTCTGAGTCAAGGTTGGCCTTTTGCGAAGCGAGATGCTGACCCTGCAAATCCACGACAGGCAGTCGCAACAACGTGCTGAACAGCAGTGCACCACTCAAACATCAGGTTCCCCGTGTCTCATCTCAACGTCACAAAAATACCCTTGTGCCCACCGGAGTTGAAGCCTCACTCTCATGCCGCGCTCTAGCCGTGTGGCACTGCAGCCCACCGTCACACGTGGCCAGGTACTGCTGAGCCCAAGTGCTCTTGGTGGAAAGTCAGAAGCTTTAAGCCGTGACCTCAGGACGAGAGCTACGGCACTTGAATTCTGCATGCCTTCGCTGTGTCACTCGCCACTCTTGGAAGATGCTGAGAAAGGTAACGTTTTGCTTTATGCCGGTTGCTTGTGTTGGCTTCTGGCAATCGCAGCCCGGGTCTTGGCGTGTCTCGATCCTTTCACACAGACTCGTATTTCGGAGTGTGGGACGGAAGAACATGACAACTGCAAAAACAGGTCCCTCTCATCAACGGATTCTGCAAGCGGACGCCTGGGCAACCCCGATTCCATGGCTTACGCATGCCTTTGGAGGCTTTGTGTGGTACTGCTGCAAAAGTGACACCAAGACGTCGTTGTCTTGCTGCTGATGTCAAGTCACTCTGAACCAGCCTCGAGCAGGAATCTGATAGCAGCACCGACAGTGATTTGGCCTAGCAGGGCATCTGAGAATCGAAGAAGACCGAGCCACCGCAAGTGTCTGAGCAGGTAGGGCTAGTCGCGGAGCCGTCGGTGCAGCTCTGTAGCATGCAGTAGTTCGCTGTTTCACTGGGAGTCAAAGCAACCCCGGATCCACCATTCTGACCCTGCGGAAGCATTTTCCAATCATCCTGCCGCATTGTCCCTCTGTCTTGCATGCATTTGCACACCAAGAGCTGTCACAAGCTCCATATTCCAGCCACCTCCATGCGCCTGGCTTCGTCATCACCGCTATCCACTACAGGGAAATGTGACACGCCAGCGAAGCACCGGTGGATGGTTCACTTGCCGCCGGTGCAAGAAACAGATCATGAAAGTCATCATTCACCGTGAAGTCCAGAGGCATGAGAAAAAGAGGGTTTTCAAAGACAGGATGCTTTGGGCATTTTGGTACGGCTGCACATCTCGCAAGGGCCCCCGTCATAGGCAGGGACTGGAGTGGGAAAACCACATCCACTTCTGCGTCTTTTGTGGAGGCGAGCGCACCGTCTTGGAGGACCGACTGCGTTGCCGGTCACCTGACTCCTGGCTTGCGCCTGTGGGCGCGGGCCTAGGCCCCAGTCGGCTTGGCCGGTGGGGCCCCCGTTGCGGTGGGCGGAAGGGTGCCTGCCGGTGTCGCGATGGGCCGCGATAAGCTCGAGCCTCGGTGCTCGGGATGTGTGTGGGTGCCGCGTAAGCGTTCGCTTTGCAGAGTTGGAGTTGCTTCCTTTGGATCCGTGCCTGCGGCTCCAGACAGTTCTCAGCCCTGTTGAGTTCGTCACTGCAGCTATGCATTCGTGATGCTCCGAACACATGCCCAGACCTTCCACACAGCAACGTGTCTCAGCGTCTTCCGCGAAGACGACATCATGACTCCGATGCCATGCAGTAGTGCTCCGCCTGGCATGGAGATGTGGCCACACGGGCTGATTCGTGACGACTACCAGTCCTTTGGCGAGTGCTGCTCGCCCTCACAGAGACTCAGCCGAAAACAGGTTCCAGTTCGTTGCATGCAGGTAGCATCCACAGGGAACCCCATGCAAGAGACTGAGGTCGAGCTTGTCATGGTCGCCGATGGCATGGAATGGAGCTCCGACTGGCACGGAGAGGCGGCCGAATGCTACACCAGGACCGATGCTTCATGACTCCCCGTCCTCTGGTGAATACGCTTCGTGCCGGAAGAAACTCAGCCGCAAAGACAGGTTCCAGCCCATTGCATGCATCTGTGCTGCTGGCATCTACGTGGAACTCATGCACAAAGCTCAGGTCGAGCTCGCCAGCTTACTGGTCTCTGGTCGAACAGATCTGTAAGTTGATCAAAGAGAAGAATCTGCTGCTGAACGAGTCGTCGAGCTGTACTTCAGCAGTATGCATGAAGGATGTACCTCGTGACGAGGAACGAGTTACGACTATGTGTGCTAGCTAACCTATTACTACTCGAAGCTATCGAAGGTAGCTTCGCTAGAAACGAAGTTTCGTTCGCTATCGTCGCTCGCAGGAGAGTTGCCTCTGACATGCGAAGACAGGATAGCTGTGACTTGGAATGGCTACGAAGGTGTGTGTGACCGTTGCCATTCTGGATAAAGTCCCCCATCAGGGGGGTAATTTTGAAGTAGAGGGGAGAGAAGGGGAACTTGGCTATCTAGCCAAGCGAGAATGGCGGCCTCTCCTCGTACCCCTTCTGCTTCGCGGACGGCGAGTCCTCCGTCACCGGCTACCACGGTGGTTCCGGCCGGCTAGCCCTGGGGGCGAGGAGCCGGGAAGTCCGACCGTCATGCCCCCCCATTCTCCGGGCGAGCTAGACGTGGGACCGGTTCCCCCCCCGGTGGGATAGGGAGTCCCACCGCACTTCCGTCCTTGAGGGATAGCGCTCTGGTACAGAAGCGTGCGGTGCTGGATAGGTGCCACGAGCACCTGGCGTCGCGGGGCTTCGGTGTTCTAGAAGCTACCCTCGCGCTTGAGGACGCGGAAGAGGTAGGGCACCAGGTGGCCGAGGAACTGGGAGTCGGATACGACGAGTACATCGGCGACTCGATTTACCTGTGGATACAGGAGGCCCGGGAAGCCAGAGATCTTGTGGAAAGGACCTCCGGCTACAACGCTACTTCGCTGACCTGGGCGAACCTCTGCAAGCGCCCGGCAGTTGAAGGGATAGACCTTCAAGAGGATAGCGAACCAGAACCTCCAAGGGGGGATAGACAGAAGCGCCTGGTCAACGAGGGGTCCTTAGCGCAGGCTAGAGAAGAACGACTCCAAGCCACCTGGGCTATAAAGCTCAAGGAGGAGCTGGACATCTGTGGCGCCCCGTGCTAAAGAAAATTCAGGGGAGCCTGGATCCGGATAGGGCGATCCTTGCCCTAGCTGGGAAGACCCGGGCTAGCACACTCAAGCGCTATGTCTCCATCCACGTCAGGTGGCGGCTCTGGCTACGTGAGGCGAAGGATGGGCGCCCTCCTGGGCTACCTGCAGACCTGGCCGACTATATTATGGCTAGAGGAGACGAACCTTGCGGTCGGACAGTACCAGAGGCTATCCTGAAAGCGATCGGCGGAATGGGGCCATCAAGGATACGGTAGTCGAGCGGCTATCCTGGAAAGCACCCTGGACGAGGAGAGCACCGAGATATCCGGCGGCGATCCTGGCCAGGTGGGAGAGGCTAGTCCTCGATGCCAGCGTGGCCGTTGGCTGGAGAGTCTGGGCTTGGGCTAAGCTCCTGAAGGTCTGGGGCAGCCTTCGGTGGTCAGACCTCCAGGCTATGATACCGAACGAGCTGGCTATGGTGGAGGGTCGGCTATCGACCATCCTTAGGCGGACAAAAACCACTGGGGCTAACCGGCGCATACGGGAGCTACCGGTGTGCATCTCGGAGAGAGCCTACTTCGAGGACCCGGGCTGGCTACTGGTGGGCTTCAACCTGCTGAAGAACCACGCGGGCTATCAGCGGGACTACCTGATGCCGGGGCTCGGGGATAAGGGTGCCCTGGAGAAGAAGATGGCTACCTACGCCGACGCTATGGTGGCAACGGCTGGGCTAGTGGCGATGGTCGGGATCCTGACCGTTGCTAGAGGCTACTGGTCGGAGCACAGCGAGCGCGCTGTTCTGCCCACCGGGCTCAGCCTGAAACCGATCCCCCCGGCGGATAGAGACATGTTGGGGAGATGGAAGCCCGAGGGTTCGGATACCTACATCCGGTCCTACGGCGGTCGCGTGGCTAGACTCCAGGCCATCTACGCGGAAGCAGCGAGAGCCCGGGATATAGGGAAGCGCAGCTAGATGAGAGAGAGATTGCCGGCGACCTTGGCGGCTGGCTACTTCGAACGGGCAAGGCTAGCACCGGCCGAGGCAGCTTAAGAAAGCTAGGTGCACCAGTTATATCATAGTAGAGCTACCCGGTAAGAAGTTTCGGCTACACAAGGGGGGCCTTGCCGGCCGTCGCCGGATATTTAAGACTGTCAAGAGTTTTCGGCTAGACCGGAACCCGACCAGCACACGCACGTGTGCCTAAGGGCCGGGGAGACGGGCCCCCGTCTATAGTGATAGCGCTCTCAGGCTAGCGCCGGAGACCAGCAACCGGGGCCGGGAGAGGGTGAAGCTTCGGGAGAGGTCCAGGCGGCAGAGCCGCCGGGGATACCCCCAGGGATAGTACCCCAGTTCCCGGTGGCACCGCTCCCGGCTATTCCGTTCGGCTGGGGCCCGCCTTTTGCAAGCTGAGCGGATAGCGTGAAATGGGAAACCGCGGGGTCGGGGGGAACGCGGGGATACGGCTGGGGGGGGGCCTCTCGGGATACACTCTTTCCTTCCCATCCCTCTGGGGGACGGTTGGTCTCGGGGGGAGAAAGAAGGGGAGAGGAGAGAGAGAGAGAGGAGAGAATCACGTTCTTGCACTTGTGCCTCTTGTTGTCTTGCTGGCTAGGGCGTAGGCTGCGAGGTTCTGAGGCAGGCTAGTCGGCATGTGCACATGTGCTGCGGTGAGTGTTGCTGTCGGCTAGAGTTTTGCACAAAAGAAACCGCCGTGGCTACTGTGGCTAGAAGGGTGGATTGACGGCCCACCAAGATTGAGGAGAGCCCACGCTAGGTGGGCGAGCCTGTGTGCCTTCGTGGCCGGCTAGCGGCCCATGGATAGATCGGCCAATTGGGCCGACCACTCCGACCCGGCTAGTGTGCTTGCACAACGGATAGAGATTCTCCAGCTGCTAGACGAGTGGCTAGAGATCCCCGGCAGCTTGGCCGAACAGCTATATGAGAGGCTAAGCCTGGATAAGCTCCACGAGCTACTGCAGCTAGCTCGAAAGGCTAGAGACGCACGGATAGCAGAGCACCAGGAGGGTGCTAGCATCCAGCCGGGAGGCCGGCTCTCAAACAGGCTACTCCAGTACCAGGGGGCTATGTCCTGGGATGACATCGGCTAGCCTCTCGCGGACGGAGGCCCAATATACTTGGAGGGCCGGATAGCAAAGAACTGCCAGCTTGCGGGGCTACGTTCGCATCGTCCAGGCGAGACGCTAGAAGAAGAATCCGAGCAGAGCGAGGTGGATACGCCTTGGAAGGGAGAGAGTGCGGAGGATAGCCACCCGCAGGCGGCGGCGGCTAGCGACCTAAGGAGATGATGCTGCAGATGCAGATGCAGCAGGCTAAGATGGTGGAGCTGGAGAGAGAGCTTCCGGGCTACAACCCCTGCGGCTAGGGAAGAGGAGACCCCGGCCAGGGGGTCAGAGGAGGCCAGCACAGGGGCTAGACAGCAGCCGAGGGATCCCACGCCGGGCGAGGCTTTTGGCAAGCCAGCCAAGCCGGCTAGGGATCCTCCCACGATCCAGCAGACCCAGGCTAAGAACGTGCAGAGGAACCAGGCTACGGAGGGTGCGGCTACCACGCAGCGGATAGCGCGGAGAGGCCGCTCTGCGAGAGCATGAAGACCTTCCTGGATAGATGCATGCAAGGCTACCGGGGACCGGGGGCCACCGGACGATGTCCCGGCCTATGTGGCTAGAATGGAGCAGTCTACCGGATAGGGACCTTCCAGGAGCCCGAACGAGGCGGAGAGTACAGAGGATAGACCCAGGCGAGCCGGGCTACGATCCCTTCCCGGCTATCCGCCTACAGGCCAAAGGGCGAGGCAAGGAGGGCTACAGGGCTACATCCACCCGGAGGCCGACCACCCGGTCAATGAGGCCCAGTGGGAGGCTATGGCCGCGGATAGCACCCGAGAGAGCGGCCCTCCAGCAAGGAGCCCTGGATAGGCCGACCGCCCGGCTGATCCGGGAAGAGCCAGAGGTCGTGCGTCGGCTAATGGCGCCCCCGCCGACGGCTAGCCAAGCCAAGCGCGACCCTGGGGCCCGGGCGGCGGCATGGTCGACCAGACCTG
>CAJNDT010000235.1:245000-266890 GCA_905221615.1 Symbiodinium sp. CCMP2592
GCACGTGAAGTTCTAGTCATCAGAGACACCGCCACCAAAATGATCGCAGCGATCCCTACGGCCTCAAGGAATACTGATGAGGTTGTCATGGCCATCAGACGCTTAATGGGGAGACGCAAGATTCATATGGCGTACAGTGATGAAGCACCAGAGTTCGATTCAGCCATGGCGCAGTTGAAGATCGTGATTGATCATTCCCTTCCAGGGAAACCCAGTAACAATTCACTCGCTGAACGATCAAATCAAGAAGTGATCAATACGGTCGCCGCATCCATGCTACACGCCGGATTACCCGCACAATACTGGTCCTTCGCGCTGAATTGCGTGATGCAGAATCTAAACATTGAAGATGTGGAGGGTGATGGTGATTCAGCATGGAAACGAATGACTGGAAAGGATCCAAAGGGGATCCCAGGCATTTTCGCCGGATACATCATCACTGCTGGTCAAGGATGGTCCAAGAAGTATCGCGTATGGGATATGAAGGAATTTGCCAATGCGAACTTGTCGATGGACGCATCTGTTCCCAGGAAGTTGATGAGACCGTACGAGACAGAGGTCATCTACTTCCCAGAGGAGATAACATTTCCCCTGAAAGCTGAGTACGAAAGGATGAACTCAACCATTGAGGGACTCAGGGACAATGTTGACCTCGCTGGCAAGGAGATAAAAGACGTCGATGACGGAGATGACGGTCCGCCTGGAGGAAATGGTGGCAACGGGGATGATGATGATCAAGACGGTCTAATTCCTCCACCGGATCCCGGAGAGGACCCTGATTTGCAGGACATAGATCCGTCTGACATTGAGACGGAACCGTCTGGTGAAGTCTTCAAGTCAGCAGAACATGAAGCCATTGATGCCATAGGGGACAAAAGACTCGATGAACTAGACGAAGAGCTAGGTCTACGTGCAGCACCGCCTCCTTCTGAACCAAAGGTTACTGGGGAAGATCGGCGATCGCTCCGCGAAGTCGGTCCAACCGGTAGACTCATCCCTGAAGGAGACATCGAAGAACCTGGAGAGATCATCAAGATCTTGAAGGAAAAGAAGTTGGCTCCTGAGAAGATCGAGCATTGGAGTACAGGAAAGAAAGGGGACGGCATTGTATACCTCACTGATGATGGTGAAGCCTGCAAGATCGATAAAAGGGGAGTCCCGTACAAGATCCGAAGCGACGGTCGACGAACTCTTCCTACACGGCGACCTATCCATTCCTATTCTCCGGAAGCATGGAAGAAACTGAGTGAAGCAGAGAAGAAGGCAGCGTACAAGAAAGAAAAGCGAGACAAAGCTCGAGTTGCCAAGAAGGACCGGAAGAAAGCCGCGATAGGAAAGAAGATAGTCACCAAAGTTTTGGACAACATGATCTTTCCCAAGATTGTTCCATGTGAAGAAATTGATCTGCAACTTAACGTGTCCATTGACGACGACGATGGGTGGTCCTGGGCACAGTCCTATGTGGATCAATACACACAAGAACAATTCTTGGCAGATGTCGTGCCGGCCGTTCCGGCACATATGGTCATGGATGATAGCTGGATTCCATCTATGCCGTGTACGACTTCTCACAGAAACGTACATCGGGAAAAGAATCACGCAGGAGGATCATGCTTCAATGCCATGGTCACTCGACCCGTCACACGCAAAGAGATGGTCAACAACCCCAAGGCCATGGAAGCTTTCATGAAAGAATGGAAGGGATTGTGGGATCAAGAGGTGTTTGATTTCTCAACTACGCGTGAATATGACGATGTCGTTGCCGAGGCAAAGAAGAAAGGTGAGAAGGTACATATGGCGCGAGTACATGGACTGATATATGAGAAGAACTATCAGCTCAAGGAGGACGATCCTGCCAGGAAGTTCAAAGGGCGAGGCGTACTACTCGGTGATCAGGTCAAAGATCAAAATATGGAAGCCGCATTGTTTCAGGATTTGGGGAATTCCCCGGCCACGTTTGATGCCTCACGGTGGGCAGATTACTATGGATGTCTCCCTGGCAACGATGTTCAGATGGCGGATGCTATCCAAGCATACATTCAGGCGAGGTTATCGGGCACTCCCTGTTGGGTTGAACTGCCTGATGAAGCCTGGCATCCATCTGCGAAACGGCACAAATTCCGTAGACCTGTATGTCGCTTGATCAAAGCTCTATATGGACATCCTGATGCAGGTACCATGTGGGAACAACATTGCCATACCGCGGTACAGAAAGTAGGATTCAAGCCGATTGGCGACGAATGGCCATCATTGTATTTCCACCCGCAAATGAAGCTCTTACTCGTCATCTACGTGGATGATCTCAAGATGGCAGGGCCCAATGAGAATCTGCCTAAGGGCTGGGACATGCTGCGCCGAGAACTTCGCTTAGAAGAAGAAACGCCACTAGGTTTGTATCTAGGTTGTCGCATCTCCAAGGGCGAGGCAACGTTGCATGACAAAACGAAGGTGCAGACCGTTACCTACGACATGGAGACGTACCTGGACATGACAGTCAAGAAGTACTGCGACGTGACTGGGTTCGATCCGACAAAATTCAAGACGGTACCATCGCCGAGTCCGGCTGAGGAGACTAAGAATCACCCAGCTCGAGCTCCGGCACAGTCAGGTAAAAGCCATCGATGCACGTGGTGTGGACACACCATGCCTGTTGATAAGGATGGTCGGCTTGTTCCGCCTCCACCTATTCCCAAGGCGCCAGAGGAAGAGGAAGTCAACGAGGCTAATCGCGGTGCACTTGCCCCGCAGGCAGCGAGCATTCTCATGAAGTTGCTTTATGCCGCGTGCATTTGCCGCTTTGATCTTCTGCGAAGCATCAACAACCTCGCACGCAAGATCACGAAATGGACCAAGAAGGAGGATGCTCTTCTTCATCATCTCATGGCCTATGTGCATCAGTCGAAACATCACATGATGATTGGGTGGGTCGGGAACTCCTTGGAGGACTCGTCCATCGGACTGTTTGCGGATGCGGACTATGCAGGTTGTGGAGAAAGTTTGAAATCTACCTCCGGTGCTCACTTGCACATTCAAGGTTCTCATACAAGATTTCCCTTGGCGGGACTTAGCAAAAGGCAGGGGTGCTTGAGTCACTCCACACCTGAGGCCGAGATTGTCGCGGCCGACTTTGCCATGTCACGTCTTGGATTGCCTGCTATCACGTTGTGGCAGCAGCTTGGAGGTCAAGACCCCAACTTCGTCTTCTATGACGACAACCAGACCATGATCGGGGTGATTCGCACGGGCAAGAATCCGACAATGCGTCACTTGGAGCGTACCCACGGCATCTGCGTTGGCTGGATGCACTCTATCTTTCAAGAGGGTTACGTTTCTCTTGCTTATGAGGTCACTGCCAAGATGTCGGCGGACATACACACCAAATCGTTCAAGGATTCCGTATCCTGGACACATGCGTGTCAACTCATCAACATTTTTCCGCCGGCCCTCATCGGCTCCCAGGAGATTATGGATCTGATGCGCCCTACTCATACCCAGAGCACGGATGAGAAGGGTCAACAGCACTACTCGTTCAAGAGCGAGGTGCCCTGTTTTCCTTACACGCAGACGCCGATCCTCCCTCAGGTGTTGTATCGCGCTGGTTTGTCCAGTAAGGAAGGCTTGCAAGAACATGACAGTGTGGACCCCATCCTGGTTGTCAAGTTCCCGCGCATGTTGCGGGGGCCGCCTTCTGCGTTGCCGCCTGGTCGCTACCTTCGGTCGACCTGGATTCTTCGTGAAGGGCAGTGGCACCAAATGGAGGACCGTGCTGCCATCCTTGATCAACCTGGCAAGTTTGACCGCTATGTGGAGCGTGCTGTGTTTCAGTACCATCCTGTACGGGGCAGTTTGAGACCGGCCGCTAGTTCGGAGGTCCTTGCGCCGCCGTTTCTGCCTCCTCCTGCCCCGCCGTTGGGCCAGTCTTATGTGCGCCCTGCCCGCCAAGTGGCGTGCGGTGGTTGTCACACTGGCGCGTGCCATCCATGGGGGGTACCAGGGCTTTACATTACCTCTTTGTTTCAACGGCCTGTCCAAAAGTCAAGCCTCCCAATTCGGCTATGACCAATGGTCGTCAGTGTACGAGGATGTATGGCATGATGCGGCCGAACAGAAAAGGGAATATCAAGGGTATGAAGGAGCAATTGTGCCTCACGTGGTTGAATTTCGCCGAAAACAAACCCAAGGAGGGCCTGGTGATCCAATTCCTCGACCACGACGGAGGGTTGGTCCATACTTACAAAAATCCTTACAGCCGTTGGAAATACCGTATCACTATCAAAGATGCTCCAAAGGCAGTGACGGTGTGGACATTGGTAGGAGTCGATGAGGAGAACTGGTGGAATGAGTATGCTCCTGGCAAGGACTGCATTGCGCAGCATGCTCCCGATTCTCACTACGACCCTGGGTTGCAAGTGAATGTTCTGAGTATGGGGCGAGAAGTTGACGACGCCATGTGCGCCTACCTCTTCGATGTGGTGGAAGCAAGGAAAAACAACCCTAACTCCGTGATCTTCATCGGTGCAGGGGTGTTAGGCAAGAATTCGTGGCTGAGTCGGAAAATCGCCAACAACCCTGAAAGGGCCAAATTGCGGACGGACTACCCATGGGGGGAGGTCGTCCAAAGAATTGCGCGCAGAGCGGCATCGTGGGGGAACCAAGTCATCATTGAGGTGCCTCCTCGCGTACAAGTTCAAGAAACCAAGCAGTACAAGGGACTTCAGGAAGACGCCGTGTGGAAGAGCATCAAGATCCAAGGATGTACTCACGGGCAACGTTATATCTTTCGAGATCCTGTATCTCCCGGAACCGCCGTTGAGCTCGGCTACTGCAAGGATGAATGGGAGTACTTTGCCGCAAACGTCGCGTTGCATCCTAAGTCGTCCGACATGTGCTCAGCCAAACATTTGCACATGACTGATGCGGACGCTAAGGATCGATCTGATAATTGCGAGTTAACCAGCCAAATTTCCAGGAGATTGCTTAAGACCTTGAAATTTCAGGCAACGGGCGATGGGAAATTGGTAGCAATGCCGTCGAAGGCCGGAGGACGAAAGCCTGACCGCATAATTGTTGACCTTTGTGGCATGGGCAATGGCTACGCCGTGTCCAAGTCCACTAAGGGATGCGCTCGCATTACATGTAAAGAGCTGATTGGCTCCAATGCCGACGAGGATAGCCTTGTCGGTGCAATGAAGAAGTCGTGCCGGAATGACCTGCGCACACCTGTGCTGTTTGTGGCATCGCTTTTGCGATCAGGTGCCAGTCCTGGAGGTAGCGAAGGGGCTTGCGTGGGGGGTGAGAAACGTTCCGGTGGGAAGTACAAGGTTTTCAGAAGTGTCTTGAAATCTCTCAAACGCCTGCTGAAGAAGTGTGCGGAATTTTCCGACGTCTATTTTTCGCTTGACATGCCTTCTTCATGTTCATGTTGGTCTTGGCCAGAGTTGCATGCTCTTGTTTCAAGTGGCAAGGTGACGAAGGTTAAGGTTGATGATCATGTTGGTGCTGGTGGCGATGGTGGTGGACGCAGGATCATGTTCTCTAACATGCCTGAGGCGGATCGTTTGATGGTGAAATTGTCTGGTTGCTTGGGCCATGAAGCGGGGAACAGCTTGTCGCAGTGCATTGATGTGTCATGGCGGTCAATTGCGAAGAATGTTCGCAGCCTTGTTCGAGCTCATGCTAGTTTCAGTCATGACGCACATGAATCTGAGAATAATCTGAGGACATTGCATGGCAGCAACGTCAGTGTGTAGACGCTGATGGAGGGGCTATTAGACAGCCCCGACTGAGGAACAACTAAGGTCTGACCTGACGGATCGGGGAAGGGTGTCTCTTACAGAGTACCTGGAACCGTGAAGTCGTATAGGGGTAGGTACTTCTCTCCCACGGAGGAAGGACCGGTTCCCGAGCCATGGAAGAAAGCTACAATGCCTATGAACTGTCCTTCGAAGGAGTGGCCCATGAAGAGGTTTTCCCACCTGGTGGGATGATGCGGACGTTATGAAGTTCCACACGTTTCTGCAGATGTACTCTGAGGATTCGTCGCAGAGCGTACCGCTCCCGCCAAAGATTACGAAAGACAAAGTGGTCGACAATGATCTCATCCGCACGTGGGCAGCATTCAAAGCACCACCGCTGGTCTTGCTGTTCACGTGCGCAAATCTGTCGTCAGGAGGGGACCTTCCATTCGAGTTCGAGAGATCCTCAAGGCTTGCTTATTTGCCGCCCCGGAGGAGTACATGAACAAACCCTATGGGGAGATCCTCGCCATGGTCATCAAATTTGGTGGAGGCCTCAAGCACGTTGTTGCTGATTACGGAGGGAAGTTCCATGCCATCACAAGGTTTATGGTGGATGAGGAAGTGATCCGTGATGATGCAAAGCTGGCTGTGGTTGAACTGGAACAAGAAAGGCAACAAGTTCGGTTCGATTTGAACACCGCGACCAGGAACATCGTCAATGCGGATGTCTACTACAATCTCGCCGTCCTCATCAACTCCGTGGAGACGCCTTACCAGGCCGTGACAGATACAAGAATTCAGCAGTGGTATACGGTGAACCAGGACTACTACCACAAGTTGCCTATGTCAGGCAGAGCACCCGACCAATCCGACTTGTTGGGAGAGCCTACGTTGCGTAGGGTGTGTAAGCTGATGTACATGTTCGCAAAGCATACTGGGTATGGGCTTCGAACCTACAACCAGGAATGTGCAGCGAGCAGCGACGGCGCTGCGCCGATCAATGTCCACGAGCTGGCTTTGATGATGCGCACAATGCCTCAGGGCATGGGACATCCGCTCGCCTTTGCGATGAATTCGCTCCAGGCGTTCAGCATTTGTCTCTATGTACTTCATTCCTATGTATCGTGCGTAGATCCGCACAGTGGTCTCCCGCACTACCGATGGACTACCGAGGTGCTCCCCGACTCCGATTATACCACGTATGCTTTCCTTAAGCACCATGTGGAGGCCGTATGTGCAGCTCAAGACAAGAACGGTTTCCAGTTGCCGGAGACGTTCCGTGGCTACGCCTGGAACCAATGCGGAGTCGAATCCGGATACGTGGCTGACTGCTCCACCAAACGTGCCACCTTGGGCATATGGGAAGCTGAATTCCAACAGATGAGAGCACCGAGTCCGCTGATGCAAGATGATGGCCTATTTCCGCCCAATCTTCAACGGCATCCTAACTGGGTCTACGCGTCGGGAAGAGTTGCGATGCCTACGGCAAGCAATCTCGAACCGGAAGGAATCGTGCACCCTGAGCATGGAAGAACGCCGGAGCAAGCGCGGGACTCTGCCGCAGAGCCTCGAGCCACTCCAAGCCACGGACCAAAGAGGGCAAGGACGGACGAGGCAACGGCATCAGCATCGTCATCTTCTGCAGCACCTCCTCCACAACAACAGCCTCCACAACCGGAAGAGGAACCAACGCAACCGGCATGGGAGGAAGCTCCGATCCCTGCTGGCGCTCAGGAAAGCTGGTATCACTATGTCAACATCATTGAAAAGGGCTGTCGCTCTGCTTTGCTGGCGACGATCCGTGATCGCGACGAGTACCCGCCTACCATTGACGAGACGCCAAAGTTTGTGGCCAACCACGACGTGGGGACCACGCCTGTTCAGCATTACGTCAGAAGACTGGTGACCTATTTGGCAAGGTTCGTTCCGTTTCCCAAAGTGATGACAAAGGTCTCAACCTGAAGGTCTACGTGAAGCTGAGCACAAAGGCGTGGCTTCGGATGTACTCACGACTATACCATGCGCTGGCGTTGGTGTCATGCGTGCATCTTCCTTCTCCTCCAATGCTTACCTCGGCAGTGATGATCGAGGCAGATCGCGACCTCGTCGAGAGTGATTCCGTTCCGGAAGAGGCAAGAGTCAACACCATGAAC
The DNA here is from genome assembly GCA_905221615.1 of Symbiodinium sp. CCMP2592. Classification (NCBI taxonomy): domain Eukaryota; class Dinophyceae; order Suessiales; family Symbiodiniaceae; genus Symbiodinium; species Symbiodinium sp. CCMP2592. The sequence goes on from CAJNDT010000235.1 coordinate 252,892, forward strand.
ACGCTGAATGGATTTCGCAATAGTTTGGGTATGGGTGGCAAACCCGATGCCGTGACTATGCGCTCTCAGTGCACAATCCTCGTTCAGGACTTTGACATCATCGCGAATACCAGAGGATCAACGCACACGCTGAGAGAAAACCTCAGCATGCATGGATGGAGCGAGACTCACATTGTGAGCCCGTCGATCACCACAGGTGCAAATTACAATTTCCAAGTTACGAAAGGGTCATTGGAATCGGTGAATGCCACATTGGACGGCTTATCCGAAGAGCAAATCGCAACCGTCACGTTGCATTACCATCTGTCTCTCCAAGCAATCCTCATCGAGGAAAATAATCACGAAGCTAGCTCTGTGGAGCTCGCTGGAGTTTGCCCTTTAGCAATTTCACTTGTATTAAGGCACTAGGCAAAACACCGGTTTGCCGTTATCAGGTGGACGTCCAAGAGTTTAAGGTGGGGGTGTGGGGGGAGGGCCCCCCCCGCGTTTTTCCACTGATAAGGTGCGCTTCCCTCCCCCCCCCCTCCCCCCCCCTCCTTTAAGGTGGTTGTGCCTGGGATAAGGTGGAGGGGGGGGGGGCCCCCCTATCATGAGGTCCCCCCCTCCCCCCCGACAAGAGTGAAGTCACCACGTCCACAAAGATTTCGCAGACATGGTTCACGGGAGAACAGCAGCAGCAAATCAGGTCCGGTGCCCAGGGCGACACAGTTGCTGAGTCGTCCGCGGTTACTTGGCAGGACTTTGACATCGCCATGACCGTTCCCGAGGCCTACTACGACAACAGGCACTACTGGTTCCGGATCGACACCTACGCGACCGCAAACACTGGCTACGTCAAAGGGAGAGCGTTCTATTGCCCAGGCTGTGACGCTATGAAATTGGCTGAGTGCTACGCACAAGCCTTCTTCAAGCCGACGGGAAACGGGTATCCTGGACACTGCATTGGATGCGCACACACTTCAGCTTTGAAGGTGCAGCATCTCATCAACTCCTTCAACGACTTAGTCGCGTCCCAGAAATACACCTTGGCGTGCGCAAAGCACCTCTATGACCTGAGGCTTCAATTTGTGGACCCTCGCCAGGACATCAAGGAGTTCCTCAAAGCATGTGCGGAAGTGACCTACGAAGACATAGCAAAACGGTTTCTCACTACGGTGGTCTCCGGATTACAGCCAGTCAGGCCATCGAGTACGCGGCATGGGGAAAAGCCAAACAGTTGGCATGGGACAGAGGATGCGATTCCGAAGGGAAGACCTGCTACATCTGCTACTACGATGCCGGGAACTGCGCTTATGCTGGTTTCATGAGAATGCTTTTGACTCCGGAAGAGCGCCAATAATGCTACAGAGGGTCAGCTTTGCCTAAGGAGGAACTCTTGGGCGACACATTGGAGCTGGCACTCGGGCTTCTTACAATAGCGATGAGGTATCCAAATCATTTCCCGAATTGGGGTGGTCTTGAAGGGGCAAATGCGTGCGTGAGGGGGATCGAAAGATCATTCTGCCGCTACGCGTCGGCCGAGGCTATCGAGCTTATCACGGTTGACTCCCCACGCAAGAGGACACCGCCCAAGAAGAATGAACAAGTCGCTGAGATCGTCAACAACTTGTCCGCTGACCTCGTGATTGATTTCACTGTGATCGTCGATGGTGATGTCTACCCCGTAGAAATTGCAAGGACCGACGAGACACAGGCCGCTGACAACGTCACGGGCGATCCAGGGGTTTCAGTTGCACCACCAATACCTACACAGGACGTTGATGTGGATGCACAACCTGAAGAAGAACAGGGTGCTGAAGAGCCTGATCCCAGGCAGATGATTCGTGAGGGACTCGTCGCACAGCTTCAGGACTATGTGGGAATACTTGCTCAGGGCGAAATGTCGGTCGGGAGCAATAGCTTCACGTTCTGCATTGCTTGTGGCAGTGAATCACATCATCTGTCCGATTGCACGGAGAACGCTGCAACCCGAGATCTGGTACTTCGAAGCATTCAGATCATCAGGGACAGTCTTCTTCGCTATCCACGTCGACCACCTACACAACAAGCGGAGCCAATGGACGTTGATACCACAGACCATGTGAGTGTTGCTTCCTCGGACCGACGACCCAAGGCCAAAGCCCGACCGCGGCGCGGAGGCGAAGCCGTTCGGGGTGATGTGGTCTTGATTCGTTACGAGAACAAGCACAACCTATGCACGGAAGTGGAGAACCGTCGAGGCCTACATGACGCTTGTGGTGTGCCGCTACGGGACATGGGACCCGAGAACAGTCAGCGGGTGGTGGATCTCATTGAGCAGCAGCTTTCGGACCATCGTGACCGACGACTGCCTCAACGAGGAGATCGTCCAAACTTTGGGTATGATGAGAATACTCAGGAATGGGCAAACCCAGGCTACGAATCCATCGGCGGCGGAAGGCCAATCCGATGCGGAATTCTTGACCTGATCCCGACCAAGGGTGCAAGCTTCATCAACAACCGATGGGACATCGTGAATGAAGTTGTCCTTCGCAACATCACCCATCATCGAAGAAGGAACGCAGAACGGGCACTATCCTGCATTCAATCTGACTTACGCCACAGAATTGCCAGGCGCCCAGGTTCAGAATGGCTTGACAACCGGTGCCAAGTGGCGTTCAACAGCGTCATTCGATGTGATGAAGGAGGATGGGTGCTGATCGAGGACTTGGTGAGGCAAGAACAACTATGGACCCATGAAAGCAGGCGCATTACCGAAGCGGTCTCAAGGACCGACGAGTACCAAAGGAAGAGAGTGTACAATGAAAGACTGCAGCTATTGTTCCAAGGGAATATGCTTTCACTCACGAAGCTCCACAAGGCCAAGATCCGGCTACAGTTCTTGGGTGTGAGGGTGAAGAACCCCGGCACAGAGACTCTTGGATCTGCGAACTCGAACATGTTAGTGTCGATTCCAGATCAGATCACAGAGATCCAGAACAACGACCGCTGCCGACACAATCAGAGGTACCTGAACGTTTGCAACGGCTGGGTGAAGCCATGGGCTGTTCGGGCCACGAGTGGTCACTCTACGATTTCGATCCCCAGAACAATTTGCTTCAGTTGGACAAGGACCGGTTCGCAATATCTCCGTCTATGACCCTCTTGACACGTCTCGGGGGCGCGTTCCACGCTACAGCATGCCGCAACTTGGATTCTATTGTTCTGCAGGGCGTCATGCCTGGTTCGGAGGATCCTGACGGGGACTTCGACCATCGGCGTCGATTTCAGGACAACCGAGGTGGCAGACTCCACAGTTACTGGGGGGTGTTCGCACCGTTCGACAGCCGGAACGCGACTACCAAAGCTCGGGTACACGGGCCGCAAGCCAAACACATGCCACTTGTGGTCCTCCCGAGAAGGTGGACGTATCACTGACAGCGGTGTCGTCATCGTTGGTCGAACGATATCGTTCCAGTTCGTGAAGGAGGTATGGTTTTGCGTCCCGAATCCTCAAGATACACATTCTTTCGCTCTGGTGGAAAAGATCTATGATGAACGATTGGAGAAAGAGATGGTGTTGGACTACAATGGATCCCCATTGCTTCCTGAATTCGAGAGATATCGAACGCCAAGCAAAATCATGGAATTGCTTTGCGAGATGCCTCCTGGACCTCATGACACAAGCAAGGAGCAGATAATGCGAGACCTTACCACTGTCTTGGAGTCCCACAGGGAGAACACGGTTCGGCATCACTACATGGACAAGGGCATCAAGTTTGTCATCAAGAACTGGCGACCCGAAGATCTACGAAGAGATGAGGATGGCAGGAGAATGAGGGTATGCCCAGCGTGCTACAACATTGTTCCAGCATGCTTTTCTCGATGCTCATCCTGCTGGTCACAATTCGTTTCTTGCGGATACTACCAAGGTACTCCACAACGGGATACTCCAACGGAGATCCCAAGTGACTTCATTGCTCAGACGATGGAAGCTGCGGCAGCAGCAGTACCTGAGGCAACCGTCGAGGAACAGGAAGCCATGGAAGCGGAATCGGTTGCGGAACCCGAAGCAATTCCAGAACCATCCGTTGTTGGTGATGACGATCCAGAACAGGAACCTGATGAAGAAATGGACACGGAACCAGGAGAGGACTTTGATGACGAAGTACCAGATGCGGTGGCACAGGAACGACGTCCCGTCCTCATTGCCGGTCAGTCCTTGAACATCGACCCTGAACTGCAGATCGCCCGCACCGCCATGCAGCCGTCCTACTACCACGGAAAACGAAATGCCCATTGCATCGACGCCAACATGGCTGCTCTTTCGTACATGGCATTCGTGGTATGCAGAACCATCTACAAAGCTTGGTCAGGATTCGCGAAGTGGGCGACTATGCCGCTGTTTCAGATGAGAGAGAATTTCGCGCACGGCCAACGCTATGTGTGCTCGGAAAGTGGGGAACTTTGGCTGGAGTGGACAAAGAAACAGGTGTGAGCAGGGATGTGACTGATGAGGAGATCCTTCGCTTTGCCAAGGAGCCTGACAACCTCAAGTCGTATGATCCCAACGGGACTTACACTTTGAAGCGCTTCCGGACGAACCAGATGCTTTCGCTATTGACACGGGGAGCCAACATGATGGGAATCGGCAGGGACAACTTCAATCCAACCACGTACTTGAAGAGTAACAAGGATGAAGACGTGAAGGCAATGCACTTTTGTTGCCTAAACGTCCTATGCGAAGTTATCCCGATGGTGACAGGACATCAACAATTTTCGGTACTACGAAACACGCCAACTGGACCGGTGGACTTTCTGTACATCGACCCGGTCGGCATCCTCTTGACTCATGCAGATTATTCCGTCCAGACCATTGGACTGCTGGTGGACCACAACGTGCAAATGCCAGCGCACTTCTTGGACAGATTGGTCAAGTCCAGAGTTGAAAGACAGCAACATCCGAATGTTCGACGTCCTGAAGCATTACATCACATTTCGGCCGAAGAATATCTCCCTCCGGGTGGTACTTCCATCATGGACACGCCCGTCACTACGGAGGAACGTGCAAGCGCTTCCTCGGCAAAGGGACCGTCAAAAGGGCGTGAGAGAACCGGAGATGATCAACATGGAGGTTGGAACGCCAACTCTTACCATGGCTACATCGCCGGCAAAGGCCGAAACAAAGGCAAGGACAAAGGAAAGCAGAAGAGCCAGTATCCAGAGGAGAACCTCCGGCCCTGGGAACGCGATCCTACGTCAACGCGAAGATGGCGGTGAGACAACACCTGATCTACCTCATCTTCCAGCTTGTGACCTCTGCGCTTCGCACGTGGAATCCCATCGCGAATGCTTCTTTCTTCGGTGACGCCTGATTCGTTTGCCATTTTAGGGGATCGTTACCGACGTAAATGAGTGTCACAACGTCTCTAATTGGGATGCAAAAGCTCTGATCCATATGTCAAAGTTGCGGCGGAACAATTTTCTGATATTCCTATCGTGCCATCTTCCGGGTGAGCAGCGTCGGAGACGCAACTCATGGGGGGTGCGAACGGACTGCGATGCCTTGTCAAGTTCTAAGGTGTCACTATAAGAGCTGTGAGCAAGACCGTGTAAAGTGCAAGGGAAGAGGGCACGCTACGCGTCCCTCGTCTCTAGGAGTAGGATTGTGGTAGTGCTACGCACACCGCAATGCCTATCCGTCCTTTCAGTATGACCGCCCATGCAACATTTGGCTCAAGAATGAGCACAAGCTCTAGAAAGCATTGCCCATAGCTAAAGTGCTATAATCTTCTGTGATTCTCCGAGTGGACAGAGCTATCCCGTGCACAGACGATCCACCGCCGGCCGTGAGTGTGCAAAACGAGCGAACGCTGGATCTGCCTGCATAGGAGCGCGTGTGTGGAAGTGGAAGTAACAGTGGTCCAGTCTGTAGAGGGCAACCACGCCAACAGTCAATATAGCTCTTTGTGGGGTGAGCGACAGAGAACATCACCAAGATCAAATCCCCACGCATACTACTACTACTACTACTACTACTACTACTACTACTACTACTACTACTACTACTACTACTACTTTTTGGCCGGCGGGCCCGGAACATGCGCTCACCATTGAACGGGTTTGTGTTGAAAATCGGTGCCGGAGCGGGTTCGTGATGCTCGACGATTCCGTGCGGCTGTGTTCGACCCATCCTGAACCCTCCCGGACCACGATCCGAGGCTTGCCGGCACCGTTTTGGCCGCCTGGCCGGGAACAGGCGCTAAGCATAAGCGGGGTCTATGTTAAAATCGAGCGTCGCGCCCGTGCATGGTCCACTCGCAAAACGGGCAGCGCTTGGGGGCCGTCGGGGCGCACCCTCGCCGGGCGGATGCAAAATCCGAAAAAATTGGGGTGCGGCATGGTGTTTTAGGGCCATAGAACTTGGGTCAGGGTTTTGAGGATATAGCTATTTTGCTCCTGCGTGGGCAAGGGTTGGGTACGAAGCCCGCGAAGGGCAAAACACCCACCAAGGGCAAGAAACCCGCAAAGAGCAAAAAACCCGCCGTGGGGCAAGAACCCGCGAAGGGCAACAAGCCCGCGAAGGGCACAAAAGTCCAAAACCCAAAAGCCTAAACCGCTGCTGAGGAAAGACTTCCACGAGCCCGAAGGGCAAAGCGTGGCAGGATTTGTGAGAGAGGTGCTGAAAAGCCCGCGGCTTGAGGATTGTAGTACCCTTATAGGAACAGGCAAGCGGAAAAAACATACCAAAAACAACAGAAAAACAACACCGAAAAAAACGCACGACCGCTGGCATGGGGTGATGGAACATGCTCTTCCATACGCGCAGCTTCATGTTAGCTCAAGCTTAGCTCCATGGCCTTTTAAGTTCTCCCTTTCTTGGCTGGACGGCTCTGGGCCGAGCTCTGCTTGCCACTACTACTTTAGAAGCCGTGTTTTTTCCGTGTCCTTCAGGCCGAAAGCGGAGTTTTGTGGATGGCGTCCAATGTGGTGCGCTTACCTGACGCGTCTGTTCGGCTAAGCCCCTTGTGGCTGGTATATGATTCAAGCAGCTTTTGCTGTCTGTAGGGGACACAAGCAGATGACGTGACTTACAAGCCCAGTCCGTTCATGAAAGCTGCTGCAGCTCGGCTGCAGTGACAATGCAAGCGGCTGGCCCGTGGCACGAGAGAATGCACGAACTCCGCACCGGGCAGCCTAGGCACAAATTATTGAGGCCATATGGGTTGGGATGTGGGACTCGCCTTGCATGACCGCTTTTTGCTGAGCTGCTGGTTTTTATCCAGGCTTCCGAAGGCCATGTGCCCGATGACCTGAGCCTTGACTGTGGTTGGCCCTAGCTAGAGGCGCGGGGCAGCGTTTCGGAGAACTTGACCGAGGAATTGGGATCCCCTGACGATGAGCTATGGCCGAAGCTCCGGCTTGCCAGTACTCTTTGTGCTTTTGTTCATGTGGCACTGCGAGCCAAGGCGAGAATGGTCTGCCGAGCGACGCGATCGAGCTTCCGCCGGAACTGATGATGCCTCTTGGCAACAGCGCGGAGGGAGACCCAAGAGAACCGACTGCCGACTGTACCTCAGTACCTCTCTCCGAGGAACCTCGTAGGCCCTGGCCTTGCAGCGGTCCGAGCAGCCCAACGACCGCCACCTCCCGCAGCCGCTTGGAGTGAGGTTAAAGGCAAACAGCCGGTTCAAACAGACGGAATGAGATGGAATGTGCAGCGAGGCACCATTGGCTCCATCCCAGGAGCGTGCAAGGCAAGTCCTGGCTTCGGATTCTGGCCTGTTTCGGATTGGCTGTCGCAGTCGCATCATGAAAGGAAACGCTTGCAGCAGAGAAAGGACGCCTGCTGTGAACTGCAAGATTCTGCAAGTACAGGCGCTGCACTGTCTTTCTTTGCGGCTCTAGATCTGTTGCAGGAGGCCGCTGCCCGGGAAGCTGCCGAAAAAGCAGCCCCTAGCCTATCGCAATTACGGAAGATCTTCTGCTGTTCCCTCGGCTTTGAGCTTTGATGTGCAGCGGTCATCTGCCAACAAAGGAGACCCAAGAGAAGCAGGCTTGGTTTGTTGGAGGTCCACTGTGTGCGGTGTGAAGGCAGACGGCAGCTCGTGTGAGGCAGAGGAAGTATTGGATGAGTCCTGGATCGATCAGATGGAGCAGTGGCTCGGCCGGTAGACTGGTTCAGGTCCATCCCAAAAGTTTAAGCCTGCGAACCAAGGAAGAATGCCAAAAAGAAGGCCCTTTCTTGCATCCCATTGTCGCAGCTTTTTGTGATGCGCCAGCCGTCAGGCAAACCAAGAAAAGGCAGCTCAAATCCGCAAAGAACGCAAGAAGGCCTTCCATCGATTGCAGATTCAGCAGCGATCATGCGAGAACCGCTGGAGCTAGGCCAAGAAAGCAGACGCTGTTGCAAAGCAGGCAGGTCAGCGGGTGCAGTCCACGACCCAGATTACAGGCAGATGCATCCATGCAGGAGGCATTGGAGGTAGCAGAAGCAGAGGACGTCAAAGAAGATGCCGAAGCTGAGGCGAGTTTGAGCTGTTTAGCTGAGCAACGGTGCTTCCAATAGCATCGACACGGTAGGGCGAGCGTGAGAGAGATGGAGAGGCCGCGACCTGCGCAGGTCGCGGGTGCATTCGCGCGCGGTGGGGTGGGGAACTTCCCATCCCACCACAACCCTGGCGAAAGAAAGGGGGCTAGACCCCTTCCTTCAATCTGAAGCAAGCAAAACACCGGATCCCGCACCCTCCCGATGCAGATGGGTGGACCCTGGAACGACAGCATGAACTGGGAGACTGACCACCTCCTCAGTCGCAATGATGCTGTAATCCGCTGTTCATCTGCATGAACGGCGACTCTGAGAGCGGAGGTTCACAGCTGCAGACCACGGGGGACACACAGGAGAGTCTGGTGATGTTTTTGCGTGTTTGTACATGCATGTAGTGCTGTTTGGCGCCATGTGATCCCCCAAACGACTGCCAATGGGGGACACGGGGAAACCTTCCCAACATGCAGTATGAATAAAGCACCGAATGATAATCCTCCAAAGCAGGCCGAAGCTCGGTGAACTTCTAGTGTAAAGTCGGCGGTGATCAGGGCTTGTGTTCGGCCGGGGCATCAGTCTTACATCTTCAAAGGACTCTCGGCAGCGGTGAGCCACTTCTAGGCTGCTATGTGTTCCTCTGTTTTGCCAGAACCGAGGGATCCCATTAGCAACAAATCAAATACAGTTGTGATGCTTCGACTGTGCTTGATGTGGAGACTGCCGCCTGTCATGCGCACAGCTCCCTCACGATGAGACTTGCGTTAGTTGATCCAGCAACTTGTAGAAACAAGACAGTTGGCGAGCAGCCTTGGGGCCGTGTAATGATGTGATTGTTTGTATGTTGATCATGGGGGGTTTCATGATGTCTTGATATGCATTTGCGCCTCAACACTGTGCATGCAGAAGCACTGCGAAATGGACCCGTCGAGGGATTTCTTTGTGTAGTGGGTCAACATGTTGTGTTTTGAAAGTGGAGCGACGGGGGACTATTATCATTCACGCATGTTGTGAGAAGCGTTGCTCCCTCATGGCATGACTTAGTTCAACGTTAGAGAGCAATCAACACAAGTTTCACGTCCTGTTGGGGCAGTTGTGGACGGGTGACTTGCCATCGAAATGAAGAAGGGACCTCACGCCCCAAAAAAGACAAGGGGGCGGGTTTAGGGCAAGTTTAAGGTTTCTGAAGGAGACAGGTGAGAGAGGGCAGTCTACACTAGCAGATGGTTCAACGAGGAAAGGGCGTGTCTTTTCCGAGCGGTGCACTCCGAAAGTGCTGTGAGACCTTTCAATGAACGGAATGCAACACATCACCGTGGCGACGGGCGATGCTTTCTCTTGAAAGGATGTCGGGTTGGGTTCGATGCTGAGGTCTCTTCATCTCTCTCCCTTTGAGAATTTAGACCCCCTCAATGGGAGGGAACGCGCATCTCCTAGCCAGGACAGCAGGGCTATTCCGCTTTAACCCGCAGACCAAACCACAAGTGAGTCTGCATTTTTAAAGCTCCATTCCATAATGAAGAGCTGCCCGCGGCGCATGAGTCCTGAAACAACCGCCTTGCCGTCAGTAACTACGAAGTGAAACAACAGATATATACCGAACGGGCATTTCTTCAAGCCTTCCAACAATGAACGCTGGGCTTGACACACACCAGACACAAGGTGCATGTGGGCTGACAGCAGGCCTACAGTTTTGCACCGGTGCTACGGCGCGAAAGCATCTCTTTCGATCAATATCTCGGTGTGTGTGTGTGTGTGTGCGCGTGTGTGTGCTTCGGCATGCCTTCTCCAAGCCTGCCAGCAAGCCAGAAAGAAAGAGCAGCATGTATGCAGCATTCCAGCCTTACTTCGTGGTGTGGACTTGGTAACTGGGTACTGGTTATGGCCCAGACTCCACATGATTCCGTCCTTTGGGTGCAAGTCGCGGACAGATATATTTCTTTCGAGTGCCTCACCCCTGAAGCCCGAACTTGAGCAGGTAGAGGATGAACCGGAGGAGGAACAGGCTGAAGATCCGATCGACGAGGAGGACATTGTGCCTGCATGAGGTCTCTGCGTTCTAAAACCCGTGTCTGCGCAGGAGGAGGACACGCAGTTTGTGGAGCAGTCGAAGCAGCGCCGCAAGCGACAGGCCAAGCAGGCAGCCTAAGTGTCTGGGAACTTTCGCCTGTAAAACGGACATGCTTGTCGAAAGCATTGGTTCTATCTTGCTGACACAGCTTGCAGAGCTGATGTCTAACACTTTCGGATGCGAAGGCTTTTTCCATGAAGCATGTGGGAACATGAGGGAGCATGTGGGAAGACGGGGGCATCACCTTTGAAGAGGCCAAGAAGCTTGCAGAGGCCGGCGGTCCCTTTGGTCGCTGCGTGGCCTCCCTCCAACTTCCTGCACGTGGCGTAGCATGCCTGGCATTGCGGCATACCTGCCCGGCAGGAAAAAATACGTCAGGAGGAGGAGGAGCAGCGCCAGAAATTGGAAGCAGCATTGCGCGAGAGAAGAGAAGCTGATCAGAGAAGAAAGGCAAGCATCGGCAAGTTTCTCAGACATGCCACCGGTGTTGGCGTTCTCCAGGCACAGGAGGAGCAGGACCGCTTGGAACAAGAGCACCAACAAAGGCTGCAACGGGAGGCAGAGCAGGCAGAATTGCGCCGCAAGGCAAGTGCCACATGTGCCGATCATGTGCCTCACTGGTTTCGCGTCTTTGGAAGCTCGCGGCGCGCGTGCCCGGCGTGCCCGTTGCAGAGTGCAGGCCGAGAAGGAAGCCGAGCTGAAGAAAGAAGAGGAGGAGCGCCAGGAGCGCCAGAAGGAAGAGAAGCGCAAGCGTGAGGAAGAGGAGAAAGAGCGCCAGAGGCAAGCTGAGGAGGAAGAGCGGAAGCGACAGGAGAAGGCCGAAAAGATCAAGGAGGAACAAGCCGCTGAGACGAAGGTGCTCGTGCCTGCTTTTCTGGTTGTGACGTGTCATCACTGTGCGGCCAGGAAGCGGAGGAGCTGGGGCGCGAGCAGGCGCCTACGTAAGGAACGCACATCTTTGGATCAGCCTGTGACAGCCTGTGTATGCAGTGATAGTCTTGTGTTAGGTCAAGCAGAAGGCGGCAGAAGAGCGCCGTCGAGCTGAGGAGTTTCAGGAGACTTGTGCAGACACTTTGGATGGCTTTATATGGCTTCTGTTGCCAAGCGCTTTGGCCTGTTTGCCTCATCGACTCATCGTTGCTATTCCTTTTGGGTTGCGATTTGTAGCCGCTGGTTAGGAACATGGGCGGAAGTTCTCGGCAGACGATAGATACGTGAGGAATGTGCGCAGTGGAGACCGTCTGTTCAGGAAGCTATGGCACAACGGGACGCAGAGAGATCACGACGCGGAGGAAGGGATAGAAGATCGCAGGCAAGACGCAAGTATGCTTTCCATGCGTGCCGCTGGATCTGGAGATTGCATCGAGCTTTGCTAACTGTTGTCCGGATCTCGCGCAGGCCAATTCTGAGCATCAGGACTACATCGGTGTAACATGCTGCAACGGCGACTATGCACTTCGTTGATTGGATCCTGCTTTTGGTCTTTGTGGTAGGAGAGTGAACAGCCACCACAGGCAGGGGGCTGCACAGATTGGCGCCAACTACCGCTGTGACTTGCACGATCGCGCACCGGGAGAACAGGTGAAGTCCCTACGCCAGACGCTGACTCCTTCCCAGCTCCGGCGTCAACAGCGTAAGCGCCAAAAAGAGGCTGCTCGGCTCAACCGATGGTGCCTTTACGACCGCACGCCGCGCGTATCAATTTGCAGCCAAGGCGAGGCGAGCAGCGGAGGCAGCCGAGGCAGCAGATACATACAACATGACATCCTAAACCAGTGCGAGTTGTGGTGATCCAGCCTTTGGTGGAGTGCGATAAGCCTGCTGCGATCTTCGGTCGGCATGGGAAGCCCTCGCTATCGCTGCTGTGGGTCTCCTGATCGAAATGCAATTCCCGGACCCTTAGAGATCAGTGCTTTTACTTTCCTTGAGCGAGCGCGCCTGTTGGTGTTAGGCTCGCTTGACTCGTCGTTTAGGGCCACGGCGGCGGGCGGCGGAGTAGATGAGTAGATCTCAGGGCAGACCTGCCAGCCTGACAGGCTGAAGCAACCGGGGGCCACAAGGCAGACGCTTGGGCGCTTCTTTGTCCTGGGCGCAAATTCGACATATCTCGGCAATCTTGCAGGGAAACCACAGTGACAAAGAAGACAGTGAGGAGGACTTTGTCGAAGAGGAGAAGCCAAAGCCATCCGAGCGGAAGCAGCACGAGCAGCTCGACAGATCGCCTCGGCTTTCACATCCTTCTGTAGCGATGCGATATCTAGGCCTGCATAGGCCTCGCCTTGATCTATACTCAGTCGAGGCGCCATCCGAGGAAGGAGCGAGAGAAAGCTGAGACAAGGGCGCAGCAGGCGAAGAACGGCCTCCGTGGTACAGGAAGACTAGGTGCTTGAATTGGCATGACTGCTCTCAGGTCGAAAGAAACTCTTCGGACGAGAAGGCAGATTCCAGGCGAGGTAGCAAAGAAGATGCGAAGACACCCGAGGCAAAGCTTCGAGAGCACACGTGCGACGAAACAGTCACATAGCATGCCGAGCCGATGGCAACGAAGCATCTGAGTCGTGAGGCCAGAACTAGCAGCCCGCCGCGGGAAGAAGCGCAAGAGCGGGAGTCTCAGAAGTCAGAAGCTCTGAGTACGGCCTTTTCCTCATCTCTTCATTCTTTACAGGATGCTGCCTGGTGCCAGCACGCCCGAGAGACAGGTAGGGGGTTTTCATCCAAAGACCAGGGCAGCGAGCGAGACTGAGCGAGACGTTGCAGGAGTCCGAGGAGCTGGAGAAGCCGGAAACCGCCGCGGCCAAGGAGTTGAGGCAGATGGGGTCGACACTTCATGCGTTAACAGCACGACACGCCCCCTTGCAACGCATACCCAGGTCGGATGCCGAGGTGCGTGTATCGTGGAGATGCTTTCATCCTTGTCCATTGTAGTAACCCGATTCGCAGGCATTCACTCTTTCCGGGTGACCTGGCTACATGCAAGTCGCGGCGTGCAGAAGTGAGAAAACGTTGGGTGCTTGCCGAGGTCCAGTCAGGCATTTGGCCGACGCAAGCGGTCGCAGGCAGCTTGCAAAGGCTTGGACGTCTCCAAGTTTGTGCAACGTAATGCAGGATATGCAGGACGAGCAGACGTTCCCGGCTCGGCGATCTTTTCTCGAAAGCTGTGAGCCTTCAACTCTGCGTCCGCACTCTGCACTACTAAGTCTGATGCAATCGATGATGCCCATCACAACGCTGATGATCTCGCAGATTCCAGACCACATGGATGCCGATACCTTCCGGTGCCAAGCCCAAGCACTGCATCTTCTGTGGTTGAAGAATGACTAACGAGTACATCGCTCCTGTTTGCTTGCATTTGTCAGCGGTTCGGACGCCTCGGCGAACGGCTGAGACGGCACCAGTGCGTCATGTAGTGTCTTGTGTCTTCGAAACAA
>CAJNDT010000236.1:0-21738 GCA_905221615.1 Symbiodinium sp. CCMP2592
CGACAGGAAGCACTCAATCGCAAATGCAGTGTGTTCCCATGTCGCTCTGAAAGGACTCTGGCTCGCAGTCTTGCTGTGCTGTGCGACAACAGCTCCACTATATAGCTCAGATACCAATCCGCGTGGTGAAGCACACCGATGCCGCCTGCACTTTGCCCCGCGAAGATGAGCAGTGACGAGCGCCTTAGAGTCAGTCTTGTGGGTTGTGAGTCGAAGCAGCACGCAATGGCTACAGATGCCCTGGGACCTAGGAAAGAAGCCTTTCTGTGCCTGCAAACTCAGCTGTACGTGGAGTTTCCTTGCACCGTCGCTTCACTCGGTCAATATCTTCTGGGTCGCAATTTCGGGAATAACAACTCCAAAACCAGCATGCTACCAGGATCTCGGCAAGTTCGGGATTGTCAAGAATCGGATTACTGCCGCGTGTGTAAGCATTGTACAGAGCATCTCCTCACAAGCACTCCGCAAAAGGCACCTCAGGGAAGTGGTGTTGACCAGGTGCTCCACAACGGCTTCAAGAATGTGGTGTCCGCCTCAGTGACAGCACAGCTCTGCGCCCTGGATCACACACAAAAGCATCTTGCAGCAACAAGGCACCATGGGTGCTGAGCTTGACAGGTGAGACAAAACTGTCGGATGCCGGCGAAGATGCTCATCTGCAAATCGCCCACGATCAGGCGAGGTTTGTGGTCCATGCCTCCGCGATGGGACAGAGGATCCTTTTACAACGGCACCTCACTGCTACTTCTATTTCAGCTGCTTCTGCTGCTGGTTTCTTCTACTTTTGGTTCTACTCCCACTTCTGTCATCACTACTAGGATGCGGCATGTCTGAGCGTCGGCTCGAGTCCCGAATCATCTTAGCAAAGTGCATGAGCACAGCCGGGGACGAGGCCCAGCCAGAGGTCTCCACTGCAGTATGGCACGAAGACCTTTTGTGAAAGAGAAGCTTCTGGAATGGAGCTTTGGGTGACCTGATTCTTCTTGACGTCTTGCCTGAGATTTCTTAGGAGACCGGGCTCCCATTGCAACGTCGAGAAGCTGTTCACAAGTTGGAAGCTGTTTTTCGCAAAGAGCTGTAAACAGGAAAGCTGTTCGCGGTGCATGCAACCGACTTATCAGAGGCTGTGTGTACACACATATGTATCTTTGTCTGCGTGCAGTTGATGTTCAGTTGTAGTACCACTTTGTTTTACCGGCAAGCATGAGAACCACTGTGATTCTGCACTGCTGCAGCCGTTCATGCCATGCCACTGTCGCAAGTTGTCGCTGTTGCTGCTGTCATCTGCTTGTTTCGGCTAGATGATCTTGCCGCTGACTGTAACTTTGTTATCAAGATCGCTGTCGCTGTTCTGACTTGTCTCGTTGTTGCTGCTACCACCACTGCCAAGTGACCTATGCCGTCACTATGGGTTTCTTGCCTGCTGCTGTTGCTTCTGCCGTCGCAGCACTGGTCTCAAGAACTCCTGTCTGAGTGCAGCAGGGAAGCCTGACTAAAGCCATGGAAGACGCTGGACGGAGCGCTCGAGAAAGGAACCGCCTTTTCAGTTGAGGCAGAAGACTTGGATTCGAGGCTTCTCGAGCCAGGTGTTTCTTCCACTTTACTCAAAGTCTCGAAAAAGAGCACGGAGAAGCAAGGTACGAAGGTCTTTGTTGAGCCAAAGTGACCCTTCACTACCAAACATCGCCTTCAGCAAGTGCCTGAGGCAAAGATCAACGTCCGCTCACAGCAGAAGGGCCAGCACCCAAGTGTCAGGAACCATGCTGTGAGAAACCATGCAATCGAAGCTCGCATGAACCGGAAACGGGTCGCCTGTAATCTGCGAACATCCCTAGTGCATGAACGTCGGGCACTTCAAAAAACGATATACATATTTTTATACATATATATGTACACATGTATTTCATCTTCTATTTCATAACCTACATTAAATGATGCTACATTACATCAGATTGAACTTTACATCGTCTTATACTTTATTGTGTTTTATCCTAGTAAAGCCAAATCTCTGAAAAACTTTTCTATGGCTATATAACCTTACATAACATAACATAGTGACACATAGCAAGGAAAAGGGACACTATAGTCCACAAGAATTTTGTCCCTATGTCCGAATCTTAAAGTGATTCTGCATGGCTTCGGCCTCGGGATCCCAGGTTTCGGGCCAGAGCTTCGAGCTGCCATGGCTTGTAGCCGCTCGGCGCCTTGCCAGGAGACGCGTCGGAGGGCAAAATGACACGTCCATGAAGTCTTAGGTTTCGGGTTTAGTATAAGACAATACAACGGCACATCATATATGACACACCATATACCATAATATACTGTCATGTGATATATTCTCATGTCCATAGCAAGGTCTCCATAAAGAACCAGTGGGATGCCTGCAGTCGAGGGCGTCGATGCACAGGCCACCGCCATCAATGAAGATCACCCACTTAGATGGGTCTTGCTCACCTCAGCATCCAAGGAACTGTGGTAATGTAGAAACCTGATTAAGAAACACTGGGCCTTTATTATTCGGGTTCCTCATATGAGTCCTGCTATCTTGGCGTGACAGGCCCAGGGCTTCTTAATCAGTTTCCTTCATCAAGTGGAGCTGAACGTGTTGCGACTCCGGCTGTGGGATGCTCGGCCTTTAAGGCTCAACCTTATTGCTGATGGCCGGTAGGGAACCAGCGCCTGAAGTCGTCCGCCCCGAAACCCAGCACCCGCAGTGTGGAACCGATTCAGAAACAAGGCGCATGGCTACGAATGATAACGTGAACCTTTGACATTGCTTGTATCTGCACATCTAGATCTACCTATTTATCTGTATACATATATATATATATATGTATATTCATATATATATATATATATGTATATATGCTGGGATGGGCTTTGGCAGCCCTGAAAATTATTTATGGATCCGGGCTGTTTTTGTGCATCCATGTGAATGCAACACCAAGCAGCAATCACTCACTCTTTTTCTCCCGCGATCATGTGGAATGTGAACAGTGGTAACAAGAAAAATGCGACACTGACACTGGCAGCTCAGACGATGGTGGCCTGCAGGAGCAGGCAGAAACCAAAATCTGGCGTGACACTCTGACAATGGAAGCATTTGACACTCATTCTGTGTGGCCAGTACAATAACACACCCAATGCGCACCCCTCCATGCCTGCTCAAAGTTGACACTGATTTCCAGCTGGTAGGCCTGACATAATAGAAACACGTGACACTCATTCTGTGTGGCCAGTACAATAACGCACCCAAGACGCACCCCTCCATGCCTGCTCCAAGTTGACACTGATCTCCAAGACGAAGGCCTGCCATAGTGGATGCATTTGACACTCATTCTGTGTGGCCAGTACAATAACGCACCCAATACGCACCCCTGCCTGCCTTGTCACAGTTGACACTGATCTCCAGCTGGTAGGTGTGTCAACTTTGAGCACGCATGGAGGGGGCCTATTGGGTCCCAACACACACCCTCCATGCCTGCTCAAAGTTGACACTGATGTCCAGCTGGTAAGCCTGACATTAAGGAGCAATTGACCGGCCAGGACAATAACGCACCCAATACGCAAACCTGCCTGCCTTCTCCAAGTTGACACTGATGTCCAGGAGGAGGACCTGACTTTAATGGATTGACACTCATCGACATCCACTGCACCGTAACTGCTTGTCGACATGGTGACACTTGGCAGAGGAATCATCAACCAAAACAGAGTAGCACCAGCCAGGCGGCGAGCGGCTCATTCAGACCTTGACTCTTCGAGCAGCTTGACGGTCTGTCAAACTGCTCGAGGAGTCAAGGTCTGAGAGAGCCAGCTGACACTTCATTCCATGACAAAGCAGACGGTAAGCCTGACATAACGGAATCACTTGACACTCGTTCTGTGTGGCCAGTACACTAACGCACCGAACACGCACCCCTCCATCCGTGCCTTCTCTAAGTTGACACTGATGCCCAGGAGGAAGACCTGACTTTAGTGAACTGTCGTCGACATGGTGACACTTGGCAAACTTAAATCATCAACCAAAACAGAGTCATAGCACCAGCCATGCGGCGAGCGGCTCATTCAGACCTTGACCACTCGAGCAGCTGGACGGTCTGTCCAACTGCTCGACGAGTCAAGGTCTGAGCGAGCCAGCTGACACTTCATTCCATGACAAAGCGAATGGTAAGCCTGACATAATGGAAACATGTGACACTCATTCTGTGTGGCCAGTACAATAACGCACCCAATTCGCACCCCTCCATGCCTGCTCAAGTTGACACTGATTTCCACCTGATAGGCCTGACATAATGGAAGCATGTGACACTCGTCATTCTGTGTGGCCAGTACAATAACGCACCCAATTCGCACCCCTCCATGCCTGCTCCAAGTTGACACTGATTTCCAGCTGGTAGGCCTGACATAATGGAAGCATGTGACACTCATTCTGTGTGGCCAGTACAATAACACACCCAATGCGCACCCCTCCATGCCTGCTCAAAGTTGACACTGATTTCCAGCTGGTAGGCCTGACATAATAGAAACACGTGACACTCATTCTGTGTGGCCAGTACAATAACGCACCCAAGACGCACCCCTCCATGCCTGCTCCAAGTTGACACTGATCTCCAAGACGAAGGCCTGCCATAGTGGATGCATTTGACACTCATTCTGTGTGGCCAGTACAATAACGCACCCAATACGCACCCCTGCCTGCCTTGTCACAGTTGACACTGATCTCCAGCTGGTAGGTGTGTCAACTTTGAGCACGCATGGAGGGGGCCTATTGGGTCCCAACACACACCCTCCATGCCTGCTCAAAGTTGACACTGATGTCCAGCTGGTAAGCCTGACATTAAGGAGCAATTGACCGGCCAGGACAATAACGCACCCAATACGCAAACCTGCCTGCCTTCTCCAAGTTGACACTGATGTCCAGGAGGAGGACCTGACTTTAATGGATTGACACTCATCGACATCCACTGCACCGTAACTGCTTGTCGACATGGTGACACTTGGCAGAGGAATCATCAACCAAAACAGAGTAGCACCAGCCAGGCGGCGAGCGGCTCATTCAGACCTTGACCACTCGAGCAGCTGGACGGTCTGTCAAACTGCTCGAGGAGTCAAGGTCTGAGAGAGCCAGCTGACACTTCATTCCATGACAAAGCAGACGGTAAGCCTGACATAACGGAATCACTTGACACTCGTTCTGTGTGGCCAGTACACTAACGCACCGAACACGCACCCCTCCATCCGTGCCTTCTCTAAGTTGACACTGATGCCCAGGAGGAAGACCTGACTTTAGTGAACTGTCGTCGACATGGTGACACTTGGCAAACTTAAAGGTATCATCAACCAAAACAGAGTCATAGCACCAGCCAAGCGGCGAGCGGCTCATTCAGACCTTGACAGCTCGAGCAGCTTAACGGTCTGTCAAACTGCTCGAGCTGTCAAGGTCTGAGCGAGCCAGCTGACACTTCAGCCATGACAAAGCGAATGGTAAGCCTGACATAATGGAAACATGTGACACTCATTCTGTGTGGCCAGTACAATAACGCACCCAATTCGCACCCCTCCATGCCTGCTCCAAGTTGACACTGATTTCCACCTGATAGGCCTGACATAATGGAAGCATGTGACACTCGTCATTCTGTGTGGCCAGTACAATAACGCACCCAATTCGCACCCCTCCATGCCTGCTCCAAGTTGACACTGATTTCCAGCTGGTAGGCCTGACATAATGGAAGCATGTGACACTCATTCTGTGTGGCCAGTACAATAACGCACCCAATTCGCACCCCTCCATGCCTGCTCAAGTTGACACTGATTTCCACCTGATAGGCCTGACATAATGGAAGCATGTGACACTCATTCTGTGTGGCCAGTACAATAACGCACCCAATTCGCACCCCTCCATGCCTGCTCCAAGTTGACACTGATTTCCAGCTGGTAGGCCTGACATAATGGAAGCATGTGACACTCATTCTGTGTGGCCAGTACAATAACGCACCCAAGACGCACCCCTCCATGCCTGCTTCAAGTTGACACTGATTTCCACCTGATAGGCCTGACATAATAGAAGCATGTGACACTCATTCTGTGTGGCCAGTACAATAACGCACCCAATTCGCACCCCTCCATGCCTGCTCCAAGTTGACACCGATTTCCAGCTGGTAGGCCTGACATAGTGGACGCATGTGACACTCATTCTGTGTGGCCAGTACAATAACGCCCCCAATTCGCACCCCTCCATGCCTGCTCCAAGTTGACACTGATCTCCAGCTGGTAGGCCTGACAGAATGGAAGCATGTGACACTCATTCTGTGTGGCCAGTACAATAACGCACCCAATTCGCACCCCTCCATGCCTGCTCCCAGTTGACACTGATTTCCAGCTGGTAGGCCTGACATAATGGAAGCATGTGACACTCATTCTGTGTGGCCAGTACAATAACGCACCCAATTCGCACCCCCCCATGCCTGCTCCAAGTTGACACTGATTTCCGGCTGGTAGGCCTGACAGAATGGAAGCATGTGACACTCATTCTGTGTGGCCAGTACAATAACGCACCCAAGACGCACCCCTCCATCCCTGCTCAAAGTTGACACTGATTTCCACCTGATAGGCCTGACATAATGGAAGCATGTGACACTCATTCTGTGTGGCCAGTACAATAACGCACCCAGTTCGCACCCCTCCATGCCTGCTCCAAGTTGACACTGATTTCCGGCTGGTAGGCTTGACAGAATGGAAGCATGTGACACTCATTCTGTGTGGCCAGTACAATAACGCACCCAAGACGCCCCCTCCATGCCTGCTCAAAGTTGACACTGATTTCCACCTGATAGGCCTGACATAATGGAAGCATGTGACACTCATTCTGTGTGGCCAGTACAGTAACGCACCCAAGTCGCACCCCTCCATGCCTGCTCAAAGTTGACACTGATTTCCAGCTGGTAGGCCTGACATAATGGAAGCATGTGACACTCATTCTGTGTGGCCAGTACAATAACGCACCCAATTCGCACCCCTCCATGCCTGCTCCAAGTTGACACTGATTTCCAGCTGGTAGGCCTGACATAATGGAAGCATGTGACACTCATTCTGTGTGGCCAGTACAATCACGCACCCAATTCGCACCCCTCCATGCCTGCTCCAAGTTGACACTGATTTCCAGCTGGTAGGCCTGACAGAATGGAAGCATGTGACACTCATTCTGTGTGGCCAGTACAATAACGCACCCAACACGCACCCCTCCATGCCTGCTTCAAGTTGACACTGATTTCCACCTGATAGGCCTGACATAATAGAAGCATGTGACACTCATTCTGTGTGGCCAGTACAATAATGCACCCAATTCGCACCCCTCCATGCCTGCTCCAAGTTGACACTGATTTCCAGCTGGTAGGCCCGACATAGTGGAAGCATGTGACACTCATTCTGTGTGGCCAGTACAATAACGCATCCAATTCGCATCCCTCCATGCCTGCTCCAAGTTGACACTGATTTCCAGCTGGTAGGCCTGACATAATGGAAGCATGTGACACTCATTCTGTGTGGCCAGTACAATAACGCACCCAATTCGCACCCCTCCATGCCTGCCCCAAGTTGACACTGATTTCCAGCTGGTAGGCCTGACATAATGGAAGCATGTGACACTCATTCTGTGTGGCCAGTACAATAACGCACCCAATTCGCACCCCTCCATGCCTGCTCCAAGTTGACACTGATTTCCGGCTGGTAGGCTTGACAGAATGGAAGCATGTGACACTCATTCTGTGTGGCCAGTACAATAACGCACCCAAGACGCACCCCTCCATGCCTGCTCAAAGTTGACACTGATTTCCAGCTGGTGGGCCTGACATAATTTAATGGAAGCGTGTGACACTCATTCTGTGTGGCCAGTACAATAACGCACCCAATTCGCACCCCTCCATGCCTGCTCCAAGTTGACACTGATTTCCAGCTGGTAGGCCTGACATAGTGGAAACATTTGACACTCATTCTGTGTGGCCAGTACAATAACGCACCCAAGACGCACCCCTCCATGCCTGCTCAAAGTTGACACTGATTTCCACCTGATAGGTCTGACATAATGGAAGCATGTGACACTCATTCTGTGTGGCCAGTACAATAACGCACCCAAGACGCACCCCTCCATGCCTGCTCCAAGTTGACACTGATTTCCAGCTGGTAGGCCCGACACAATGGAAGCGTTTGACACTCATTCTGTGTGGCCAGTACCATAACGCACCCAATGCAAACCCCGTCCAAGCCTGCTTCAAGTTGACACTGATCTCCAAAAGGTGGGCCTGAGAAGGGCAGGCAATGACAGACAGTTAAAAACAAAAGCACATGGCGGAAGCAGGCACTGACACCTGCAGTTTCTTTTCAATTGCCGAATGACGCTGACTTTGACGGCAAGCTGATTGACTCTGGCGTTTTGCAAAGAATAGCGGACCCCGTTTGACACTGAATCATACTATTCGACAATGTCAATGACGATGTGACACTGGGTCCTGCCCTGCTGGTACCTGAAACAAAATTCCATCACGTGACTCTAAAATCGACACGATGACACTGACTGACACTCACTGGTCTTCACCAGACGCAATGACAGCTGTGTCTTCCATGTCAGAAGCAAAAAGCGTGGCCGGGGGAGTCTTTGACTCTCCGACCCTATCCTTGGTGCTGACAGTGACACGGATTTCCTTGGCAAGATCTGGGTCCGTCTTTGCGAGCGATCGTTTGACCACTGACTGGGTCTCCATGACCAGCGCTCGCTTCCTGCCCAGGATGATGGCAGAAAGATGTTAGGATGTTCAAAATAAAACAGACATCAACACGACTGCAAGGTGCAATTTGACCTATCATGTTATACAAAGACAACCGAATGCAACTGAATGTAAACGACCTCATTGAAAACCACGAACTGACATATATATATACAATATTGTAAACATTGTGATAATTATTGTAAAACTTAAAAGTTGGCATGTTAAATCCTGATAAGTGTTGCTTATTCATAATAAATAAGACTATATTGTACTCAATATTCTGTTTGACAAAAGTACTTTAAAAAATATGTAATAATATATGACAATTCAATGTCTAGAATATTTATTATGGCCAGTTATTGTTCTTAGCCGACTTGTTTGCTGCTAGCAAAAAACGACTATTACTGTTCACCATCTTTACTAAACTAGACACTCGTGGACTTAATAGTAATTATGATACCTGGCCTGTTTTCCTGACTCTTCGACAGGATGGGGCGGAGATCCAAGAATTCCTCGGACGTGAGCCTGACCCTCACAAACTGTGACTTGACCTCCGTGGCATGGTCGAGGAGAGCATTCACAGCTTGACTCTGGCCCGTGAGGACAGAATAGCCCACACAGCATGACGTCTGCGGAACCACATCCAGGCTCAGCTGACGACTGGAGTGGTGGAGCAAGACTTCGGATGGCCATGACAACTTTGCAATACAACAATTGCAACCGAGAACACCTTTGGTCTGGAGTCGCCAGGCCATGCCAGCATCTTACACTGATTCGAACAAGACGATGTTGTCATGACCCTCCACACAGTAGGTCTGTTCGTGACTCTTGGTGTTTGTCTTCATGAAGTTGAACATTGTGAAAAAGTCTGACGACTGTGGAGGCCATTTTGACACTCCTTTATCATCACACAGTAGTAGGTGAAGGAAACGTCGTTCTTGTCCATGACACTTTGCCTGATGGAGTGCTCCGAAACCACTTGACATGCTCCTGTGACGTTCCTTGCAAACTTGACGCTGGAGAAGATACCTCAGGGTGTCACTCAGAGATGACACTGAGGATGAATGGTACAGGAATGTTGTTGATTGGTAAGTCAGGTCCAGTATAAACTACAGTCTTTCAAAAAGAGACATGTTTAGAAACTTCTCGAGGATGACACTGCTGCAGTAGCAGCACATCGAACTGAACACAAATGGAACACTCCCAAACCGAGTCAAGTGACAGCTCATGACACTGAGCTTCGTCTGCTGCTCCGGGCCCCCCGCAAGAACGGTCAGGGCACGGTTGCAAGTGACGCTGCCACCCCCCGATGGAGTCAAGATGCCATCACAGAAAGCCCTCTGGGCCTCCCCCCCCAGTGTGATGGACAACATGACTCTGGAATCGCGAAATGTCTGCAGAGCACGGGGGGTTACTGACTCTAAGGTTGGCTCGTGACACATCGACGTTGAGAATCCCAAGCGTCTCGCTGACACTGACAGGCTGTCCTCCGGGTTTGATATTTTCGGAAGGTTGAGGAAGTTACTACCTTCTGTTTGGTGAAGTTGACTCTGACTTATAGTATTGCTTTTTTGTGCATACACAAATAACAACAGTAACAACAATTAGCTACTATGGTAGCTATTATTTTGAATTATTACACTGGTCTTAGTTTCATCGAGTTGCCTTCTGACAACTCCTAAGTTGAACCTGAAGTACTTACCTGTGTGTCTGTCGTTGCTGCAGGATGCTCAAGACATTTAACCCTGCTGATAGCAAACCCTGTAAACTCTGACAGGGCACGTAGAAAGCAGCCAGCTCACTCTGGTGGAAAACCGTCCCTTTCTTGACACTGAAGTCCGCCGCAGTGGGGACAAAGTCTCTCTTGGAAAGACAGGCGTAGAAGGTCGCCATGACTCTGCAACTGACAACAAGGGATCAGAAAGGGACACGGACGGCAATGACACTGACAGACTGGAGCCAAGAAGCCGCAGTGACCACTGGCATTTCATCTTGACAGACCAACCAATGACAACTGCTTGAGCAACCACCTCAACTGCTGAGCCTCGGACAGCAATGGCAATGATCGGACCATGGAAACCTGGCAACTGACAGCTGCACAGTCAGTGCTTGGCAGTGTTCTGACTCATCTTTTTTGAATGGCGCTGCAGCTCTTGACGCTCAGCAGCATGCATCCGTGTCTAGTGACACTGAACGCACGGGCATTCTTATTAATTAAAGTTGGATTGACACTGCCACTGTCACACAGGTTCCACATCCCCGGTGGATCCCAAAAGCAGCTCGGGCTCCAAGTGACACGACTAACACTGGATGATGAAGGCGTTCTTTCGTTCAAGGAACCCTGCGACCTTCTGACTCTGAATCTGTGAAACAGAGCAGGACACCTCGACATCACTCTGAGTCTGACTCTGAGTCTGCGAGTCCGAGCATGACATCTGCACATCGCCAGACTGTGGGCGAGGTGTCGTCATAATAATATCATCGTGACCCTCGGCCTTCGCCTCCGACACTGCCCCTTCACCAGAACACTGGGCCTGCTTCTTTGACTCTGCAGCCATTCTCGCATCATACCTGTCGGCACATTCGATGACCCTGGTGAGGCGGTCTTCCAACGGCTTGGCATTCGCCCACACCTCGGATGATGTCAACTAGCTAGTGTTGTTTATTAACTGTTGCAGAGTAATATCACAACAGTCAGTCATTCCGACCATCAGCTGTAGCTGCTGCTGCAGTTATAACGACGACAAGAACTGTCAGACTAATAATAAAATAATCAGAACAACATATTCGAGAAATCATCATACTCATTCGTCATTGATAGACAGTGAATGACACCTGCTGTTTCACATCGTAAGTACAGACAGACTCTACTATCTTCCCATCACAATCAATAAATCCGGGCACAAATCACATCCACAGTGACAAGCAGATTAGGTCTAAGTCTAAACTCAATAAATATGACTACTGTTAAACGTTACTATCCAGTGCAAGGAGCTGACACTCGCAACTCGTCACGTCTTCGCCTCAGCCTTTCCACCGAGTATCGCCCTTCGTCCACCCAGTTCGTGATGACTCTCCATCCTTGACGCTTCTTATGACTCTGGGCTGGCTCTGACATCCTGCAGACCATCTTGGACTCTAAACGGTCGGTGACACTGTAACTCTGAGAGGCCGAAACAGCAACATTATTGTTGTGCACACTGCGACACTGCTGTCGTAAATGACGCAATTCAACCAAGGATTCTGACACTGCCTGACACTTTCCAAATCATGCCAGGTAAGCCACGAAGCAATGGAGCTTTGACCCTGGCACGGTTAGCGTTCGTGCGGGGTTCGGCAGGGTTTGTTACATGCTCTGTGCCTGTTGCTGCAAATGCATGACTCTGACAATGAATCACAGGTGCACTGTGTCATGAAGCAGCAGTTCAAACCAAGGACAAAACCCCAGGGATTCCTGCTGAATCTAACATGACACCTGTTGCCTGCCACATGGAGAAAGACAGAACAGGCCTCGCAACTTCCCCATCGTCTGACACTGACCTCACAGAGAAAGGAGATATAATTGGTGCTGCGTTTTGACACTTTCACCCTGAATCATGTCGTCGAAAAGTTAACACCTTCAGCATATTCAGGCTGTGTTCCCAAAGCCGTGCATCAGACACTGAATCTGCATCAGAATGCCGTCTAACAACATGACTGACTGAGAAAACTGTTAAACAGAGTGTGCCAGTAACACTGTACTCTTGCATTGGATGCTCCAAGCATACAGGCAATGTTGCTCGACCACGATTGACCCATCATGTGACATACCCACAAGAGCAAAGGAGCAACTGTTCGAACGTCTGAGGCTGACACATGCTATTGCTTGCCGGCTTGGGCTGCTTTGCAGCTTCATCGCCTGCAGTGACTGATGCTCTGAGATACCACTCCGAATGTCCCAGCACACAGGACTGACTCAGCGACAAAGTCAGTGTCATTGTTCGTTAAATACTGTTTAACTGTGACTAGTGAATTAAATATTCAGATCTCAGCTCCCTTCTGCAGTTGCGACATGACACTCAGCCCCAGGAAACATGGCAAGCACTTCCAAGCTGTTTGAGGTCACACTCACCCTCTGGAAGCTGAGCCTTCTGCAAGGCCGAGCAATTGGACCATGACACTGACCTGGATCGGACACAGTTGGTGTATGTGTGAGACAATGATTACGACCAACAGTGTCATAGCAATAAATTATACTATTATTGTCTGACACTTCACACGTGCCACAACCATTCAACCGGCATGGCCTCGCCCAAGGTAGGTCGGTGTTCCAGCTGCTCCTTGGTCTGACAGCTTAGAGGCTTAGAGAGACATGGAACGACTCCACATTGAGGAATCTTGGCTGAAACTATTAATAAGTGTCCATAACCCTCCCATGTGTCAAAGACCAGTCTCCTTTCACATAAGTAAGAGCCATCAACATATGCAGCAAAAGACAGTCAGTGCCTCAATGACACAGTGTGCAGCCTCAGAAAATAGTGGCATGCCAATACGAAGGCCCAGGACTCTGAGACTGCTGCTTTGCCCAGCAAAAGTAGCAGCACTTCGGAGCCGCAGTATGACACTGACACCTCGGAGATACATGGTCAGGAGGCAGTGCTGTGATCTGAGTGTGCAAGGTGACACTACTGGGCAAAATCTCTCCCGAAGCACGCACGACAACCACGGTTTAACAATGCCACTGCACACTCAAAATAAGCAGGTGTCCTTTTTTCCACAATGACACCTGCCATCTCATGTGGGAAGACCACAACGTGACGTCTTCACGTGACACACCCACACTGGCAAAGTCGGCAAGGACTCACTGCAGTCGAGCTGTGACACTAAGCCTTCAAGTCAGCAGTGTGACCACTGACCCTGACATCGCTAATCGACATCAAAAGCACGGTGCAGTGCATAACGCTTGCCCCAACCAGACGTTGATCGCCGAAGCTTCGTCGAGACCGTGACGCTTCATGCCTAGCAGACTTTCTTGACTTCTTGCCGAGCTTCTTCTTGGTCTTCTTCGCAAGCACCCTCCTTACTCTCTTTCTTGAACCCTTCTGATTCGGTAGTGACTGTGACTCTGCAAAGAGTGGTAGAAGCAAAGCCTTGTCGAAGTTGTCTGGTAACACTGGCCGTCCATTGTTTCGCATGTCCTTGACTCTGAGAAGGCTCAGACCCAACAGTGTGACCGCTGCGACGACCTCGATGTGCCTGGGCTGTCGCTGTGTGAGGTGGGGTGGTTTTTATGGCACTACTGATATAGGTTTCGAAACGACATTTGCCGAGGCACATGGTGTTGCCTGCAAGGCTTGACAGCTGACTGCTTGTTATCGACACCGGTTCCAGCTGGTCCATTGGGAAACCATGTAGAATCATCTTCTCCATAGGGGTAATGACACTCTGGCTTTTGACACTGTACAGCACTGACCCTGGAGTGATGCAAGGGCAGTAGCCATCACAAGCCCAGGCACCGCGGCCAAGAGACTGTGACACATCCACAACCACGTCATCCTTGCTGTGACACTGGTATGTCAGCTGCAGTGCGTCTTTCATCCGCGGTGTGAGTCCAGAGTCACCACCAGCTATGACTCTGCAAGTGTCCAGTCGGTGCGGTTTTCGAAACACAGCATGCTCACGCTCCCACTCTTGGACAGGTGGCCTTTTCCCTCTGACTCTAGTCTTGCATGTTGTGGGCTTGGGTTTTTGGAGTCTCTGACACTTCTCTTTCTCTGGATAAAGACTCTGTAGCTCATGATCCTTCCCCAAACGACGATCATGTAGGCTGACACTCAAAGGGCGCTTCATAGAGTTGAAAACTTTGCAACCCAATGATTGAAGCGACTCTACATTGTCTGTGATCAAAAGGTCCTTCCTCAGTGCCAAAATATAAACTCTTGGACGCCTGACACTATGTCCCAGCATCGTCGGGCAAACGACAAAGTGGAACAGGCGATATGGCCTCAGGCACTGCATCCTTGACGCTATGTCGGAGATGAACCGCAGGATCCCGACAACGTTCTCGAAAATGGCTAACGCTGGTGTCAAGGCCAGAGTCACTTCCAGCATAGCCTGCATTGATGTATTGTAATTCATAAAATTATTATATATTATATCTGCTACTTATTTATAGGCAACAAAAACAATAATTCATTTTAAGCCAATTAAATATCTATAATATTGAAACCAAAATGAGATACTCTGCTAAGTAGTGACTATTAATGTGTCATATCAATGTGTCAGCCCATTGCAGGATGCTACACTACAGAGAACAGCTTACCGAATGACCCTGCCAATGGTGTTACATTACCCGCCCGGCCTTGAAGGGAGCAAAGTCCTGACTCTCGAAAAAGAGACTCCTGTTGTTGAGTCTTGACGACGGCTTGCAAGGGAAACCACAGTAATAGCTGTTGACACTGGGCAGTTCACTAGGGTGGCGACTGACCATGTCTTCGAAAACTTGTGGCTGACTCTGGCCCCGCTGCTTTGACGTCTGCACAATCCAGTCTCGACAATGTTTCATCTTGTCTGAAGCGAACTTGTGAGTGACACTGAGTCCGAGGGCGTGCAGTGCAAAGATCGGGGCATCAGCCCCACTGCAATCCGTGCCCACATCAAGATGGACGGAGCTGACACTCGCATCTCTCAGACCATGTTCCTGGAGCCAGGAAGTCCTCGAGGACTGACACTGGCAGAGCATTGGGCGAACCCAGCTGTTGAGACACTGCAATGGTTGCGACTGCGGCTTTCCATGGTCACGAAAGAAAACCATTCTGTCCGACTCTAATTTTCGCTGTCTGACACCGTTGCTAGTTTTGACACTCTGAATGCAATGAGCGGTTTCTCTAGCTGGCTTGCAGTCAACGATGAAGATTACATTAGATTATTTAATATGTCTTAAATTTCAGAATTAACTAAATTCTTATTAAATTATTATTCTTTAAGTCACCCAAAACAACTAGTTCAGGATTAAGTGTTCATGATGCAACTGGCATTAATGAATCTGAAATCAATATCCATTTAATTTGTGCTACTTCAGAATACCAACTGCAGCTTCTCAACACAATTAATATAATCTGTTCATATAGTACTGACTGACCGTTAAATCCAACTTGACTCTGCTCTTCGGACGAGCAGCAGAAGCTCACAGGCTGCATGCATGTGGAAAAAAGTCTGCGTCAGCTGACATGATTCAATCAATCACTGGCCTGATCTTGCATACACATTGAGTCCCCGGCAAAACCCCGTGCACACGGATCTGCAAAGACACCTGGCCGGCCGAAGGCTGATATTGACAGCTGACAAACAGAGTTGAACAAACTGCCAAGTGCGAACCTAAAGAGGGAATTCAGCATGACAACCTGGCACTGGCTGCTGGCACTTGACACTCAGCAATGATTCGTCTTTTTCGCGCAAGCAAGCATCAAAACTGTGTCATTATGATGCACCACAAATTTGCGTGACGGTGCATCGTGACTTGACAATGTAGTCAACTGCAGCGATGACTCTGACTCTGAAACTGACCACCGGCTGCTTTTGCTTCCAAAACTCAGCATGAATGACACTGCGACTCTGCAGTGAAAGCCAAACCCTCTTTCTTAGTGACCCAATGATGAATGACAGTCGTAATATAATACGACGACTATTATTTTCGACATATGTTCCATGTGATGGTCTGAAAAGGAGGTACATTGCTGACACTGCTTGAAACACAAAATTGCTCGTCACCTGTCATCACCATCTTCGGCCGCACTTGATTCTGACTCTGAGTCAGCATCACCCTCGTTCAGCTGCTCGATGATGACATCTGCGAAGTGATTTTCGACCAGTGGGCCCAAGTCTTGGTCGAAGTAGTCGCTGTCCTTTGACGCTATGAGCTGGAGAGCCTTCAGGTCGAGCACATTTGACAACCATGAGTTGTGAACTTCATGTCGAGTGACGCTCACGTAACTGAGCCCGTCTTCCAGACAAACACAACCCAGGCAGCCTGACCCTGGTGTGATGTCCACAACACATGACACGTCCAGGGCCCCAAGGAGGGCTCTCCACAACTCCTGACTCTTGGTCTCTTGGTAGAAGAGAGGGCAGCTGGCACTCGCATGCTTGTGAGGGCAGTCTGACCCTGCGAAGATCTGCTGCTTCTTCTCGAGACTGATCTTGGGCCGGCATGACACTTGGGGGACACCGAAGAAATTGAGGTCGTGGGTGGTAGTCTTCTGACGCTTGCCTGACTTCTTGTCGGTGGTTTTCCAGGGTGCTTGGAACTCGTCTGTCCGGTCCTTGACACTGATCTTGACACGGGTGACAGGAGGGATCAAATAGCCTCGCTCAAATGACTCTGACCCAGCAAAGATTTTCCTTGCCCGGGTGCTGACCCTCTTGCGGTTTGAGTAGAAGATGCCAACCTCGTGACTCTTGGGGAAGTGAGCCTCGATGAGCTTTCGTGACTCTCGAGAGCATCCATCCAGCAGCAGAATAAAGTCTGACTCTTTCTGGACGTGGCACTTGTTGAGGTAGTCGAAAAAAGGGGTGACGTCGTCACTGTTGACACTCGGGAGGCGGTTCCAGGCATTCTTGCCATCGACAAAGAGGTCCATCGAGAAGACCAAAAGCCGGTGACTCTCGTTGAGCTTACCGCTCCACGACTTGACACTTGTTTTGTCGAACAGTGTCTTCAGTGACTCTTTCGACTTGCCTGCACAAATCCCAAGTTGACAATGCTCTCTTCGGAGCTTCTGACCCTGTGACCAGACATGTTGGCGTTCCTTCTGACGATCTGACTCTTCAACTTCATCGTCATTTGGGTTCGAAGTTCGCCGAACAAGTTCACGGAATGACACTGGAGGTGAAGTGGAGGCAGTGACACTCGAAGAGGTGAGGTTCGTCAGAGCTGTCACTGTGGCTGACACTGACGCTGCGAGCTCGGTGCAGCTTTTCTTGGACTTGGAGTCCTCCAGCAGACACTCCAGCGGATCTTTGAAGTTGACAGCTGCCTGAATCAGCGGATGCAGGCATGCTTTCACAAAGGAACCACATGTGTGTGACACTACTACATGTCTCTCATGCACAAAAAGTGACACTGACACTGAGGACGTGCCTTGAGGTCATTCTCGAAATCACACTCCAGGAGGGCACGGAAGAGCTCGCATGACAACTTGCCGGCTTTGCAAAGATCGCCACTGACTCTCTCCATGGCAGGAATGTCGGCCTTGTTCTCGTTCTTCTCTGACACTTCACCGAGAGTCAGAGTTTCATCTGACATGGAGGCATCGACCATTGACCCTGTTTCCAAGGGTAGTGACTCATGAAACCGCAAAGGACTGCTGATCTTCTGCAAGGCCTTCATGATCTTGACACTCTCAGGATTGGGTGCGCTGCTGTGACCCTGGGACGAAGCAACCTTCACCATGTCCATGACAACTTTGAGAAGGAAGGCCTTGACACATGTGGTCTGTGCCCAGCCACCACCACCAGCCTTGTCGATGACTCCTAGGGTGTAGAAGCTGGTGTCGCAGTGCTCCCTCAGGAGTGACACTAAGCAGCTATCCAGACAGAACTGCACCAGTGACCCTAACTCTTGTGGTTGCCAACCAAACAATGACAACTGCTTCGAGCATAGCTGTACAAGTCGTGACAACTTGGTGTAGGAGCTGCTCCAAACATCACGGCCGAATTGACGCTGAATCTGGATCAGGGTCTGCTCTATGCCAGGTGACTCTGTCATTAGGGAGGCCACTTTGATCGCACCCTGCAACATGGTCGTGTTGACTCTCTGACCATTGAACTTCACACCTGACTCTTCAAAGCGCTTCAACACAGATGCTTGGCTGCCCTCAGAAGCGATCGCATTGACCCTCTTTGCGAAGGTGTGGAAGCTATCCGCCAAAGCACCGCCCCTGACTCTCTCTGAGTGCTTCAAGGCCTCTATGATTAACTCTTTCTCATCAAGATTGAATGCCCGAATCGTGACACTCAAGGCCATTGTGTGGAGCTCCCAGACTCTTGACTCTTCCAGGGGCGGTAGCACAGTGGCCTTTGACTCTTCATCCCAAGCCTGGCCCATGCTCAAGTACCAAGCGAAAAGCCTGGCTGACCCTGCAATGAGCTGCAACCCTTTAGGCCACACAGGAAGTCGACCGAGATCTTTTGACTCTGCCAGGAACGGGTCTGAGAAATGCAGCCTGACTCCTGACACTTTCTTGGAGTTGTTGCTGACACTGTGCATCAAGGCAGTCTGAACCTCAATGACCTCTGACACCGAAGGTTCTTCAAGAAGAAGACGGTTGTGGCCCGGATGACCCTGACCCTGGAGAAACAAGGGAAACGGGTCCAGCCAGTAGATGGATCCACCAGCTTCATACATCGAGGTTCTTGTGACACTGACACTGCAATTGTCAGGGTTCCACACCTCCTTGTAGTTCGTGACTCTGGCCTTGTCACATGTGATCTCCAAGGGCGGGATGTCATGCAGCTTCTGGCCATGACTCTGGAGTCGCTCTGGAAGTTGTTGGTGCACCTGACACTGACACTGACATCAATTGTCAAATCAAACTACAACATAAAACTGACACTGTCTAGATTTGTCAGACGTCTGCGTATAAAATCCCCTAAGAAACACTGGCAAACTAAATCTGTTGCTAATTTCAGAGCCAAGCACAAAGCGAATGACACTCTTCATGAAAATGTACGCTCCAGTCGTCTTTGACTCTTCCTCGTCCGGAAGTGCAGGCATGGGCATGCGAGTTGACACTGGTGTGCTCTCCTTTGCCTTCAACTTTTCCACAGGAATAACCAAATCGTCAACTGGAGGTGACACTTCTGGCTCTTGCTCAGCCATTTTCACTGTCGGTGACGCTGGAGGTGAAGCTGGCTTCTGTGACCCCTGCTGGGGAGTCGCCTGAGGCCTTGGAGGCAGCTGACTCTTGGGCGATTCGGAAGGCTGCACCAAAGGCTCTTTCTGTTGTGGCACTGACCCTGAAGGCTCTTTCAGTTGCAGCACTGACCCTGAAGGCTCTTTCTGCTCTGGCACTGACCCTGTGTCAGGCTTTTTCGGGGCCCGTCTTGGCTGCACCACTTTCGGGGCAGGGTTGACCATGGCGGATGACACTGACTCTGTGCTAGTGGCTCGAATGATCCTAGATGGCAAGATCTGCGACTCTTTACGTTCTGGGGTATGCCAATACCTCGATCGTTGGCGCCAACGGCCGACCTATTGACATGTGCAGAACGCATGAGCCAATACCTCAAAGAGCTCAGACAAGTGTTGACGCTATTGGCATATGCATACTGGTATGCCAATACCTCGGCCGTTGGCGCCAACGATCGAGGTATTGGCATACCCAGTATGCATATGCCAATACCTTTTACAGCGAAGTCTGACCTCTGATGTGCAGCGGGCCTTGGTTCTCTCGACGATGTGACTCTGGATGGGCGTTACCTGAAGCGGGCACAACTGTGCAAACCCGGCATGCACAAGCTGCTGGGGCCTGACACTCCATTTTCCCCCAAGGTCCCCATTGCTCTCGAAACGACCACAGCTGTGGGTCTGACAACTCAATGAAACTCAGAAAGATATTAGTGTATAACAAACCCTATTAGTCTTCATGTGATGGATGCTTGGCCCCTGGGAAGGCTTTCCTGACTGCGAAGTCACAAGATTGACGACTTATTAGTATAGAATAATACAGAAATGTTGAGTTGCTTTTTATACAATTCCAATCTAACTAATTAAAATGAGGTGACGAAGCAATTTGAAGAGGCATCTCTGCAACAAAATTTCACTGGACTAATGACACTGCTGCACAACACCCTGCCTGCACAAGCTGCTGGGGCCCGACCTGGCAAGACATCTGCATCTTTGAACTGTGCTGACTCTCCGGAAGGACATGCAATCTGAACTCTCCAGACAGCAAACGCCAATAATGACTGTTGACACTCCATTTTCCCCCATGCTCCCCATTGCTCTCGATACGACCACAGCTGTGGGTCTGACAACTGAGTGAAGGAAACTCAGAAAGGTTAGTGTCTAACAAACCCTAGTAGAGAAGGCTCGTACTATTCGTCTCTTCTAGGTAGGATTGACACTGACACTAACCCTTCTTGACCCTTGTTTTTGGCTTCTTGGCTACTGGAGCTGACACTCCAAAGTGCCAAGCATTGCCTTTCTTTCCAGGCACCTGTCGCCTTGGGCACAAACGCCTGACTGCTGCCATTGCAGTGTGTAGTGACTCTAAGTCACTTATCTCAAAGCGGGCTTCTGAAGCCTGACAACTGAGTGTCCAAACAGATTCACGATTTTGGCAAATGTGTTTCATGACTCTGCTGACACTCGGGTAGTTGTGCTGAAACACTGGGGTTAGACAAAATATTATTGACTCTCCAGTGAATGCTGCGGGCTTGTAGTGTCTGATACTTTCCATCCTTGACTGACTCTGCCAGTCTTTCTTCCCGATCAAGCCACCACCATATGCCACCAGAGTCAGATAGGCCATGACACTGCCAAGCCTTGAGGTATTTTGGAAGGTTGTTGCACTTATCAAGTGTTGGTCTTAGTCTCAGACCTGACTACATGAATCAATCGTTTTGGGAAAATGATCAAGCCCGGGCCAACACACGTAAATATTGACTGTGTATTGAATAATATTAAAGTGACACACATTAAATTAAACTTAGTATTCTCTGACACTCTGTAAACTGTAGCAATTATTATTAATTAAATAACCCATCTCAACAAACAAATCCGATACTGGTCATTAAGCCTCACAATCGAGATTCGATGAACGGAGCTGTTCCATTTTGACACTGTCATCGACCACAAGAAGATTTGCCTTCCTGACCTCTGCAAAGTCGACCTTGGCCAATTCTCGAGGACGCTTGTATGTGACGATGGAGGGAATGTCACTGACACCGTCTTTGGTCAAGTCCAGAACCAAATCGTTGTCTCCAAACTGTGGCA
>CAJNDT010000236.1:21838-184338 GCA_905221615.1 Symbiodinium sp. CCMP2592
GAGGTCACACTCACCCTCTGGAAGCTGAGCCTTCTGCAAGGCCGAGCAATTGGACCATGACACTGACCTGGATCGGACACAGTTGGTGTATGTGTGAGACAATGATTACGACCAACAGTGTCATAGCAATAAATTATACTATTATTGTCTGACACTTCACACGTGCCACAACCATTCACCCGGCATGGCCTCGCCCAAGGTAGGTCGGTGTTCCAGCTGCTCCTTGGTCTGACAGCTTAGAGGCTTAGAGAGACATGGAACGACTCCACATTGAGGAATCTTGGCTGAAACTATTAATAAGTGTCCATAACCCTCCCATGTGTCAAAGACCAGTCTCCTTTCACATAAGAGCCATCAACATATGCAGCAAAAGACAGTCAGTGCCTCAATGACACAGTGTGCAGCCTCAGAAAATAGTGGCATGCCAATACGAAGGCCCAGGACTCTGAGACTGCTGCTTTGCCCAGCAAAAGTAGCAGCACTTCGGAGCCGCAGTATGACACTGACACCTCGGAGATACATGGTCAGGAGGCAGTGCTGTGATCTGAGTGTGCAAGGTGACACTACTGGGCAAAATCTCTCCCGAAGCACGCACGACAACCACGGTTTAACAATGCCCCTGCACACTCAAAATAAGCAGGTGTCCTTTTTTCCACAATGACACCTGCCATCTCATGTGGGAAGACCACAACGTGACGTCTTCACGTGACACACCCACACTGGCAAAGTCGGCAATGACTCACTGCAGTCGAGCTGTGACACTAAGCCTTCAAGTCAGCAGTGTGACCACTGACCCTGACATCGCTAATCGACATCAAAAGCACGGTGCAGTGCATAACGCTTGCCCCAACCAGACGTTGATCGCCGAAGCTTCGTCCGAGACCGTGACGCTTCATGCCTAGCAGACTTTCTTGACTTCTTGCCGAGCTTCTTCTTGGTCTTCTTCGCAAGCACCCTCCTGACTCTCTTTCTTGAACCCTTCTGATTCGGTAGTGACTGTGACTCTGCAAAGAGTGGTAGAAGCAAAGCCTTGTCGAAGTTGTCTGGTAACACTGGCCGTCCATTGTTTCGCATGTCCTTGACTCTGAGAAGGCTCAGACCCACCAGTGTGACCGCTGCGACGACCTCGATGTGCCTGGGCTGTCGCTGTGTGAGGTGGGGTGGTTTTTATGGCACTACTGATATAGGTTTCGAAACGACATTTGCCGAGGCACATGGTGTTGCCTGCAAGGCTTGACAGCTGACTGCTTGTTATCGACACCGGTTCCAGCTGGTCCATTGGGAAACCATGTAGAATCATCTTCTCCATAGGGGTAATGACACTCTGGCTTTTGACACTGTACAGCACTGACCC
Organism: Symbiodinium sp. CCMP2592; assembly: GCA_905221615.1. Taxonomy (NCBI): domain Eukaryota; class Dinophyceae; order Suessiales; family Symbiodiniaceae; genus Symbiodinium; species Symbiodinium sp. CCMP2592. The sequence continues at coordinate 23,193 of CAJNDT010000236.1, forward strand.
TGGAGTGATGCAAGGGCAGTAGCCATCACAAGCCCAGGCACCGCGGCCAAGAGACTGTGACACATCCACAACCAAGTCATCCTTGCTGTGACACTGGTATGTCAGCTGCAGTGCGTCTTTCATCCGCGGTGTGAGTCCAGAGTCACCACCAGCTATGACTCTGCAAGTGTCCAGTCGGTGCGTTTTTCGAAACACAGCATGCTCACGCTCCCACTCTTGGACAGGTGGCCTTTTCCCTCTGACTCTAGTCTTGCATGTTGTGGGCTTGGGTTTTTGGAGTCTCTGACACTTCTCTTTCTCTGGATAAAGACTCTGTAGCTCATGATCCTTCCCCAAAAGACGATCATGTAGGCTGACACTCAAAGGGCGCTTCATAGAGTTGAAAACTTTGCAACCCAATGATTGAAGCGACTCTACATTGTCTGTGATCAAAAGGTCCTTCCTCAGTGCCAAAATATAAACTCTTGGACGCCTGACACTATGTCCCAGCATCGTCGGGCAAACGACAAAGTGGAACAGGCGATATGGCCTCAGGCACTGCATCCTTGACGCTATGTCGGAGATGAACCGCAGGATCCCGACAACGTTCTCGAAAATGGCTAACGCTGGTGTCAAGGCCAGAGTCACTTCCAGCATAGCCTGCATTGATGTATTGTAATTCATAAAATTATTATATATTATATCTGCTACTTATTTATAGGCAACAAAAACAATAATTCAATTTAAGCCAATTAAATATCTATAATATTGAAACCAAAATGAGATACTCTGCTAAGTAGTGACTATTAATGTGTCATATCAATGTGTCAGCCCATTGCAGGATGCTACACTACAGGGAACAGCTTACCGAATGACCCTGCCAATGGTGTTACATTACCCGCCCGGCCTTGAAGGGAGCAAAGTCCTGACTCTCGAAAAAGAGACTCCTGTTGTTGAGTCTTGACCACGGCTTGCAAGGGAAACCACAGTAATAGCTGTTGACACTGGGCAGTTCACTAGGGTGGCGACTGACCATGTCTTCGAAAACTTGTGGCTGACTCTGGCCCCGCTGCTTTGACGTCTGCACAATCCAGTCTCGACAATGTTTCATCTTGTCTGAAGCGAACTTGTGAGTGACACTGAGTCCGAGGGCGTGCAGTGCAAAGATCGGGGCATCAGCCCCACTGCAATCCGTGCCCACATCAAGATGGACGGAGCTGACACTCGCATCTCTCAGACCATGTTCCTGGAGCCAGGAAGTCCTCGAGGACTGACACTGGCAGAGCATTGGGCGAACCCAGCTGTTGAGACACTGCAATGGTTGCGACTGCGGCTTTCCATGGTCACGAAAGAAAACCATTCTGTCCGACTCTAATTTTCGCTGTCTGACACCGTTGCTAGTTTTGACACTCTGAATGCAATGAGCGGTTTCTCTAGCTGGCTTGCAGTCAACGATGAAGATTACATTAGATTATTTAATATGTCTTAAATTTCAATATTAACTAAATTCTTATTAAATTATTATTCTTTAAGTCACCCAAAACAACTAGTTCAGGATTAAGTGTTCATGATGCAACTGGCATTAATGAATCTGAAATCAATATCCATTTAATTTGTGCTACTTCAGAATACCAACTGCAGCTTCTCAACACAATTAATATAATCTGTTCATATAGTACTGACTGACCATTAAATCCAACTTGACTCTGCTCTTCGGACGAGCAGCAGAAGCTCACAGGCTGCATGCATGTGGAAAAAAGTCTGCGTCAGCTGACATGATTCAATCAATCACTGGCCTGATCTTGCATACACATTGAGTCCCCGGCAAAACACCGTGCACACGGATCTGCAAAGACACCTGGCCGGCCGAAGGCTGATATTGACAGCTGACAAACAGAGTTGAACAAACTGCCAAGTGCGAACCTAAAGAGGGAATTCAGCATGACAACCTGGCACTGGCTGCTGGCACTTGACACTCAGCAATGATTCGTCTTTTTCGCGCAAGCAAGCATCAAAACTGTGTCATTATGATGCACCACAAATTTGCGTGACGGTGCATCGTGACTTGACAATGTAGTCAACTGCAGCGATGACTCTGACTCTGAAACTGACCACCGGCTGCTTTTGCTTCCAAAACTCAGCAGGAATGACACTGCGACTCTGCAGTGAAAGCCAAACCCTCTTTCTTAGTGACCCAATGATGAATGACAGTCGTAATATAATACGACGACTATTATTTTCGACATATGTTCCATGTGATGGTCTGAAAAGGAGGGACATTGCTGACACTGCTTGAAACACAAAATTGCTCGTCACCTGTCATCACCATCTTCGGCCGCACTTGATTCTGACTCTGAGTCAGCATCACCCTCGTTCAGCTGCTCGAGGATGACATCTGCGAAGTGATTTTCGACCAGTGGGCCCAAGTCTTGGTCGAAGTAGTCGCTGTCCTTTGACGCTATGAGCTGGAGAGCCTTCAGGTCGAGAACATTTGACAACCATGAGTTGTGAACTTCATGTCGAGTGACGCTCACGTAACTGAGCCCGTCTTCCAGACAAACACAACCCAGGCAGCCTGACCCTGGTGTGAGGTCCACAACACATGACACGTCCAGGGCCCCAAGGAGGGCTCTCCACAACTCCTGACTCTTGGTCTCTTGGTAGAAGAGAGGGCAGCTGGCACTCGCATGCTTGGGAGGGCAGTCTGACCCTGCGAAGATCTGCTGCTTCTTCTCGAGACTGATCTTGGGCCGGCATGACACTTGGGGGACACCGAAGAAATTGAGGTCGTGGGTGGTAGTCTTCTGACGCTTGCCTGACTTCTTGTCGGTGGTTTTCCAGGGTGCTTGGAACTCGTCTGTCCGGTCCTTGACACTGATCTTGACACGGGTGACAGGAGGGATCAAATAGCCTCGCTCAAATGACTCTGACCCAGCAAAGATTTTCCTTGCCCGGGTGCTGACCCTCTTGCGGTTTGAGTAGAAGATGCCAACCTCGTGACTCTTGGGGAAGTGAGCCTCGATGAGCTTTCGTGACTCTCGAGAGCATCCATCCAGCAGCAGAATAAAGTCTGACTCTTTCTGGACGTGGCACTTGTTGAGGTAGTCGAAAAAAGGGGTGACGTCGTCACTGTTGACACTCGGGAGGCGGTTCCAGGCATTCTTGCCATCGACAAAGAGGTCCATCGAGAAGACCAAAAGCCGGTGACTCTCGTTGAGCTTACCGCTCCACGACTTGACACTTGTTTTGTCGAACAGTGTCTTCAGTGACTCTTTCGACTTGCCTGCACAAATCCCAAGTTGACAATGCTCTCTTCGGAGCTTCTGACCCTGTGACCAGACATGTTGGCGTTCCTTCTGACGATCTGACTCTTCAACTTCATCGTCATTTGGGTTCGAAGTTCGCCGAACAAGTTCACGGAATGACACTGGAGGTGAAGTGGAGGCAGTGACACTCGAAGAGGTGAGGTTCGTCAGAGCTGTCACTGTGGCTGACACTGACGCTGCGAGCTCGGTGCAGCTTTTCTTGGACTTGGAGTCCTCCAGCAGACACTCCAGCGGATCTTTGAAGTTGACAGCTGCCTGAATCAGCGGATGCAGGCATGCTTTCACAAAGGAACCACATGTGTGTGACACTACTACATGTCTCTCATGCACAAAAAGTGACACTGACACTGAGGACGTGCCTTGAGGTCATTCTCGAAATCACACTCCAGGAGGGCACGGAAGAGCTCGCATGACAACTTGCCGGCTTTGCAAAGATCGCCACTGACTCTCTCCATGGCAGGAATGTCGGCCTTGTTCTCGTTCTTCTCTGACACTTCACCGAGAGTCAGAGTTTCATCTGACATGGAGGCATCGACCATTGACCCTGTTTCCAAGGGTAGTGACTCATGAAACCGCAAAGGACTGCTGATCTTCTGCAAGGCCTTCATGATCTTGACACTCTCAGGATTGGGTGCGCTGCTGTGACCCTGGGACGAAGCAACCTTCACCATGTCCATGACAACTTTGAGAAGGAAGGCCTTGACACATGTGGTCTGTGCCCAGCCACCACCACCAGCCTTGTCGATGACTCCTAGGGTGTAGAAGCTGGTGTCGCAGTGCTCCCTCAGGAGTGACACTAAGCAGCTATCCAGACAGAACTGCACCAGTGACCCTAACTCTTGTGGTTGCCAACCAAACAATGACAACTGCTTCGAGCATAGCTGTACAAGTCGTGACAACTTGGTGTAGGAGCTGCTCCAAACATCACGGCCGAATTGACGCTGAATCTGGATCAGGGTCTGCTCTATGCCAGGTGACTCTGTCATTAGGGAGGCCACTTTGATCGCACCCTGCAACATGGTCGTGTTGACTCTCTGACCATTGAACTTCACACCTGACTCTTCAAAGCGCTTCAACACAGATGCTTGGCTGCCCTCAGAAGCGATCGCATTGACCCTCTTTGCGAAGGTGTGGAAGCTATCCGCCAAAGCACCGACCCTGACTCTCTCTGAGTGCTTCAAGGCCTCTATGATTAACTCTTTCTCATCAAGATTGAATGCCCGAATCGTGACACTCAAGGCCATTGTGTGGAGCTCCCAGACTCTTGACTCTTCCAGGGGCGGTAGCACAGTGGCCTTTGACTCTTCATCCAAAGCCTGGCCCATGCTCAAGTACCAAGCGAAAAGCCTGGCTGACCCTGCAATGAGCTGCAACCCTTTAGGCCACACAGGAAGTCGACCGAGATCTTTTGACTCTGCCAGGAACGGGTCTGAGAAATGCAGCCTGACTCCTGACACTTTCTTGGAGTTGTTGCTGACACTGTGCATCAAGGCAGTCTGAACCTCAATGACCTCTGACACCGAAGGTTCTTCAAGAAGAAGACGGTTGTGGCCCGGATGACCCTGACCCTGGAGAAACAAGGGAAACGGGTCCAGCCAGTAGATGGATCCACCAGCTTCATACATCGAGGTTCTTGTGACACTGACACTGCAATTGTCAGGGTTCCACACCTCCTTGTAGTTCGTGACTCTGGCCTTGTCACATGTGATCTCCAAGGGCGGGATGTCATGCAGCTTCTGGCCATGACTCTGGAGTCGCTCTGGAAGTTGTTGGTGCACCTGACACTGACACTGACATCAATTGTCAAATCAAACTACAACATAAAACTGACACTGTCTAGATTTGTCAGACGTCTGCGTATAAAATCCCCTAAGAAACACTGGCAAACTAAATCTGTTGCTAATTTCAGAGCCAAGCACAAAGCGAATGACACTCTTCATGAAAATGTACGCTCCAGTCGTCTTTGACTCTTCCTCGTCCGGAAGTGCAGGCATGGGCATGCGAGTTGACACTGGTGTGCTCTCCTTTGCCTTCAACTTTTCCACAGGAATAACCAAATCGTCAGCTGGAGGTGACACTTCTGGCTCTTGCTCAGCCATTTTCACTGTCGGTGACGCTGGAGGTGAAGCTGGCTTCTGTGACCCCTGCTGGGGAGTCGCCTGAGGCCTTGGAGGCAGCTGACTCTTGGGCGATTCGGAAGGCTGCACCAAAGGCTCTTTCTGTTGTGGCACTGACCCTGAAGGCTCTTTCAGTTGCAGCACTGACCCTGAAGGCTCTTTCTGCTCTGGCACTGACCCTGTGTCAGGCTTTTTCGGGGCCCGTCTTGGCTGCACCACTTTCGGGGCAGGGTTGACCATGGCGGATGACACTGACTCTGTGCTAGTGGCTCGAATGATCCTAGATGGCAAGATCTGCGACTCTTTACGTTCGATTCTGGGGTATGCCAATACCTCGATCGTTGGCGCCAACGGCCGACCTATTGACATGTGCAGAACGCATGAGCCAATACCTCAAAGAGCTCAGACAAGTGTTGACGCTATTGGCATATGCATACTGGGTATGCCAATACCTCGGCCGTTGGCGCCAACGATCGAGGTATTGGCATACCCAGTATGCATATGCCAATACCTTTTACAGCGAAGTCTGACCTCTGATGTGCAGCGGGCCTTGGTTCTCTCGACGATGTGACTCTGGATGGGCGTTACCTGAAGCGGGCACAACTGTGCAAACCCGGCATGCACAAGCTGCTGGGGCCTGACACTCCATTTTCCCCCAAGGTCCCCATTGCTCTCGAAACGACCACAGCTGTGGGTCTGACAACTCAATGAAACTCAGAAAGATATTAGTGTATAACAAACCCTATTAGTCTTCATGTGATGGATGCTTGGCCCCTGGGAAGGCTTTCCTGACTGCGAAGTCACAAGATTGACGACTTATTAGTATAGAATAATACAGAAATGTTGAGTTGCTTTTTATACAATTCCAATCTAACTAATTAAAATGAGGTGACGAAGCAATTTGAAGAGGCATCTCTGCAACAAAATTTCACTGGACTAATGACACTGCTGCACAACACCCTGCCTGCACAAGCTGCTGGGGCCCGACCTGGCAAGACATCTGCATCTTTGAACTGTGCTGACTCTCCGGAAGGACATGCAATCTGAACTCTCCAGACAGCAAACGCCAATAATGACTGTTGACACTCCATTTTCCCCCATGCTCCCCATTGCTCTCGATACGACCACAGCTGTGGGTCTGACAACTGAGTGAAGGAAACTCAGAAAGGTTAGTGTCTAACAAACCCTAGTAGAGAAGGCTCGTACTATTCGTCTCTTCTAGGTAGGATTGACACTGACACTAACCCTTCTTGACCCTTGTTTTTGGCTTCTTGGCTACTGGAGCTGACACTCCAAAGTGCCAAGCATTGCCTTTCTTTCCAGGCACCTGTCGCCTTGGGCACAAACGCCTGACTGCTGCCATTGCAGTGTGTAGTGACTCTAAGTCACTTATCTCAAAGCGGGCTTCTGAAGCCTGACAACTGAGTGTCCAAACAGATTCACGATTTTGGCAAATGTGTTTCATGACTCTGCTGACACTCGGGTAGTTGTGCTGAAACACTGGGGTTAGACAAAATATTATTGACTCTCCAGTGAATGCTGCGGGCTTGTAGTGTCTGATACTTTCCATCCTGGACTGACTCTGCCAGTCTTTCTTCCCGATCAAGCCACCACCATATGCCACCAGAGTCAGATAGGCCATGACACTGCCAAGCCTTGAGGTATTTTGGAAGGTTGTTGCACTTATCAAGTGTTGGTCTTAGTCTCAGACCTGACTACATGAATCAATCGTTTTGGGAAAATGATCAAGCCCGGGCCAACACACTTAAATATTGACTGTGTATTGAATAATATTAAAGTGACACACATTAAATTAAACTTAGTATTCTCTGACACTCTGTAAACTGTAGCAATTATTATTAATTAAATAACCCATCTCAACAAACAAATCCGATACTGGTCATTAAGCCTCACAATCGAGATTCGATGAACGGAGCTGTTCCATTTTGACACTGTCATCGACCACAAGAAGATTTGCCTTCCTGACCTCTGCAAAGTCGACCTTGGCCAATTCTCGAGGACGCTTGTATGTGACGATGGAGGGAATGTCACTGACACCGTCTTTGGTCAAGTCCAGAACCAAATCGTTGTCTCCAAACTGTGGCACTGTAACATGACACTGTCCAGAATATTGCTTCATGACACTGCCTCTCCGTAGCGGTGGAAGACTTGGCTTGATTCTGAGCATATTTCTCTGACGCTCCACCTGGCTGTTCTGCTCTCGGAGGACAGTGACTCTGTGGAAGTCCTGCAATGCCTTGTTCCACTTGGGGTTTTTTTCCATCTTGTGACACTCCTTCCGGTGCACTTCCTTGACACTGAACCCGAAAAATGTTTGTTCAGGGGCCTTGCCCGACACTAAAGTTCGGATTCCTGCTCTCTGACTCTGCTGCAGTGCAGCGAAGGTCCCTTTCTTCTTGACTCTGACAGTGCCCTTGTCAGCTCTCTGCTTGTAGCTTCGAAAGCGCCTGCCATGACGCTGAAGCCACAGGTCAGCACAATCGCGTGTAAACTGTGTGAACGACAAGGTCTTTGACTCTGACACATCGGCTTCGTTCACACTGTACCCAGGGACATGAATGGGGGTGGCCACCTCTGACTCTTCCTTGGGCCCATCCAATCGAAGTTCAAGCAGGTCTGACACAGTAATGCCATCCAAGTCAAGTGGACCCTTTGACACTTGCAGGAAATTGCGCAGCAGACTCAAATCTCTCTCCACACAACATTCCCCGTCCAAGATGGACAGGTAAAATGACACTATCTGAGGGAGTGCATCTGACAATGTCAAATGACGACTGCCTTGCAGTGCAGTGCCAATCCCAAGGACCCTGGCCCAGGCAGGTCTGTTGTCGTGCTGTTTCGCTGCTTTTGACACTGTGCTAGGATCTGACACCAACTCTGACATGACTCCTTCGAACTGCTGAAAAGCATCTGAACTGCTGACATTGACAGCTCTTGACCTGAATCTGGAATCCAGCGCATCAAGAATAACTCATGACTGTAAGCTTTAATAATCAAAGTTTTGGATGACACAAAAAACGGACTAAGCCGATCCAAGGTACAGCTTTTTCAAGCGAATGCGAGCCATCTGCAGAAGTTGCTGCCACGTATCTGACTCTCCACGATCCAAAGCTCGCTTGGCTTTGTCCCATGACACTAAGTCGAAGACTGTAAACACCATGTGCAGGTCACCAGTGTGGTGGTCGGCATTGACTCTGGCAATGCAGGCATCAGCAGCAGCGGAAACCGACTGCATGACATCTTGACACTGTTTCTTGGACAAAGGTCCCCACAAATGGTGCAGCTTTCCAGAATAGCTTACAGCTGACGCTTTCATGGCATTCTGCACAGCCAACAAAGACCATGTGGTTTCATCTGACCCTGTTGCTGAAGCTGGAAGATCTGCGAGCACGTGGCCTTCTATGAAAAGCTTTGTGACCCTGTGGACAAAGTCGTCTTTCTCCGCTTGACACTTGCTGATGTCGTGGTCGGCAACGTCACAGAAACGAATGACCCTGAGGAGTTCACAGTGGAAGTCGGCAGACACTCCTGCTGTCAAGACGTGCTTCGCTGTCATTTGCTCAAGGAGTTGCTGACAACTCCATCGCATATTTGGTGTAAGCCTGACATCTGACGCTTGGTAGGCGAGAAGCAGAGCAATCGGCTCCAGGAGCCGAACATATTGACTCTGTGGCTTAGCACAGCTGTCGAAACGCTGTTTGGCAAAGCTCAGGGTGCTGATTGCACGCTTGACACTCTCACTGTGCGAAGAGTTAGGCTGACACTCAGCCTGGATCGCTCGGAACTTGAGCTTCCACTGTTCCGAGTTTTGCAAACTCGGAATGACTCTGCAGAAGTGCTGCCAAAACTCTGCAAACTGACTCTCCATTGTCAGTGGCAAGCCAGCACGTCTGAACTGATGTGCCCGGTCTATGACGCTGATCTGGAGGTTCGGCAGGCAAGTTGCTCGCATGACACTCATGCTTTTCTTCATACATTTCGCTCCGTCTGTCGAGCAGGATCTGACACTCGAGAGGAAGTGTGTCACCAAGTCAAGGTCGACTGACTCTTCATCAAGCACCACGGAAAGCTTCTCAATGCCAACCTTGACACTGTCAGAAACCTTCACACTGTAGTCTTCTTCCAGATCTTGCAAATCCGTCTCTGACGCTTTTCCATGGTGTGTGAGAACTGCAAGGACGCCGGTGAAGACAGGGCAGTGTGACTCTTCGGATTCGTCTTCAGAGGACTTCCTCTCGCCAGCAACTGCTCTGAAGCGAATGACCCTGAAGGGGGCCTTGTCATCCAACGACACTGAAATAAACTTTGCTGACCGAATGACACTTCGCTTTCGCCTGCGAGTGACTTCTGTCATGATCTGAACCATCTGCTTGTACATTTTTCGCGAGCACTGACCCTGGCGAAGTCCGATGAACGACTCGGTCCGGGACTGACACTCTGCTTTCAAGAATGACACTGGGCTCTGCACCATCCTCCACGCACGAAGCCAGTCTGCCAACTCAGGAACATGACCCTTCAGTCGATCCTCGTCCTCTCGAGGCATCATGACGCTGCAACTGAGAGGCTCATCCGGACACTGCATCATATGCACTGCTCGTCGGTGCATCTGACACTGCGAGTGCTGGTACAACGCTGACGCTTGCATCTGACTCAGTGCTCGGATCTCATATCTGGCCCATTTGGAATCCCAGCGATGACTCTTCCTGCTGCCTGTGACCTTGACACTGAGAGAGCGGGCTCGAAGGGCTGCGCAGGCAGCACATCCGAGACCCCATGGCCCTCCCATTTTCTTGGGTCTTTCTTGGAGCCATGTGACTCTGACCCTCTTGCCAGCACGTGTCTGCAGAAAAGAGCCGTGACTCTGACACCATTTGACTCTGAATCTCTGGAACCAACATCTTGGACAGGACTGATCGAACTCGTCATGACACTTGCCATTGCTTTCTGTCTGGACGCTGACACTGGTGTTGTTGAAAGCTGTCATCTTTCTCTTGGTGCCATGTGCAGATGCCAGCTTCTGACTCTTGGGTCTGTCCGAGCAGGAAACTTGAAGTGCTGACTCTGCAGCTGCAGCAGAACGAGTTCTGACCATGGAAGTTGACACTTTGCCAGACGAAGGGAACACCTTGTTGTCGTAACACTTCTGCAGTTTGGAGGGTGCACAATGCGCACGTCTCAGCATGGCAGCGATGACTCTGACTCTGCTGTTTGTTCTGAAATGCTCAGTTGCTGACACTTCTTGGAGACACACTGTTTCCAACCCACACCGTGTGCTATCTGAAGAATCCTTTGAATGTTGACTTTGACTGACCTGAAGCACTGAGAATCCAAATAACTTCAACGGATCCAAAATTACCTACTGTTGCGGACGGCTCATTGTCGTATTTTGGCCAAGTGCCTCCCATTAATGTGTTCAAGGCAGAATTTTGGATCGCGAGACAGGACTTACTCATTATGACATCTCCGCAGCAGCAAATTGCTAAGGCGTCTCTGCTTCCCCGCTTGTATTCAATTGGAGCAAACCTGGCAGAGGACTATAAATCACAACAGTGCAACCGTGCCAAGAAGGCCTGCTGACCCGCTGGGCATCCGCCGGCGAAAGGGCTTCAACACCTGAGGCAGTTGGCTGCTCCATGCTATTATTATTAAGGGACTCAAGAATGACAATTTGAATCAGAATTGCTTGACACTGAAATCCTACTTGTCAAGTCTCAAAGACCCGAAACCCCTCAGCTGTCGAAAATCTCCTGGCCCAATGACACTGGGTGTAGATAGAAACAAGCGGCAGCACACCAACGCTCGCAGTGCACACCCACACACAGACTGAGCAAGTGGCACTGTGCGGTCAGGCTGACCACCTGTGACTAAAATATTAGTGTGCGACTTGGGTGCGAGTTGGGTTTTTGCAAAAAACAACACAGTGATCTGACACTTGACCATGGGTAATACTTATACTGACTGTTTCGAAGATCTGAGGAACCGAGGGGATGGGACATGAACATGACCTGCCACTTGCCTGCGATAGATGCCCTGCTAGGCTTCGATTGGTACATGCATGCTGCCATGGGGCTCAAGTAAGCCAACATATGCCACTGAGTTTGACTCTATTTGTTATTGCTGCTGGAATCTAAGGCTTGAGGCTGAAGACAACAAAGACAACTAGTAGTTGTGAGCTCTGGCAGCGAATGGGACTTGCCGCACAAAGTGCTACTTAGTGGAATTATTGGAAGATTAACTACTAGCGGCGAATGGGACATGCCGCGAACAGGAAAGGACTGTGGCTCTCAATTCGGTTTTACACAGGGAAAACTCAGCACAGGGCTATCCACACCAGGTGCTCCAGCTCGCTACCTGGCAAAAGCTTGCAGGCACCCAGCCAAATGGGGCAAGATAAGACTCTGAATTTCCTGAAACCAGCAACGGCTCCTGAATTATTATATATCTTATTTAATTTAGTGCAGTCAGACGGGGCTCTGGCTGACTCATCACTCATCCACAGGCAGATCACCACAGGCCTGTCACAGCAGTGGGTCATGTTTGGCAATGAAATGCTGGCTGATCTTAAATTGATATGACTGTCGTGACGATGGCAGCATTCAGAGCACTGACTGTTTTGACGCTTACTCTGGCAGTCCATCTTGTCTACTAAAAGGGCACCCCATAGCCCAGTGACACTCACCTGCTCTCATGTTCTTCACGGTCGTGAGCTTTTTTTCGACTGACACTGCCAAATATTTCTTGCGGCACTCGTCTTCGTCTTTGACACTGGAACAGGCAAACGAGAATGAGACGAGGCTTCTGACACATCCTGGCAGCTGCTGTCCATGACGCTCAAATCGTTCCACGATTGACATTGCTGAAGCGATGACACTATAGGCAACAGCATCACCGAATAAGCTTTTCAGCTCAGCAATCTGACTCTCGAGCCTCAACCGCATTGTCTGGTAAATCCCAGTCGTCGCTACTGGGTGTTCTGACACTGCAGAGGAGGCGCCATCATGACACTGACTTTCAGAAGAGTGTGCTGGCAAAGGCTCTGACGCTGTCCCACATCGAGGTTCACTCTGCATCCGGGATGTGGTTCTCCCACAAGGTGTCTTTGCTGACTCTGTCATTGCTGTAGCAGACGGACCAGACCATTGATATTTGACACTGCCCTCAGGCTTGGCATGACCCTCCTGGTCAACTGACACTTTGAGACGCAGTCTACGGCATGGCTTCTTCTTGTGTCGCCCGCGATGACTACTGCGGCAGCCTTCACAGTAGTTATTCGGCTTGCGCCGAAACGTTCTGGCACCGCACAAACGGCAGGCAAACCCAGCCATGACTCTGGCTCTGTAAAGCAATGATTTCTTATTATCTGAACTTCTCGAAACTGACACTACTGTAATACGACGACTAAGGTACTGACTGGTGACTAGTCATTGAACTTAACTTTGATTGTCTGGCTGTCATTGCACTATGAACACAGTAGCAATACAATGAGATTTAACAGTTGACCCGATGTGGTTGTTCTGAGCAACTTCCTGTGTTGTCGTCGTTCTGCGAGCAGGTTTTGCTGACTCTGCTAACGGCCTTCATTGATTGACTGAGCAAAATGACACTGAAAGTGCTGAATGACATGACCACTGGCACAGGACAACACTCGCAGGCCCCGCCTCAGGTCTTGCTCCACATCTTCTCGAACAAAGGCAAGGCTTATGAGTCCCATAAGCTTTGCCTTTGTTGGAGAAGTTGTGGCAGGATGATGTTGACACTGTCAGCCTCGGCCATGCATGGAGTGGTGACTACACCCTCACGTCTCTCTGACTCTCTTATACAGGCCAAGTATACCTCTAATTCACTCTAGCAGCTGCAAGGCAACACTCCATTCCCTCAGCTGTTCCTGGGCTTCCAACGGACGTCTGCCAAATGGCTCGGACGAGTGGGTGTCTGGCACATTCGGCCAAGAGATCCTCATAGCCGAATGTGCCAGACACCTACCTGGGGGCCAAACTGCACACACACACACACTCTCTCTCTCTCTCTCTCTCTCTCTCTCTCTCTCTCTCTCTGTGCTCAAGCACTTGCAAGGTGACCCTGCTGCAGACGTTCCTGCCTCTGCCGTTGGCCGGGCCAAGCACCTGCGCAAAGACACACATCGAATCTGAATCCATGTGGTAAATCTTGACTCTGAGAAGTCCGACAGCACACGCACTCGATTTTCATGACTCTCGGCTCTGGTCACGAGACTCCGACACACTGTGGCACATGCCAAAAAAGTGTAAAAGTGTCCAATGTACAATGGTTGACACTAGGAGTGCTCGCTTGTCACCAGAGGATTCCGTGTGCCAGTGTCAGCCAGGTGACTCTGCAACTCACCAAGTTCAAGAAGTATGACTCTGACACTGATTAAACATCAGTAGAATCAGAATAGGAGTTTTATTATTTATGGCTGGCTGGCTGACACTACTGCGTTGACGCTGCGTCTTCCTGCAGCATTTCTAGGTCTTGTATGGCTCTGAACCTTGCCCAGCTGTCGTACCGGCCATATGGCTTTTGCCATTTGGCCTGTAACGCTTGTGTCCTTGGCTGCAAGCCGGTGCAAATGACACTCTCACTGGATCTGCCACTGTATGTAAGCATGACACTGACTAACACTCGAGATTGGCATGATGTTTTTGCAAACCAAGCAGCATAATCAGACCTGCACGTACATGACCCTTGCGGCCAAACGCCAGAAGATCCCTGACGCTGTTTTTGGTCTCCTCGGAGAAGGCGATGTCATCCATCATCTCGTCCCTGAGCCAAGAATCAGACAGAAAGGCAATGACTCTGGAATCCACATGACAGGAAAATATGCAGCTAGGCCACATGACACTGCGGAAGTCGGTTTCAGTGCGTCTTGACACTGGGTTCGGCCGTGGGAGACGTGGGTAGTCCACGTCTCTTGGGCCCAGACCACGGCCAGCCCCTTTTGGTCGCTGACCCTTTCCGGCTTGGTTCGGATCGGCCTGGGTCGATGACGCTGCTGCAGCGGCCTGGGACGGGGTAGCTGGCTGACGCTGACGGCTGGGGTAGTTGAAGTCAGTATTGACACTGTCTTCCCACTCGTGTCCCAGGTGTTGCGGGTCGTTCCTGGGAAAGGATGACGCTTCCCACCAGCGGTTCCATTGCTGATTCCTCGGGGAGCGCCTGCTCCAGTCGTCCTGACCCTGCTGCGTCTGCTGCTGTGAGTTGTTCTGACTCTGCTGCTGCTGATGCCAGCCCCAACCATTGCCTTGACCCTGACCCCAATTCTGCCATTGCTCCTGACCCTGGGCTCGATTTCGCCTGTTGGAGCCTGATCGGTTGCGACCCCGACCCTGTTGGCCGTGATTCCAAATCTGGTCTTGCTGACCCTGACCCTGGTTCCAGTAGTAGTTGTTGGCGTTGGGGTCATAGTAGTTGGTATTGGCATCAGCTTGACCCTGGTGCTGCTGCGGCTGCTGCGGCTGTGGCTGGTCTTGCCGCTGTTGACCCTGTGCCTGCTGCGGCTGTGGCTGTTGCTGGTCTTGCTGCTGTGGCAGGCTGCTCTGATCCTGACGCTGCTGCTGGCTTGGCGGCCATCGGTCCGCACCCCAGTCGCCCTGCGGTACCTGACTCTCAGACGGCTCGTCCTGCGGCTCCTCCGTTGGCTCGTCCTGTGCTGGATCGGTGGGGGCTTGACTCTGGTCGGCAGGTGCTTCAGTCTCCCGACTCTGCTCCTCGGAGGGTTGGTCACTGGTGGCAGCTTGACCGTGACCCTGGTCCTCATAGGTCAAGTCAACGGTCTCAGCCTGCTGTTGACCCTCGGGTGGACTCTCGGGCTGCTGTGGACTCTGGGGCTGCTGTTCAGTCTGACTCTGCTGCGGTGCTTCCCACAAACCCGGGGGTGCTTCAGTCTGACTCTGCGGCGGTGCATCCCACAAACCCGGTGCAGACTCCGGCTCCTCAGTGACGCTGATCCACTGAGCACTGTTGGCCATGGAGTCGGGAACCGGAACCTCCCTTTGGCTGACATATCCCCAGTGACTACTCTGAGTCATGTCTTGGATCGTCTCATGATGACTCTGGGGCGGGTAGTGCTGCTGGGTCGCTGACGCATGACTCTGGGTCTGGGAGGCCTGGTAGGTCCGGTGCTGGGTCCCTGACGCTGCGTCTGGAGGTCTCACCGAGCTGACACTGTCCCCCTGGATCTCCAAGGAGCTGACCGTCTGCCCCATTGACCACTGGCAGGGGGCTGCAAATGCAAGACACTGTGCAAATGCATGACACTGTGTATTAATTCAAACACACTATAATGTGAGTGACCCTCGTGCCTGGGAAGCCATGTCGTCCTCGTAACCTTCCTGACCCTGAGATGTCCGGGAATCCATATTGGCCTGACCGTGACTCTTAGATGTCGGGGAAGCCATATTGGCGGTTTAACCTTAGTTGCGATCTGACACTGGCAAACCGTGGCAGTTGACTCTGAGCGGCACACATTAAAACCAACTGCAAACAAGTGACTCTCGCAAGTTCGTTTGAACTGTCTTGATACACCACCCGGACTTGTTTGACTTCTCCTGCTCGCACAAATGGCGAGCCACGTCTGCCCCTGACTCTGGGGAAATGAAGTGCAGGAGGAAGAAGACCTGACAAGCAGTGTCAGTTGACAAAACTAACAGCACAAGTGACACTCAAACTGTGCATTGCCATGTCTCAAACACACCTGCACCGCACCACGGTCACAACCCTCAGCTGACACTTGGTGGTTCGGAGGCAGCAGGGTGAAGGCGCGAGACTGACCCTGAGGTCGCCAGTCGGCCATGAACCAAAAAAGGCGTTAGCTTGCTCTGTGCCAACAATCTCCTGACACTAAATGACTGAGACAGAGTAGTCGAAAATCACTTAACTCTAACTGCAATGCTGCAAAATATCTGTTTCTGATGTTCTGGTCGCTGACAACTTCACATGCTCATGTTGACACAGCGAGCCCACGATCTTGCAGAGGATAGCAATTCAATGCAACACATGGCATGACTCCGCAAGTCTGACAGTCTGACACTGAGCAAAGCAGAAAGGGGCTGGCACCTGCTGCATCTGGCAGGATGACACTGGAATGTGGAAGCCTGGCACACGTTGGGGCGATAAGATGACAATGAATCACACTACTCTGCAAGCAGCTTCACTGCACTGACCCCTGCTGCAACATGACTCTCATGACCTCCTGGCCTCTCCGCTGCGGCCATTGTCGATGTGCCTCAGTGCAAAGGCAATCAATGACACTAATAGAAGCAAACATGCACTCGCAGGGACTCACCGAAACACTTTTTTTGACAGTGCCCACAGTCGGCTCGAAAGGCACTAGAGCTGCGATTCGTCAAAAAGTCTACACTGACACTCCGGCTTCTATAGCTAACGGAGTGCGATGGCATGACCCTGAGTCATCCGACCATGTGGTGCCTAGATAAAATTGCTAAGCTCAATAAATTAATTAGTTATTAAAAATTAATGACACTGAAGCAAGGACTGGCAGCTACTTCTTGGCTGACTCTGGGTTTGCCGTTTGCACAGGAGGTTTTGGGTCGCCTGACACTGTCTTTGCGACAGAAGGTGTCTGGGCTTTGGTGGGCACAACGTTCGCTTTGCCCGCTGACCCTTTGAGCTTGTCACGCTCTGCTTTGTAGCGGTTGCATTGCTTCTGACTCTCCTCCAACTGCTCTCGCAATTTTATGCGCTGACCCTGCTCAAAGTCGCGATCTTCCTTCTGCTTTTTCAGTGCGCCTTGACACTCCTTCGGGGCGAGCAGTTTCAGAATCCATGTTATTTTCAGCGTAGTAATTAATATATTTGAATTCATTATTATAATAATTAACAATTGCTCATGACACACCGGTCCTCCAGAAAGAGCTTGCACTTCTTATGCTCTGACTGCTCCGCCTCGAGGCTGTCCTCCAAGCGCTTGACCCTCTTTGTGTGGACTTCCTCCCTCTTGTCCTGTTGTGCCAATGACTCTACCTCCTGCAGGGCGAATTTCTTTGCGTGGTCATTCTTGAGATCCTTCGGGCAAGCAAAGAACACATGGAGAAGGTTTAACAATATTAAATCTGTATTTGATCAATGGTCAGTTATAAGATAGTAAAGTAAGTTAGTAGTCTAATTTCTAAAACCCTGAGTCTTATGCAGTTGAAACAAGTTGTCCTGAATGACTCTGCTGTGGTGTTCTTCCATCTCAGATTTTTCCTGACGCCATCGACGTTCTCGTGACTCTAGCTCCGCTTGGGCTCGGGCCAGCTGTTCCTGTTCAGGAATGAGAAACAAATAATTAAATATTATAATAAAACTTGACGACATAATATTGTATCATGGCACTGATATAGTCTCATTCTTAGTATTAATGAATTAGAATTTACAATTCTTATTTCAGATGTCCTGCTGACGCTCGTTCTCCAATTCCAGTCGGCCCAGCATATTTTGTGCACATCGGTGCATTGACCCTCGCAGTTGGGAGGATGTGCTCTCAGTCCTGCGGGGAATGCAACTTGTGACTGCTGCATTCCGAGCACTGACACTAAAAACTAAATTTCCATGATCCCTCAATCACAACAGTCCTTTCCCCCTTCTCACCCTTGCTGCCACGTCCACGGAGGCGATTCACCATGGCTGTGACACTGGTGAGGCTACGATGATCAAGGAGGTCAGGGATAAAGATGACACTGCTGTAGCTTTGGTATATAACGAGTGTGTACGTGTTCAATGGCAATGTCAAATGACTCTGCCCTGGGCCCAAAGCCAATCTGTCCATGCCAACCAATGACACTCAAGCCATGTGCAATCATCGGCCATCTTAACTTGCAGTGACTCTGGTGGGAAGCACTCAGCGCCCTGCCATCAAGAAGATTGGAGGGCAAGCCGCTGACTCTCAGCGGCTTGCTCTCCAGTCTGCCTGTGACTCTGGCTGTGGAGGGGTCTGGCCTCAGACGTCATGCATCTGACACTCAGCAGCCATGACACTCCACAGTCACTTGCGCAAGCATGCTGGCTGTGACACTGCTGCACTCCACTGTTACCGCTGACTGTCCCTGGGCAATGGATGACAATGACCACTGCCCCTCCTGACTCTGCTACTTAGGCAGCGTATGGTTCTTGCCGCATGACTCTCAAATACCACTCTCAAGCCATTGGCCATGACACTGCCACGGCGAATTTGTCATGCCGCAACACCGTAACACTGCACCCTCAGGCGACAACCTTGACTCTGCAATCGCTCAGCGTCCTGCCATCGCCTGACACTGGAAGGTCTGGCCTCAGTGATGCAATCTGACACATGACACTGGCAAAAAACTGCTCTTGCAAGTCACTGCTATGACACCCTGCCGACATACCTATGGCATGTGACTCTAGCAGATTTTTAAAGTCAGCACCTTGAATCAGAACATGACTCTCTTCCTAGCTCTGGTTCATGCCGCATGACTCTCAGATGCTACCCTCAGACCCTGACACTGCTAGCGGCGAATGGGTCATGCCGCAACCAAATGACACTACACTCTGAAGCGATGACCCTGACTGCAATCGCCCAATGTCCTGCCATCGCTTGACACTGGAAGGTCGGGCCTCGGTGATGCAATGTGATATATTATGTGACACTGACAAAAACTGCTCTTGCAAGTCACTGCCATGACACTCTGCCGACCTACCTATGGCATCTGACTCTAGCAGATAGATGATAAGAACATGACTCTCATCCTAGCTCTCGGCGGCGAATGGTCCATGCCGCATGACTCTTTTAGATGCTACCCTCAGACCATGACACTGCTAGCGGCGAATGGGTCATGCCGCAACAACATGACACTACACCCTGGATGCCTCTGTGCTCTCAGGCGCTGACCCTGACTGCAATCGCTCGGTGTCCTGCCATCGCTTGACACTGGAAGGTCTGGCCTCAGTGATGCAATGTGATACATGTGACACTCACAAAACTGCTCTTGCAAGGCACTGCTATGACACTCTGCCGGCCTACCTATGGCATGTGACTCTAGCAGATTAATAGACGATAATTTAATTGAACAATATGACTCTCATCCTAGCTCTCGGCAGCGAATGGTCCATGCCGCATGACTCTCTCTTAGATGCTACACTCAAACCCTGACACTGCTAGCGGCGAATGGGTCATGCCGCAACAAAATGACACTGCACTCTGAAGCGATGATGACCCTGACTGCAATCGCCCAGTGCCCTGCCATCGCTTGACACTGGAAGGTCGGGCCTCGGTGATGCAATGTGATACATGTGACACTGATAATACAACTCTTGCAAGTCAGTGCTATGACACTCAGCCGACCTACCTATGGCATCTGACTCTAGCAGATAATAATAGACGATAAGAACATGACTCTCATCCTAGCTCTCGGCGGCGAATGGTCCATGCCGCATGACTCTCTTAGATTTTGCCCTCAAACCATGACACTGCTAGCGGCGAATTCGGTCATGCCGCAACAACATGACACTACACCCTGGATGCCTCTGTGCTCTCAGGCGCTGACCCTGACTGCAATCGCTCGGTGTCCTGCCATCGCTTGACACTGGAAGGTCTGGCCTCAGTGATGCAATGTGATACATGTGACACTCACAAAACTGCTCTTGCAAGTCACTGCTATGACACTCTGCCGGCCTACCTATGGCACGTGACTCTAGCAGATTAATAGACGATAATTGAACAATATGACTCTCATCCTAGCTCTCGGCAGCGAATGGTCCATGCCGCATGACTCTCTCTTAGGTGCTACACTCAAACCCTGACACTGCTAGCGGCGAATGGGTCATGCCGCAACCAAATGACACTACACTCTGAAGCGATGACCCTGACTGCAATCGCCCAATGTCCTGCCATCGCTTGACACTGGAAGGTCGGGCCTCGGTGATGCAATGTGATATATTATGTGACACTGACAAAAACTGCTCTTGCAAGTCACTGCCATGACACTCTGCCGACCTACCTATGGCATCTGACTCTAGCAGATAGATGATAAGAACATGACTCTCATCCTAGCTCTCGGCGGCGAATGGTCCATGCCGCATGACTCTTTTAGATGCTACCCTCAGACCATGACACTGCTAGCGGCGAATGGGTCATGCCGCAACAACATGACACTACACCCTGGATGCCTCTGTGCTCTCAGGCGCTGACCCTGACTGCAATCGCTCGGTGTCCTGCCATCGCTTGACACTGGAAGGTCTGGCCTCAGTGATGCAATGTGATACATGTGACACTCACAAAACTGCTCTTGCAAGGCACTGCTATGACACTCTGCCGGCCTACCTATGGCATGTGACTCTAGCAGATTAATAGACGATAATTTAATTGAACAATATGACTCTCATCCTAGCTCTCGGCAGCGAATGGTCCATGCCGCATGACTCTCTCTTAGATGCTACACTCAAACCCTGACACTGCTAGCGGCGAATGGGTCATGCCGCAACAAAATGACACTGCACTCTGAAGCGATGATGACCCTGACTGCAATCGCCCAGTGCCCTGCCATCGCTTGACACTGGAAGGTCGGGCCTCGGTGATGCAATGTGATACATGTGACACTGATAATACAACTCTTGCAAGTCAGTGCTATGACACTCAGCCGACCTACCTATGGCATCTGACTCTAGCAGATAATAATAGACGATAAGAACATGACTCTCATCCTAGCTCTCGGCGGCGAATGGTCCATGCCGCATGACTCTCTTAGATTTTGCCCTCAAACCATGACACTGCTAGCGGCGAATTCGGTCATGCCGCAACAACATGACACTACACCCTGGATGCCTCTGTGCTCTCAGGCGCTGACCCTGACTGCAATCGCTCGGTGTCCTGCCATCGCTTGACACTGGAAGGTCTGGCCTCAGTGATGCAATGTGATACATGTGACACTCACAAAACTGCTCTTGCAAGTCACTGCTATGACACTCTGCCGGCCTACCTATGGCACGTGACTCTAGCAGATTAATAGACGATAATTGAACAATATGACTCTCATCCTAGCTCTCGGCAGCGAATGGTCCATGCCGCATGACTCTCTCTTAGATGCTACACTCAAACCCTGACACTGCTAGCGGCGAATGGGTCATGCCGCAACCAAATGACACTACACTCTGAAGCGATGACCCTGACTGCAATCGCCCAATGTCCTGCCATCGCTTGACACTGGAAGGTCGGGCCTCGGTGATGCAATGTGATATATTATGTGACACTGACAAAAACTGCTCTTGCAAGTCACTGCCATGACACTCTGCCGACCTACCTATGGCATCTGACTCTAGAAGATAGATGATAAGAACATGACTCTCATCCTAGCTCTCGGCGGCGAATGGTCCATGCCGCATGACTCTTTTAGATGCTACCCTCAGACCATGACACTGCTAGCGGCGAATGGGTCATGCCGCAACAACATGACACTACACCCTGGATGCCTCTGTGCTCTCAGGCGCTGACCCTGACTGCAATCGCTCGGTGTCCTGCCATCGCTTGACACTGGAATGTCTGGCCTCAGTGATGCAATGTGATGCATGTGACACTCACAAACTGCTCTTGCAAGTCACTGCTGTGACACTCTTGGCATGTGACTCTAGCAGCTTAGATGATGATTGAACATGACTCTCATCCTAGCTCTCGGCGGCGAATGGTCCATGCCGCATGACTCTCTCTTAGATGCTACACTCAAACCCTGACACTGCTAGTGGCGAATGGGTCATGCCGCAACAAAATGACACTGCACTCTGAAGCGATGACCCCGACTGCTATCGCCCAGTGTCCTGCCATCGCTTGACACTGGAAGGTCGGGCCTCGGTGATGCAATGTGTTTAATTATTATATTAAATTGAAATTATTATTGTTATATGTGACACTGACAAAAACTGCTCTTGCAAGTCACTGCTATGACACTCTGCCGACCTACCTATGGCATCATTTATTGAATAATATTTATTTATTATAATTAAATTTAAATATTAAACTAAATATGTCATTTAATTATTAAAATAGACGACGACGAAAATAATCATTGAACAACATGACTCTCATCCTAGCTCTCGGCGGCGAATGGTCCATGCCGCATGACTCTTTCTTAGATTAGATGCTACACTCAAACCCTGACACTGCTAGCGGCGAATGGGTCATGCCGCACAAAATGACACTGCACTCCGGATGCATCTGCGCTCTCAGGCGATGACCCTGACTGCAATCGCTCAGTGTCCTGCCATCGCTTGACACTGGAAGGTCTGGCCTCGGTGATGCAATGTGGTACCTGACACTGACAAACTGCTCTTGCAAGTCACTGCTATGACACTCTGCCGACCTACCTATGGCATCTGACTCTAGCAGACGATAAGAACATGACTCTCATCCTAGCTCTCGGCGGCGAATGGTCCATGCCGCATGACTCTCTCTTAGATGCTACCCTCAGACCCTGACCCTGCTAGCGGCGAATGGGTCTTGCCGCAGCGGCGAATGGGTCTTGCCGCAAACACCAGCATGACTCTGCACTCTAGGGCTCCACGCTGACACTCGAGGTGATCCACGGTGAGGGCGATGTTCACATGAGAAGCTTGCTGACACTCGAAGCGAATTGTCAGTGGTAAATTACCACTGACAATTCGTTTCGAGTGGCAGCTTGAGCTAACGTGGCTTATGGTTGTTTGACACTACAAACTTATGGTTGTTTGACACTACAAACCATACAATCAATCGTTGTATACCAAGACCCAGCAAAACCACAGAAATTAAAAACACTCCGAAAGCACAGCCCAGTATGTATATATGTATATATGTATATTCCATATACGTGTCTACCGCTGCTACGACGACGATTGCTGCCGCTGCTGATCGCCAATTTCGCCAGATCCCTCTGCACACGCGTTGTGAGGCAGTTCGACTGGGAAAAGTCCGGATTTTCAGCACTGTAAACCCTTCACTACGAACCCTGAAGCCCTGAATCTCCGAAGCCCGAACTCCCCATGCCAGGTTGCGAATGTAGAATCCTGAAGGGCTGGAATCCAGGCACTTGGCGCTGGTCTTGGCTACGACTTCGCCGGGAAGGAGGACCTTCCTGTCGAGGCTTTCGGGGCCCGGGCTTGGGTGCAACTTTGGACGCTGAACCAGAGCATGGAATCTGCTGCGAGCTTGGTTGACTCTGGTTCCGAATGTGCGAGTTTTTGGTTGCGTGACACCTTCTCTCATACATCAGTAGCCTAAACCTCTCTCTGTGACCTGGCAAGAGCACCCACCGATTCGCTGGCCGGAGTTCGCTCTCTTTCGTACTTTCGTTTGCACTGGTGGCCCGCAACAGGTTCATTTTAACACTTCCTTGAACCGTCTTCTTGCAAACTCTAACAATTTCTGCATGATGGAGCTGCCGCGCCCAAATTGCAAGTCTCAGCCTCAGCGGAACGAAGCCTTACCCCCAACTGAGTTCACGCCACAGACACTCGTTCCCTCCCTCTAACTGTTTTCTTTCTCTCGCAGCTGCTCTGTCAGGGCAAAACTGTCTGGTGGGGATAAGGATGTATATGTTCGTATCCATGTCGTTTTGCAACAACGTCGTGTCAAAGACTGTCACGGCACACCTGGGCGACAAGTCGCCAGCAGCCAAGACGAAGAGCAGCCCGATGCGCCACATCCTGACATCCGTTCCCAATGTAGGTTGATTCAGATTGGGTTTCCTATGAAGGACAACGATGTCGCAGCAGTAGTCGTCGTCTCGTAGTAGTACTGGTGTTGCTGTTGCTACCGAAGCTACTGTCATTTTCATGTTGCCACCGCTAGCATAGCGATTGTAGGGTTCACATCTTATTCGAATCGTACGATTGATTCTTAGTTGTCTTTGTTACAAGTTTTTGACGTTGGGAAAAAAGGTTTCAATGCTAATTGACTCAAGGCCTGAGTCGGACCCTAATCTGGAACAGGCTCCTGCATGCCGGTTTTGCACGTTGGTGACTGAAAGCTTCGGGGGTTGAAGCTGCTAGGGCTAGGGGCATGAGATTTAGGGGTTGAGGGTGACTTAGGCTGCTGAGTGCTGGTGACCTAACCACTTTTACCGAAGTTGTGCTGTGGCGCAAATCTACTTGGGATCTCATTCGAGGCATCTCCAGTTTGTCGGCTGCAAGGCTTCAGTTCAGGCTGGCTCAAGCTTCAGGCATCCTTCGCCCTGTGAGAAACTCCGGCTCGAGGATGTGCTCAAGCCACTGTGCCATGTTTTTGCTTAAAGCTTAAACTAAAGGGTGGTGTGGAATTGTAAGCACAGCCCAGAACTAACAACACCATAAGTGAATCCAGTCCTGCAAACAGAGATGCCGCAGTTCGCGTGCACAGGCCGGGATGGATGGGGACTCGACAATGAGTTCAAGTATTAACGTCGCGCTCTTCCGGTTGCACCTTCTCATGAGCCGCTGGCTGATGTGGAAGATTCAACAGGTGGTGTGTTGCTCAAACTCTGAAGTGCTGTTAAAGGAGGGAGTTACAGCTTGCACCTCGCATGGAAGCATGTCATTGCTCACCATGCAAACTATCAGCACGCAGGTACCTGTTGGGCCAGATGCCCTTCGAACAGTAGAACCGGAAAATTACGGAGCAAAGCACCACGCACCCCACACATATGTGCACACAAACCTTGCCCACCAGCGGTTGATATGTCAGTATGTGTTTAGCTATCTATGTCTACCTATGCTATACTGTAAAGACCTGAATGCTCGATTTCAGAAAGTCAAGGTTTAGAGATGCTCTGAAGCAAGCCACCCCAAGCCAAACCGACTAACATGAGAACTCTGGAAACCTTTGATTTGTCCTTTGTCCATCGGAAAGCCATGTCCAGAGAAAGAGAGGGTGTAACACAAAGCACAGTGAAGCAGCAAACCGATGTAAGAGATTACTATGACTATGCCTCACAGCAAGCGACATGTTTTCCCAGCCCCTCCGCCAACCCCCGGCCCCTAGCCCCATCTTAGCCCCCAGCCCGCCTTGCCCCACCCATCACCATGATGTGAGAACTCCCCCTCTTGAGTAGCGAAAACGAGTTCGAGAGAAAGTCTAGAGACCTTACCACTCAACCAGCGCACAGGGTTATTTTCACCGCGTATCCAAGGAGCTTACCCTGACCTTGACTTGCTGGCTGAACTCAAACCCGAAGACCCCACTGAGGAGGCTCTCATCAGCTCAGCACTCCCATTCACATGCCTGAACCATATAGTGTGTGACACCGGGGTCCACACCAGAATCTTGATTGTGGTCGGACCGCACCTCGAGAGCAGCACCATGTCAAAACTCGTGTGCTGGCACGGGCGGTGCTCGCACATGCTCGTATGCGTGCACAAGTGGCTGCGCGGAGGGGATTGCGGCACACCAGCGACGAAGGCAGTCGTCACAGCATTGGATGAGGTTTGGGTCTTACCTCAGCATCCTGCAACCCTTCGAATCAGCTAAGGCTAGTGCTCGTGGTGTTGCTGCACTTGGCCAAGCCACTGCTCGACATGGTCGAAACTGGCCTTAGACGCCAAAACGTGCGAAGTTCGGGTTTCCAGCGTGCGGTTCCGTCTCAGGACTCGCAAGTGTCATACTACGGCGCCAGCACTATGCCAAACACTCTCACAAGCTCAGGCTTTTCGGGCTCACGACTAAGAATGGCCAGTGGTTGGAGACTGTGCCGAGTTGCCTGTCCTCCTGTGTTGGTCCAAGTTGCTACGGTTCTATCGAGTTGGAACGCAGCCTGCTGCTGCAGCTATGCTTCGGTCTATGGATCTTCACGGCGGTGCGTGTGGAGATCTTGGCAGGGGCTTCACCTTTGGACAGACAATCTCGACTCTATCAGCCATCGGACTAGGCCACCGAAAGGGCCACGTGCATCATGTTGCAACGTGGTCGCGCTTGCACGCTGCTTCGCAGCCTCCAATGTAAGTACATGGCGATGAGATCGGCAAGTGAATTCTGGGTAGTAACGGGAAGCGTCCGCGCACAAAATGCATGTGAGCCTTGCAGGCGCTCATCAAACCGCTGCCGAACTAGTACTTTCTGGGTTGTTTTCTGATTGTCCGCGCCCGTCTTATGGTTCCAACTGGTAGCAGTAGCAGTAGCAGTGACACAGCAGCACAAGCAGCAGGAGCAGGAGCGGTAGCAGTAGCAGCAGCAGCAGGAGGAGCAGTAGCAGCAGCAGTACTAGCAGCAGGAGCAGGAGCAGGAGCAGTAGCAGTAAGCAGTAAGCAGTAAGCAGTAAGCAGTAGCAGTAGCAGTAGCAGTAGCAGTAGCAGTAGCAGCAGCAGCTGCTGCTGTTGTTTGTGGTGGTAGTGGTAGTCATGGACGCGGTGGTCCTGTTTGCCGAGGAGTGTGCAAAGGTAGAACAGCGCCTTTGCATAGAAGTCCTTACCCTGATGTGGGTACTTGTTCAGGTTTGTAGGTCATGCTTACAGTTGCTCGAGAATTTCAAGGTTGACGCCATCTGCTCGAAGTCCTGAGACTTTAACTTTTTGATGCTGATGTTCCTGTTGATGTTGGCGACGATGGCCGATGGTGATCAAGCTGACAAATAGCAGTCCGGCTAGCCTCAAGTCACGTGTTTCTTGTTGAAAAAGCCCGTCGACATTCTCGACTAAGACTTTCCGGGCTTGAATGCCGTAGGCTCAATGTTCGTGTCAACAGCCTAGGCCTCCAAAGAATAACACTATACCTTGGTCATAAGGCACGAGACAAGTTAAGACGCCACCGCCGCCCAATCCGCTCACTTGAGCAAGCCTTCGGCCCCATACCTCGGCGCTGGCTGCAATGTTGTTAAGTCCACTGCAAACTTGGCAAAGTCAGGTTCGGCTCAAGTCATGCAAGAGCCTGGGATTCAATAGCCGGAACGCTTCCGCTAGCGAATCTGCAAGCCATGCTGAAGCTGAAGCAAGAATCGACATGCGCCAGTCGGATTGTACAGATCGAGTTACGGTCACAGGCGAGAAAAAGACAGAGAACCAGAAAGAAAGAGAGATAGGAGAGAGAGAGAGAGAGAGAGAGAGAGAGAGATAGAGAGAGAGAGAGAGAGAGAGCGAGAGAGCGACAGAGACAGCAAGAGACAGCAAGAGAGAGCGAGGGGAGAGTCGAGAGAAGGTAGAGAGCGATAGCAAATAACACAGTTGAATTTCCGAAACCGATAAGCGACACCATCACTCAGAGACAGTTCGGCGCCGTGCTGTAGGACATGCAGCCCATTCCCGGCCCATTCCTGGAGGCCACCCCGAATGCTATCAAGCCAGAGCTATGCGCCCCGAAGTTGGGTTCTCAAAAACAAGCGAGATTGGTGAGTTTTCCAAAATCACTGCACCCTCATCTTCACACACCAGCTCGGTCTTGCCCAGACCATGAACTGACAGGTACGACGGTTTCGTGCAGGTGGTTGCGCCGAGACTCTCTTGCAGGAAGCGCTGCAGAAACTTGCTCGGGGGCTTCTTTTTTGGCCTCGGCAAGCATCGATTCTCCTCGAACCGCCCATGTCCGGTCAACAGCCTTTTATTCTTGGGCTGCTGAAATCATGTGGCGTTTCGGCACAGCTCTCAAAGCCCACAGCCTTCTGACAGTGACTGAGTTCTGCACACACTGGCCTCAGCGGCCCTCACCGCCTTCCTGTAGAAGCTGTTGGCATGTTTCGAGCGAGAAACTTCACTATTTGACGTAATGATAAAGATTTGTGACGAATGAGAGAAGAACAATGTTCAGCGTCTTATAATCAATAATTTGCTAGCACCACTCGTCACTTATATCTTTACTTTCCACACGGTTCTGCTTGCCCTGACCACGAAATGCCTCCCTTTGCTCATGATCGTGATAGTGGTGGCTACAATGAAAATCTTCTTGGTGGCCCTGACCCTATCCTGCCTCCTGGGGACCAGGCTTCAGGTTTTTGCTAGGGAACTCCGAGGGTATCCATCAGGATGAGGCTGTTGATGGTGAGCTACTCCTGTGCTCAACGCCTTCACTGCCCGAAGCGTCTGGTGCTGTGTAGTAAGCATATACAGAGCTGTCGCAACCTGATCCACCCCTTTGCGCCATGAAACGCAGCACAGACGAACCCTGGCAAGGCACCATAGGCAGGCCGAGGTACAGGTGATTCATCCAACTCCGCTCCAACGAATCGTCCCTCCTGGGCAGAAGTGTTGTTGAAATCCACCGCACCGTTGCCTGTGTGGTCTTGCGTTGCCCTCTCTCGTATTTAGACTTCTTGTTGTCTCTTGCAGTTGGCAGTCTTGGCATCTACGACTTGACGTTTTCAATCTTGGCGACCCGGGAAATTGTAGTAGAGCTTCGGCAACAATGCCCAGACTAATCCGAAGTCTTATGAGTCATGAAGGTTTAAACCAGGGAGACGACACATCTGAAGTCTCAATTGTCGTCGCAGCTTCACTCCGTTGCCTTCTCGCAAATGCCCTATGCCATTCTTCGAAGCAGCTTTCCTTGATGTCTTTGCATGAAAATGGCCTGGGCTCGAAACCCGAAATGGTAAATGTCAACATCCCTCATAAGTTAAGGACCCCGAGCTGCAAGCAACTACGAATGCACTCCGCATACAACCCTGTACAGCCCTGAGCGGCCCCTTTACGTGGCAACCTAACTAAACCTTAAACCCTGGACATCGCCCTAAACCCTACAGCATGATCCAGTAAACCACAAACCTCCACTTTAACCTCGCCCAAGCCCTACTGATAATTAGAATAAGGTTTTAGTGTATATCATTATACTACTTATAGAATATAACCAGAATTAGATAGCCCCCCCCCAAAAAAAATAGTATAGGTAACTAGTTAGGCCCGTATATGAAACCCACTGTTGCTGAGCCACGCCGGGGCAGCCGTGGCCACTGGAGGGAGGCTCGGCAATCGAGCCGGCCTGCTGTCAAAAAATCCAGGTTTCTTCTCAAATCTTAGGTCTTTTCAGGTCTTAAAGGGCCTCACTCAGACCAGAAGGGCTTCAAAACAAAAATCTTCGTGTTGGGGATGTCTTTTGTGACGGTGTTTCGAGATGAGGGCTCTGCGATCGGTTCTACTCTGCACGCCCGGAAGCTTTAAGGTTTAGGGCAACTAGCGGTTCTGTCAAAGATTGCTAAGGCACTCGATCCCTTCGCATCTCTGAGCCGTTCGTAGCATCGCACTTCCGCAGAGAAAGTCTGCCCCTCCAGTTTGCAGAGTTGCGGAGTCCGTGGCACTGTCAACCACGCAGCCGTTCTTTGATCAAACTTCATGAAAGTGCAGCAGGAATACGCGAAGAGGTGGCCTGTTGCAGATCGACCCTCCAAGTTCTTGTGAGCTTCAAACTATGACGAGAGCAATCTACTCAAGCCCTAACCTGCGAAGTCATACAAAGGGGCTCCTCTCGCCCTAAACCCCCAAC
Source organism: Symbiodinium sp. CCMP2592 (assembly GCA_905221615.1). Taxonomy (NCBI): domain Eukaryota; class Dinophyceae; order Suessiales; family Symbiodiniaceae; genus Symbiodinium; species Symbiodinium sp. CCMP2592. Next base: position 53,018 of record CAJNDT010000236.1, read on the forward strand.
CCTAATTCCCAAACCCAGTGAAGCCAAGGGGCGATGAAGGCGACTTCGCCAGCTCTGGCAGGCGCAGCGACGGGGAGCGAGGCCCTGGAGGAGCAAGCGATTAGGATTGGGGTTTCATCGTGCTGTCAGATAGGTTCCACGTAGATTTCCATAAGGGTCGGATAGGTTTCGAAGGGCTTCTTTCAGGGTTTCTTTGAAGGTTGTCAATGTCCCACGGTTTCTTACGCGTTTGTTTGATCGGATTTTAAGGCGTAGGGTTCAAGGCTTGGTGTCCTGAGCTTCAAGTATAGGCTGGCCAGAGTTTGAGATTAAGGTCTTAAGGTTTGAGGATTAGAGCTTGAAGTTCACTTTGCTTTTTACCTTTCCCCCTGGAGGAGGGCGGAAACTGAATCGCGTTTATCGCACTTCGCTTTTGGATTGCTTCATACGTTTCCGCTCGGAGGAAAAAAACTAAGTGGCAACTTGTTGGACTTCAGATTCGGAAACTGCAGAAGTCGAGCAACGAAATGCCGACAATGCTGCAGACGGACCGGACATTCGACAATGGTTTCGATTCTGATAAGGACCTTATCATGTTGGAAGCCATGCGGGGTCCCATTCAAGATTGCAGTGGCTACGATTCTCTAGAAATGGATTAAGTCGCTGGACAGCAATGTAACACCTGCAGTAGAGGCGACGAAAAGCATCAACAGTTCCCTTCAGAAGGCCTATTCCTAGGAGTTCGCTGTGATGTCTGAGCAGCCAAGACCACACACTTTGCACCGGCTGCCTGTGAAGGTTTGGACACGTTAGTTTACAGCAAGCGTCTGATCGGTTGGTGGCGCATCATTAAACAGGCAAGTGGGTACTCGCTGGGATTTGGGATGGACGCTGGAGAAACGTCTTGAGTTGTCCAGCGCTGGCGCGTTCTCGTCGCAGGACTCCTTACAGAAATTTTCCTGGCCTTAAGATACCTTCAACAAGTCCCTGTGAGAGGCCCTCCATCCAAAGGGGCCTCCATGGCCTTCAGCTGCCTCAGCTTCTGCATCGGCCGTCTTGGGAAGCTCGTTCATCTCCTGCAGGCGGAGGTCCAAGCTTGGAATTTCCTCTGAGGAGCCTCCCGGGTTTCTATTCATAGCTGCTGGTGTCTGGAGTAAGAGTAGGCGGTCCTATTCCTTAAACAGGTCCTAGAGGCTCCGGTCCACCGGTGATAAAGAGCTTTCTTGTGCTTCTAAACAGCCGTTCTAATTCGGTCCCCTTTCGAATACCTGTTTCAGGAATGCAGAAGCGACCCTGCATTTCTGCACTTCGACGAGATGCAATCCCCAAGCCCAAGACTTAGTTTCAAGCCAATCGCTGTCCCAAAATAGCCCGGCAAGGAGTCTTGAGGAACCCTTTGCATCGCGAAGCTGGATGCACGTGAGGCTGCGTGAGAAGAAGATCGCTACGGCTTTTTGGAGCTAGAAGCCACAAAACTCTGAAGAATCCGCAGCTCTTCATCTCCATCACCTCCAAAGGACAAACTGCCAGGAGGATCCTCGGTCATCTCCCAAGAGTCCAGGAAGTGAAGCTCCTGCGGATGAGGCTTGATCTCAAGAATCATACCTGTCATAACTCATAATCTCCAAGGGGAAGAACCAGCATCAACACCCCAGCGACTTCAACCGCTTGGGGCTTGGGGCCCAAGTCCGCGGATTGATTTAAGGCTCCAGGCAGGGCGCTTCCAAATCTTTGGATTTTCTACAACAGCAAACACTTCTGACATTCAGAAGGGGACTGCCAACACGATTGCAAAGCTACTGGCAAAGGCAGAACGAGGGGAGGCCTCCTTCGATACCCAAGCTGGGGAAAGCTTCCATGCTGTTAGAGCTTTAGAGCCTGTCGCGGACAGAAAGGCTTAAGCAGCACCCTGTGAAGCTTGTAGCTTGAAGCGATCTCTCAGCAGAGGCCTGCAGTGAGATGTTGCGCTTGCCGTGGGATCGCGCCCTGAGGAGGGGGTTTTCCCTTGATGGGTTTCCCTGGAAAGTCGAACATGCCCGGAAGAGGTCGTCAGTTCTTGCAGAAATGGGTTAGCCAGAGTCATGAAAGGGGGAGCATCTGTCTCCGGGTTTCGGCGCTGTGCATTGTGCCCTACACCCACAAGGCACACGCACACCGTTTCCTTCAGGACTGCGACTTGTCTGAGACAAGAAAGCCACGGTAGGGCCCAACCTTTGCACACGTAAGAAATCCGGTTGGATTTCGCGTATGATCACAGCAGATACACAGACGAACAACCTAACTCCGACAACAAGTAGTTGCAAGAGTTAGCCGTACTTGCTGCTACGCCACCACTACTTATAATGACGCTAGTTTGTGGCAGCAAGAAGAATGGGCATCACACCAAAAGAAGGAGCAACGACCTGAATGCGACTCGTAAACTCCGAAGCCTCTTCGAAAATCTCTCAGGGCTGGACCCGTCCACATCCAAGCAGTTGAAGAGAAGGTACACATCTCCCGTCCATCTAAACCTTCCCGATGTTGAGATGACTCAGGCCCAGGAGATACCGTTGGGACATCTATCAGTCTATGAGGTTTCCGGCAAAGTCTCGCTACGGAAGCAGACCATCTCATTCCTGCGAGGCACAAAGAATAAAATACCCAGTCTGCTTGTCTGTCTGGCCTCTTGCAGGCACGTTTCAGCTCCAAGTATTGCAGACTGCCAGAGCCATCGCGGTCGAGAGCCCTGCCACGACGACAGCAACACAAAGAATCTTTGCAACAAAACGACAGTGTCAGTACACATGTAGATCGGTGTAGAGACTGCAGCTACAACTGCATACACAGGCAATAACCATATTCCACGGCCCGTTTGCATTCGTCGAGTTTCTGCATGAAGCTCTTCAGCTTCTGTCCGTGTGTCGCTCAATGTATAAAGATGGGTAGAACGCACACTTGCGCACATGCAGTATTTACTTGCTCAACTTACTAACTCTTCTTCCTTATACCTGTCTACTTGCTCCCACTCGTGCACACATCTGTACAATGGTAGGCATGCGTATTAAACGGTGCATCTATCTCTGTGCTTCATATTTATGGGCAGATATGGGTACAAGAATGGCTGGAACCTGGGTTGGGCCTTTAGGTAGGTCTTAGGCTTGGCCCATCCCAATAAAGCGGTAGCCGAGGGGACACGGATCACCAGAAAGAAAGCTGAAGAGCTGAGAGACTTCGTCTCGGATAGTCGGGACGGGGAGGCAGCTGCAATGCAAAATCCTACCGATGCTTCCCAGCCCTTCAGCGCACGGTTCGCATTAAGAAACCCGCACCCCTGCTCCGGGACCCTGTACCTGAACTCTGCATTTCCACGTGCTCGCAATGCTCTAGAAGCGAATTTCAAGACCGCGACATCGTGCGCACAAAACATGTTGGCCTGAACATCAGGTTGATGGAGCCGAAGTGCTTCATGCACCAGGCCTCTGTATGACTGGCTCTGGGCTGCAGCGGTTGCAGCCAAGCATGAAGGAAGGACGTTGCGCAGATTCAGCGCTCTACACCACCACCATGAGGTGTCATAGCGCCGCAGTCATGGCCCTGACCTACTGTTAACTTTCTGTCCAAGGATACCAGTGAAGTGAAGCTCAGGGGAGCTACCTAATATAGTACCCTCAATAGTAGGATCCTTATTATAAGGACCCCAAAATAAGGTATGACATTGTACTATAATTATACTAAGGAGCCCCCAAAATGGTATAGGTATTTATTTAAGCCCCTATATCCCTAAATCCCTTATAGTACCCTTATAGTCTCCCTTAAAGGAACCTTTTAAGGGAAACCTATGGTACCGAACTTCTGCCTTGAAGGACATGAGGATCCTTGCGGAGTCTGCATCAAACTCCTCTGTGGCCAAGGCAGCCAAGGAGTGATGACTCATCCGGGAGCTAGGGATTTAGGGGCTACCACAAGGCTTACTTTTGGGGGTTACTATAACGGTTGTTTGCTTGTTGGGTACTATAGTATAGAGGCCTTAACAGTTAGAATAGGGCATTGCGGGCTCATTATTATTGTACTGGCGGGTGCAACAAACTGCACTGTCTCTTGTCTCTGTTTCTGGACCGTTTCACGGTCGGAGCTGTCCAGTCGGAAGGCTTGAATCCTTGCACAAGGCGGCATTAATCTCTAGTCACTGCCAACATTGAGACCAACTTGAACGCCATCGCTCGAGAAGCACTTGAAACCGTTTCGATACTTTACTGCGGCACAGCAGTTCAAGTCTCCTGCAGTGAGATGTGGCCACTGAGGTCGGTGTCCAATGCCCCTGAGCAGACTGAGCTGGATGAGACTTGGCCTTGAAGGCTTGTCCTGATGGCCATGCACTCCCGAAGAAGCTTTAACATATCATGATCTTAAATTATGTGCATGCTTGTACAGTACTGGAAACAGCATCGCCACAGTCACGGCCGCAGGTATTACCGAGCTCGTGGCGCCAGGCTCCACCGATGCTGCCTGAATCATGACAGCTGCAGCTTGGAGTTTGCGGTGAAAGTCTGCACCGTCGCATCCCCGAGCACTGAATGAGGTCCGTCCGGACTGCTTGACCACAGAACATGCAACAAGAAGTTGCGGAGAGAGCAGTGCTTCGATGATGCTTTGCGGCTCTGATCTGGCTGCTAGCATCATTCCAATCGTACAACATCGTTTGACTCTTTTAGGGCACAGCGGCATCCTGAACAAAACACTACTCTTGAGACCGATGCCGGGTCCAGAAGGCATGGACTGTCGGTTCCATGAACCTGTCTGCACAAACCCCACAGAGCGAGCCTTGAAATCGAAGCTTCTCGCAAGCTTCTCGGAACCTCAGCAGTGATACTTTTAGTCACACGCTGCTGCCAGGCAAATGATGCGGAGGGGCAGGGTCATACACTGCATCGGGTCTCTTACAAATCTCGCGCCCGAGCAGCGGACCCCTGTGCAGAGTGAGGCTTTCAATGAGCCGACACCTGTATAAACCATGACGTCATCCTCGAGCCCTGTGTCTCGCATGTCGCCAAGAATGCACAACTTGCTGTTGCAGCAAGTAGTCGTGACGATGCTACTACTTCTCCGAAAAATCAACAGCTTTAATACTGTAGTAGCCGTGGAACCCCCGCAAAGCTTGCAAGGCAAACGCCTGTGTTCAAAGGCAGCCGGGGAGCTCCAGCCAGGAGACGCTGTTTGAGTCATCCCTTAGCTCGTTTCAACGATTCTTGCAGGCCATGTGAGGAAGCGTGTTTGGAAGCTCGCTATTTCCTCAGCCTTCCTGCTTCCTAGTAAAAGGCTTGAGAAGGTGAACTCCTTCCGGGTTGTCTGCGAACGGTGCACCTGTCGAAGAGCGACCGCCAGGCCGACAATGGGTGCCCAAACCTTCCGAGACTGATTCCAGGCCCGTTTTGACGAGATGATCTAAACGTCTTACTCAGCCTATCCACACTTCAGAAGTCCACAATACCAGTCCCATCCGTGGGCAACCCCTGCCCCAAAATTGACCTTCAACTGATGCGAACCTGAACTCAGGCTTGACAATTTCAGCCTCTTCTGGACAAGGTCACGCAGGCACTCGACAGCCTTGCCCGAGGAAAGTCAGTCTTCTTAATGCTGAGTTGTGTACCCCAGATTATATACTGTACAACCCGTAACTGTCGTGGAATTGGGAGCGCCTGCCCGTCTAACCAGCTTCTTGTTCGCCGGCAAAAAGATCTCCAAATGTTGCGGTGGCGACGCTCCGGCAGCTCTACAAGTACATCCCCATCCCGGGTTTGGGGTGGATTGTAGCAGACTCTTACGCAACAATGAATCCCAGTACCAAGGAACAGTATTGATTGGCAACTCTTCAGCCTCCTAAATTACCACTGTCTCCTTCGGGAAGGGCTCCAGTCGAAGCTCCGAAGATAGGCCGATCAAATCGCCAGAGCATGACACTTGCAAATATCCTCAGAAAGATCGACCTCCTCGTCTGGCTCGGCGTTCATCCACCTTACAGAAAAGCAAGGCAGGGCTAATGACATGAGGAACGGACCCGTGTCATGCCTGTTAGGTCGCAACAGATACTTCCAGCCCGAACCTTGCTGGGAAGCTCAGGCACAAGTCTACTTCCCTGCACAAGGTAGTTCTCTCAGGCTCAGAGAAAGCTCACAGCATCTGGGTCCGAACTCGAAGGCCATGCTCCTTTCGGCCCAAGAGCCGCAGAAGGAGCCTTTAAAAGGGGCTCTTCGGCTTTAATAGTACTATACAACTCCTGTAGTAATTATCATTATAATGGTACTATATTCATACTATCACTACTTTAAAAATTACTACTATAATAGTGCTTATATTATCAATAATACTAAACGACCGCTTCCTACTGGGCTGAGACCTCGACTCCGGAGGCTGCCATCCGTCCAACCACTCGAGGTCACTCCTCGACCTCACGCGACTGGGGCTGGTCGAGGCTCGCAGGACCCTCACAAAATCCCACAGCTCCGGGCACAAAGGCGCATCCGAAGTAGTCCAGTGAGGCCAAGAGAAGGCTCCTGGCTGGTGATGGCAGGACAAGAACACAACACCTTTATTTGTGACATTATCAGAACCCTTGCAGATCCCTCATAATTCGTATAGTAAGCTTTTCCAACGATACCCGGCCTTGAAAACCCCGCAAACTGCACCGGCCTGGCATCTGGATTTGCCACGAGCGGCCAGCCAATTTCTCGAATGACCTTGCAGCAGCGGGCGTGCCATTCGTGTCGTGCCGCCTTGAACTTTGATTGTCTAAGGGCACCCGGCACGGAATTGAACCCCCACCCGTGCAACAAACGATGACCTATCTTTCGCGCAGGCCGTGCTCAGAAGAGGCCGTGGCCTTAAGGAAAGGCCCGAGGAGGAGCTTCCGCGTAGACTTCCACAGCCTTGCTTACAATTTACAAGTTCATGTAGGTTGCATCTACACCTGGGCTCAAGCTTCTGATGCCTGCTTCTGGAACGGTCATGCAGCAAAGGCAAAAACAGCAACAAATTACCATGAAAGTGGGGATTGCCGTTTGCTAGCACCAGGGCGATGTCGGAAGGCCGGCTGATCCGAAGTCATTCCCTACAAAAGGCCTCCTCCCGTCTCGCTGGGGGCTGAGGCAGGCCGCAACTGCCTGTGGTGGGACCAGCCGCGCATGTCCAGTTCAGAAATTCACGGGCCACTATGACTCTTTGTCAGGTTGGTGCAGACTGGATGAACAGCTTAGGCCCCACAGCATGCCTCAACATGACTGCACATCGCCGCTACCCCGACCAGCTCGACGACGACGACTACTGACTACTGCTCTCTGCTGCTGCTGGTCTTTCTACTGCTGCCCCGACTTGACTACTACTAGGTTATGATACTACTATGCAAATCCCGCCACTACGTATTGGGTTCGAGATTCTGCCGTGTCATGGTCAAGGTGTAGCAGCAAAAATATTGGTGGCAAAGGTGGTAGGCAGTCGTCGTCGATGTTGGTGATGATGGTGGTCGCGGCGGGCGTGGTGATGGATGGTGGTGATAGAAGTAGAAGTAGAAGTAGTAGTAGTAGTAGTAGTAGTAGTAGTAGTAGTAGTAGTAGTAGTAGTAGTAGTAGTAGTAGTAGTAGTAGTAGTAGTAATAGTAGTAGTAGTAGTAGTAGTAGTAGTAGTAGTAGTAGTGGTAGTAGTGGTAGTAGTAGTCCTTGTGGTAGCAGTCGTAGTAGTCGTCGTCACAGTACCAGTAGGAGTGCAGTAGTAGCAGGAGCAGTACTAGTACTAGTACTAGTACCAGTACTAGTAACTAGTATTTTAGTGCATGTAATCATACTTGTGTTTGTACTTGTTCTTGCACTAGTTAGTAGCTAGATGTAGCTAGTTGCTACTAGTACTAGTAGCAGTAGCAGTTGTTGTTGTCGTCGCAGTAGCAGTCGTCGTAGTCGTAGTGGTAAACGTCGTCGTCGTAGTAGTCGTAGTAGTAGCAGCAGGAGCAGCAGCAGCTGCAGTAGTAGAAGTAGTACCCTGTGCAGCCCTGAAATCGTCAGCGGTGAAGCGCTGCAAGTAAGGAACCCCCAGACCCGTAGTCGCAAAGGCCCTATAGGTTTAATTTAACCAACTGAGGGCCGCGGCGGCTGGATGATCCCAGGCTGAGGCGCAAGAGCCCAGCCGATCCCGGAGAAACCTTTCGACGAATGCTTCGAGGGCTACTGAATACTGCTTGCAATGAGATGCGACCGCAGGAAGCACAGCTGGCCATGAGCTAGTCATATCGATGATGCTTGGTGTTCTGCTTGGAAGTGCTGCAGGTATCTCGACTAACATTATAGGGCGCAGACTTAGCTGAGCTTTGAATGGTGTTACGAAAGATCTCACATCGAGGGGCCAGGATGAGCACAAGCAGCTTTAACGGGGACCCGATTTCAGAACCTGTAGCGTTGCGGGTCCATGGCTTTCCCAGCGAGGATCCGCAGTGGGGGCCTAAGGATTCACGAAACCTTCTCAAACCTTGCGACTGCAATATGAACCTCAAAGGGGGGTGGGCCATAGCTTGAGGGTCCATAACTTCCGAGCGTCATGGCCTCCGGAACCGAGCCTGATTCACCCGTAAACGAACATAACCAGCTAACCTTCCAACTTCCCTAGGCCCTGATCCCTAAATCCAAACACATCAGCCCCCGACTGGCGGAAATGTGCGAGCACCTCAGGATGGAGATCAGGACACACACATTTGAGCGTATTACTGTGGAGGTTTGGGGGCCAACATACGGTTGCCAAGTATGATGTATTCTACTATAGAAGCCTTAACGACTTCAATCGGCTTTTAAGTGCCAAATCGACCACCAAGTCACTGTCGACAGCAATCGCTCATTTTCTGCACTTCTTTCGAACGGGTATGAATCGGTATGAAATAGCCGTGAGACGGACAGGCGCACATGCTGAGACTTGTCTCTGCGTCCCAAGTCATGTAGTCTAGTAGTCACGCAACAAGTGCATCACACACAAGGCCGCAATGCAGTCCACTAGCGATGTGCCCAGGCCGCTGTTGAAATATGTATTTGGATGCATCCCGACGACGACCACATCGGAAGCGACGAGTGGATAGCAGCAGAAGCATCCGGGAGAATGATGCACAAGTGACTGTGCACTACACCAAGGTCAACTATTGACCTTTCATTTCCAGCACCCTTCAGGCAATGTTTGGCTGCTCTCCCCTGCTGAGCCCGACCACGCGGTTTTTTGTTCAACCAAGAGTCCGCAGTTTCCGCGAGAAGTCTGTCATAACTAAGTTCGCCAAGTTATGTCGCCAAACATTCTCTGATATTGCGGTGCCTCCGTGCTTGCAACAAGCGGTCTCGGCCTTCAGCTACCGTCAGCCAACATGTACAAGAGAACACAGAGTGCAACATGCTACAAGACGCGCAGAGCGCATGTGTTGAGACTTGCCTCTGCGTTCTCGTCGCCAAAGCAAGTGCGTGAGGCACTCCAGCAGCGATGCGACAGATCCCAAAACTGGCGCATCCCGAAAAGACAGTACAATAGGACGACCGGACAGTAGCAGATGCATCCAGGGGAATGATGCAAAGTGACCGTGCGCCACATTACGATCGAAAACGACTTTTCCCCTGCAGCACGTTTCAGGCGACGCTTGGACGTTCTTGCCCGAGCAGGCACGAGTTTATACACTCGACCACCTACTGTAATGTTCGTGAAGCAAGACGGCTGCCGTAAGTTGTGCTCCGGCAAGACGTAGCCAAGCAATGCCACGCAGTCTCTGAAATTCTGGTGAACAGCGGCATGTAGCCGCTGGCACCCCTCAACTGCAAAAGAGATGCTAACATTCACAATGATACGACAGAGCAGAAGCAAGAAGCACAAAGGCTGAGACTTGCCTTTAAGTCATGTAGTGATGTAGTAACTACTGACGAAACAATCACCACATCATGCTTGAGGCAGTCCATTAGCGATGTGCCCAAGCCGTGGCTAAAATGTGGATTCAGAGGCAGCCCATGTCGACAAGCGGACGACAGCTGAAGCATCCCACATCCACTCCAAATGCGACGAGCGGACGACAGCAGAAAGACCAGGACAAAAGGTGCGAATTGAACGCACATTGCAGCAAGGTGAAACATGACCTTTCGCGTCTACCTGGCACGGGCCGGTAGACCGTTGCTGGCTTATGGGATTCCACGACTGACTGGCGATTCATGAATTGAAGTACTTCTCGGGTATACAAGTAAGCACCAAAACAATGACAGGCAACAAGTGGCTTCAGTCTCTCAAGCCGACAATCCAAACAAACTGGAATCTTGACTTCTTGTCCTATCAGGCTTCTAGTACATTTCACACAGAAGCGTGCATGCGGCACGGGCCCCTTCAATGTGTACAGCTGAGGCACAGCATTAGCTGTTCCGGGCTGGTCCAAGTCATTACCTTCCAGAGGCTTTGACCTTCTGTGACCTGTTTACAGCAGCACCGACGGCCCTCGATGGCCGGCCACAACTTGAGGAGGGGCTAGTTGGGATCTCACCTGAGTCAAAGCAATCTGCACGGTGTCGGGAATCTCGTGCATGCAGCAGCCAATGAGTTGCATCAGGGACATGTGTGCCGCGAACTTCTCGAGCTGACGCATCGGCCTTGAAACGCTGGGCGTCACCTGCGGATCCACCACCTCGGCCTCGAGCAATTCCACAATCTTCGCGACCGCGGGAAGAAGCCCCATATCTGAAGCCCTCTGTCGAACCAGCGGCAGGAAGATGAGGAGACGCTGCTGGTCGCTCATCTGGCTGAGCGTGCCGCGGCGAATTTTGTCCAGCTTGATGCGCCCCAAACGATGAGGTAGGTGGCAGAAGCCACACAACATACCGGAAGGGCACCCTGCACCTTTGAACATGTACACGCAAGGGCGGTCACAGAGTTCAGGATGACCGAAGCTGCCTCTGCTTCCGCAAAGCATCGGCGGCACACCGCAGACGTCCTTGGTCGACTGCTTCTGGTTCGGAGCTCTTATGCAAAACGAACTCGTGTACCCCCCCTTCAAAACCCGAAATTGGTGATGGCCTCCAGGCCAGGTGGTGCTGGAACGCGACATCCCACGAGCCACTCTTGGGGTCGTTGGTATGTCGAGCCAAGGTCATAGCCGTCCTGAGGTCGGCGAGGAGGCGGGGGGCGGGGGGGGGACGGGTATCAACCGACGACTTCGTGCTGAGATGGGCGAAGACCCGTCGCAATGGATATGAGATTCCCTCCCTGGTGGCCTCCAGCCCCGGACGCGGCGAAAGCCTGCAGCGCGACAAGGTCATGCCATCGCACGCCTCAGATCCAGCAGCACTTCGAGGGACTATTCCGCAACCGCTACAACCACGAGTCACAATGCAGCGTTCTCTGACCATCACGAACCCGACGCTTATTCCGCTTTGCTTTGCACGAGCTCTGCTTGCAAAGCTTCGATAGAACTGAAGAACCAAGGGGCGGAATCCACGAAGCCACCAACGCAAGAAGCGACGGAGCTCATGGCGCGGGGTTCTCGCAGTAGACGGCTGACCACAGTGCCAAACAAAGTCCTACTGGAAAATCACTTGCGGCCAGAAGTCGCGGCAAAGGGAGCATGATCTGGAAGAAGCAACATATTACACCATGGTTGGCATCATTACCAACTTCATTGTGATCGTCATCTTCACCTTAATATTCATCGTCGTCGTCGTCGTCATGATCGTCGTCATCATCATCACTGTCTCCGTCATCACCATAGTATGCAGATTCACCGCCACAATCCTTTTCATCACCATGCAGCCTCGTCATAATCACCATTGATCATTATTTGCCGCCATCATGAGGAAGGTCATCACTAGCATCATGAATCATGAACATTACCATCCTATTCATCATCTCCACCCTCACCCATCATCGCCATCAGCAGGATGGTCAGCACCGTCTTCACCCTGAGCAGCCTAGAGAAGTGCCATCCCTCAAAATCACAACTATGATACGAGGGGTAACGATCATGCCAGGCAAGTCAGCTCAACCGCTAATTTTCTGGGTTTCCCGACATGGCTGTGGCGCGGGGCCACGTCTTCAATGCCGACATGGCCGACCCCATCCTGCGGCGACCGTGAGCAGCATGCGAGCCTGCTCACAATCTAGAAATGGATAGAAGTGTAATTACCCAGGGCGAACCTTTCTCTGCACCGAGACGCCGCAGTAGGATTGTTTCAGTTTGCTCTACGAAATGGAACCCATCCACGTGCTAACCGCGGTCAGTGCAGGCTGGTGGTAGCAGCAGGACGGAGCATGGGCTAAAACAACTGTGAGACGGGAGGAACTGCTTTTGCGAAAAAATGCACCTTTGGAGGGCCGGAGGGTTTCTGATTCTAAGTTTCAGCTAGTACTATATTTCTATTAACAATAATGATGATAGTCCTTATTGATCTTATGGCTGTGATTGTGTTGTGACCATTGTCGTGGCATCAGTGCCTGCCTTGTCTTACAGTCTTGCAGACGATGGGGATTCCTTCCCGAGCATGCACCTTATGCTGCAAGCTACGAGTCAGGCTTCTCGCACAAAGCAACAAGCTTGCTTTGCTTTACCGAAGCACCTCCCTAGTACAAAATGCCTGGGCAGCTAACCGGAGGATACAATTTCGCATGTCGATGGTGTCACTTCCCACCTCCTCGGCTTCTCTGCTCCCAGCCGTGAGACCGGCACTATTAGTATTGTTATTATTAGAACTATTTTTACTACTACTACTACTACTACTACTACTACTACTACTACTACTACTACTACTACTACTCCTGCTACTACTCCTGCTACTACTACTACTACTACTACTACTACTACTACTACTACTACTACTACTACTACTACTACTACTACTACTACTACTACTACTACTACTAGTATTGTATAATACCATTATTAGTACTGGAAGAGCTCAAAGGGAAGCTCTGCAAGCCGTGGTCCTGGTCGAGGGCCTTCCACAAGGCTCCTTGGTCTACGCCTTGGCAATGCGTGATTTGGGAGGGTTCCGTCGGGGTGCTTATCTTTGGAATCTCTCACATTAGAGCCAGAATACACCCACTAACCTTGGCAGCATGTATTGAGGAAGGAGCTAGGCCACTCAGTCAGGTGCCTACGTTGGGTCCACTGTCGCTGCACCAGTTCGAATTGTCATAGGGGAGATAGGTGCCGGAAGCAACATCGGTTTGATGCTTCTGACACCATCGACAGGCGAGTGGTGCTGAAATGTACGATGAAGAGAAGCATCAACGACAGTGGGCCACTGCTTTGTCGATACCTGCTTCGGTCTGTGCCCAGCTAGGCTGGCCCTACGGTGCCTTATCCACGCGCTCGAAGCCTTTTTGCGTACTGCAGGCCTGTGGTTCAGCAGGGGAGAACCGAAAACCAGTACCAAGAGTCTTCGCTGCCGGGCTTTGTGCTACAGGAGGTGGGCGAGTGGGCTCTGGTAGCTACATACATCAAGCAGCACAAGAATATTTTGGGCAACTCGAGTCAAGCCGAAACCCCGCAAGGGGAGCCTTATGAAACCTGCAAACTCCTCCCCTCTACCTTCCGCAAACCCTAGTCCGTGAACACTCCGCAAAATGCCTGTGCCCTGAAGGCCCTGAAAGCTTTAGGCCTCGAATCCTCCCTGAATCGTTCCCCCCCCTTTTCTGAGACACCAAGCGGACGTTGACTTCCGCATGGAAGAACTTCCTCAGGCCCTTCAGGGTCAGGCCTTGGGCTGCAGAACTGATGGGGGGGGATGACCTAAACCCTTTAAACCCTACACCCTAAATTCACTCTATAGGGTTCGAAATATTATCTTGATGGTTTTTTAATATCAGTTTCAGTATGTTTCCGTTATTTGTTGGGCTTCAGGGCGTTGGGTTCTTCGGCTCCTAGGTTTCGAGGGTCAGGGTAGCAAATCGCAAGTATGAGTAAGTTTGGAATACCGAATCCAGCCCATCTCGTTCAATGCTCAGCGCAAATCACAGAGTATCCTCAAAGCAGCTGCATCTTCAGGCTCCAGGATTTACAAGTCTGGCTTGTGCTGCGCAGTCTTTCCGAGGATAACTCCATCAATAGGGCAAACTTGCAGGTCTCAGACGGAAGACCGAAATCCTGTGCAGCGCATAGCCGTGTAGTGTGCAGGGCCACAAGTCGTGCCAATCGCAATAGAGGGAAGGAGGGGCAGTGTTCAGGAAGCGAATGTAGTTGCAAGCATCGCTCCTTCAACTCAGTTGAATCGGAAGTGCTATCACCGCAGCCAGCCCGCAAGACACCGACGCCCGAATCCAACTGTTGCAAGCCGCGCTATCTTGGCATCAGTAACTAATGAAGCGCTTGCAAGACGGCCGCAGATGGAGCCGCTCAAGAGAGGACCCGGACTCAAACATAGTCTTGACGTGAAAACCCTCAGCCCTCTCTGTGTCCCGGCGATACGTGGCATTGGGGTCCAGTGCGCGGCGCCACGCTCGAACCTGCATCGCACTCCCAATCGAAAACCGCACGGCGGAAACTTTTCCGTCTTGCGACTCATGTGCGATACGTCAGCCTTGAGCTGGGGCCTTTAAACCCCAGGAACATCTGCTTGAGCTGCGAAGCCACGATCCAAAGCTTGATATCCAGACCTCGTTGCCGTAGGCTTTTCGCAGGTACAGTGTGAACTCCGTCCTCGCCTGCTGGCAGAAGGCGATGGTAGCAGGCAAAAACAAGCAGACTTGCATCAACTTGTTCTATGATATGAAGTCAATGAAGTCGGGTACGGCGAGCAAGACAACTTGCAGGCTGTCTGAGTCTCTCAGTGCGGATTTCAGCCTTTCGGAACTGAAGCTCTGCGCTGCTCAACACTTCCGCGATAGATCCTTTAACCACAATCCCAGCATGTCCCTTACTCCTTACCACAGGTGCAGTGCACCTCCTCTGCACGCTTTTCTGCTGCCATCTGCCAATCGTGTTGTCGCTCACAGACAATCTGCACGGCAGCATGGGCTGCTTCGGATTGCGGAAAGTTGATTCAAGCTTTGCTCCCACTTAGACTTAGACCTACCCAGGGTTGGAACGTTCATTTCCCAGCAATGGCCGCGGAACAGCGTTTGACAAAAGGAGGTTTAAAGCTGGAACAAAGGTATAATGAAGCTGATCTTGTGCTGGCCAGAAGGCTGAAAACAAGCTGAGCAGAATCTTGAAAAAGCTACATCATCCACGGTCCACATAAATAAGGGCAAGGAATCCAACGGTGTGATGCAACTTCCTTAGAGTTGGTCATTGCTGGTCTCGCCACACGAAAGAGCGGACGTTGCAGGAGGTCTCGATTCGACGGGGTGAGGGTCCGCAGACAGAATTGGAGTGGCGGCTATAGTTGCGAGTCTCATGCGTAAAGCAAGAAGACCGATGCTACTACAATGTTGTTTCAGCTGGCTGCGGTCACTGCTAGTGCCCCGGCTTTACCAACTCGTTTTTTGTGTACTGGTGCCTGACATACCAAATCCGAAACATGTGCAGATGTCTTTCCTTGGTGAAATTGAATGCTGCCACGGTACCCAAAACGACGCCGATTTGGAGTTGGCAGGCCACGGCGACAACCCGAGAGAAGCTCGCGAACTCCATGGAAGTATCCGTTACGAAGCCTATTCAGCCTAACGGTCCTGACTGCGCAGGACTGTGAGAGATCAGTTGAGGTACCGACCTAAACCCTAAATCCTAAACCTTAAGCCCTAAACCCCAATCCTTAAATCCTTGAAGCCCTAAACCCTAACCCCTAAACCCTAAGCTCGCCTTTGGAAGATGCTCGAAGTCAATGGCCTGCCAGGGCCTTCGGAGTGCGCTGGGCGAGAAGGTTTGGATTTTGGAACGTTCAAGCCGGGGTCGGGCATCGTCGAGTCTTTCTGTTGTTTATGGTTGGGGGCTGCAAGCACTAAAGACTCCGGGGCCGTAATCTTCAGGGTCCCGGAATCGGAATCTAAGGGTCTGTGTCAAGACTTCTCGCGTGGACAGGGGCTGTCTATGTTGATCTTGTATGCCGAAGCTATACTTGGGGGCCTCGCACTGTGCTGGTGTGGGTGCGTGAGACAGAGAGAGTACCTGCAATTAGTGCTTGTAGCCGCGAGAACATCTGCCTGTTTACTACTCTTTGTCTTTTTGGTTGGGATCTTGGCATGCGAACAGATTGGTGTTAAACTAACCCCAGGGAGAATACGAGCTTCAGGAAGCAAGAGGCAACGCCAGACGAGACAGTACCCCCGCCTCGGAGCCAGCCGATGCTTTGCCGACACTTGCCGGGCTTTCTCCTGCTAATGAAATGTCGCGCGCGGCATCTTGAGATCTCATAAGCATGTTCTTGCATTCTAGTTTAACTTGATGGATGTCAGAAACTGTCCAACAAAACACCAGCAGAACGCACACCAATTCTGCTAGTATCATCGTAGTGTGGCTTGGGAACAGTCCTCCTGGAAGACCTCTGCCATCAAGTGCTGCTTCTGCTCCTGCCATGTTGGCTCTACATTCTAAATGTGCCTCCGCATGCTTGACAAAAGGACAACCCATGCATCTCATGTGGCCGTTCGGTCCCGCTGGCCCATACGCAGAATTCGGAGCCGCTGCTCCTGGTCAAGCATACCCCGGGGATCGGAACTTTCAATGATAATCCTTTAATGTGCCAAGGGAGATCGAGGAGCCGGTACATCACTGTAGCCTGTGATCTTCACGTTTCCGATTATCTCGGAAGCTGGCAAACATCCTCATGCAAATCGTGGGTAGTTTGAAGGAACTACTGAGAACGCAGGGTGGCAAGTTTGGACCTGAGAAATGCTTCCTCTCTGACTGCCCAAGATTGCAAACAAAACCGGCCCGATCATGCGATCCATGAACCAGGCCCTTGAACAACAAAACACTGAGCTCCACCAATCCATTCTCAACCTGTCCTCCTGCTCCTTGACCTGTGGATCAGGCTCCAGGAACCTCATAAGGCAGAACATTAGGACAGGTGGGGGTATACTGAGGGAAATCTAGGATTAATGTCATTAGACTTCACATTGGCCATATGTAATTCAACTCTTGCGTAGGAGCGACCCAAAACCCAAAACCCGCAAACCCGCCGGCAGTTCTCCTCAATTCCAAGAAGCCTCGGTCCAAAAAGTTTTCGAAAACCCGATACTCCACAGCAATGTAAGTCCCTTCCAAGTCGAGGAGCAGGAGATCTGTCGGGCGGATGCCTGATTCGGAAGGATCGCACAGGCCTGGGCGGTTGCCGCTCTGGCTCTTGTCTACTTTCACCACTGCTGTAAGGTCCGCGTGCTTGCGCCGCATAAATGCTTCGAAGTTGATGACGATGAACAGTGCATCTAGCGCACGAGGCTTTCAGTAGCGAAAGAACACACTTTTATCTGCGGAGCTGTTAGTGCAGAGCGTTAAAGCCTTTTGGGCAGTGCGCAGCACAACGAAAAGAACATCGTCAGGGTCCGCTCGACAAGGGGAGGAGATTCTGTACTGCATACTCCCAGTATGAAGAGACAAGCACACCGCACAACACACATGTCGGCCTTGGTTGTTTGATGAGGGATTTTGGTTCACTTCTCATGCGGTTGTAGGTGCTCCTCAAGGGAATAGTTCCGGGAGAAGCTGCCTGGGGGCCGTGCACTGGCAGCCAGAGTACACGAAGGTCATGTAAAGACACACTGCTACACGCTGTGTAAGCCCAGAAGATGTCCGAGCCACCAGGCCCCAAGATGCCCGAACTCGTTTCTAATAAATTTTCATGCTCTTCATGTGGTCTTGTGAGGCCAAAGTGCCATAGAGCTCAGTGAAGTCCTCGTCTGAGCCGTCGAAGCCGGTCCTCGTTGCATGTCTTCGTCCATAACAAAGTGGCTGAGTTGTAGCCCACACGGAACTTGCATCGCTCTACAAGTGACCTCAACGTAGTGGTGAGGCTGCAATTCTATGGTTGGAGGCATTCGTGACAGGTTGCTGCAATGCGTACTACATTGGCGATGTCACATCATGATAAGTATATACTTGGGTACAACATGCTCTTCTACATCATGCGACCTGTTGCTTCAGCAGTGCAATGCTGACACTGCTTCCTGGCCTTCGGCACACGGCTACGAAGTCAGCCGGCAGAACCACCTTGTCATACACGGTCTGAAAAGATTACACCTTCAGGTGTTTGTTGCTGAGTTCTTACTGGTCTTCATAATACCTTTCCAACCTATACATGCTTGCTGTCAGCATCCTTCTCGGCACTGTCCCTTCCGTTAGGCATCTATAATTGAAGTTCACCCAAGGCCTTCCCCAACTGGGCTACGACATTGTCTGTGCCGAAGCAGAGTTGCCTCTCAGGTGCAATGCGCGCTGAGACTAGCAGACTGGACTGGGCGGTGAGCATATCAGTCAGACCATGTCCCCAATGACATGCGCGATGTGGTCTTGAATCGCAGGTCGATGACTTCAGCTCAACTGGTGAATCTGCTGCTACCACAAGAAGCCGCGGAACTTCAATTTCAGTTTCCCGTATATCCGAAAGCTACTATACCGGTGTCTGCCTTAAGGGACCGTGGGTCGCCGCCCAGCGCTTGAAGCGCGTGGCGAGGATGGCGGTCTTCCAGTCGTGGGGCTTCAGGAAAGGCTTTGTGCTGCAGTTTGAAGCTCGAGGACAAGGAACCACCTCCTGGGCCCCTGGACTTCCGCGACCCTCTGCGTTCTAGGCAAATTCAGAAGATGTCAGGCCAACGGAGAATACATGCTCAAAGAGGCCCTGCAAGTCATGGACACCGCCGTCGCCTGACGGTCCAGGTCCATAATGGTTAGCATCCCAGTACCTCAAGGAGCCACCAGGCTTTAGGAGTCTGCCTTGTAGGTGATTCACAGAACCCTGACCCCAAAGGACATGGGGAAAGGCGGTCTTTGGGCCCACACTCGTGGCCTGTTCTGTGAAGCTCTGGAGGTCATCCTGCAAGGCCGCTCGCAAACGAAACGCTGTCACAGGGGCGCGCGAAGCAACACCGAAGGCCACACTCGAATCACGCGACGGGAATAAGTCTACTGTTGGTGGTGCTCGTTTTTTCCGGGGCTGGCACGACCTGAACTGAACATGCTCCCAGACCTGTCCTCTGAGCTCTGCATTCCAAAGGACAATGCCACGCGAACAACGTCCTCGCGGAGTGAACAGGATTCTACAAGCCAAGTTGGTGCACATTCTTGAGTGGCACAAACTGTCCCCGTGTAGGCTCGAGACTGGGAGCTGCTGTGTGCCACATGCGGACATCATGGCCACCCGAATCACAAGAATTCCGGCCGAACCCAATGTCTCCTGTCGCGACACGTTCTGAAGGAACTCCGGGTCCAGCTCGTTCCTGCTTAGCTTGTTTGTCGATCTGATTGCCCTGACCAGCCCCGCAATCCCGCAAAGTTTCTGCGCGTTTCTATTTCTCTCCTATATATGGCACGAACTGTACCAGCGCAGCCCCCCGGATGCAGCCTCCAACCTCGGAGGAGGCTTCCTCCGCCGCGGTCTCGGAGCCTTGAAGCACGGCCGGGAGAATCTGGAGGATAGCTTCGAAAGGGCTCGTTTCTGGGGTACAGGTTCGGTTCAGCACGCTCAGCACTCAGGAAAGAAGATGTCAACCACATCCATCGTTGACCTTGTCGGGGTGACTTGTTGGAGCTGCCTGTTGTGCGCTCACCGTAGACATCCGCAGACACAGGAAACAGCGTCTGGCCATCTTGTGGCTTGACCTGCCCGAGGCTGCCACAGCCGGCAAAGCTCATCCCGCACGTTGACAGCATTTGCCGTCAAATTACCTTGAGACAACCAGTGGGGATATGACTTGTGTCGAAGGGGGCTCGGCTGCGTAGGTAAGCTTGAAAAGTACTTACGGCTACACGCGCACTTGCTGTTGTCGACGACCGCTTGCAAGGCATCCAACTCGTTTATCCACTGCATTCTCCCAACCATTCCCTGCCTTCCGAATCGCACCACTCGGGCATGGCGTGTTGCCATGGGGTGCCACGGACGAACTACGCACTTTCCTTCGTCAACTCCGAGGGTTTACTCAAGTTTGGGCCTGGGGTTCGGGGTATGAGGCTGTGTTGAGGTCAAGTGGGTAAGGTTTACAGAGCTTACAGCGCCATTGCCAAAAGGGCCAGAGGCGTATCAGGTTTGGTACACAGCCCGCGGCTGTCGAGCGCCTTCGGCGCTGGCCGCGATGGACTCGAGCAGTGACGGCAGGAGCGGGCGCTTCAAATGCAACGCTTGGATTGGAGAATCTCTTCCGTATGCTCCGCTATGCATCACCGTATACATCCCAACGAGCGAAGACTTGACAAAGGCGTCAACAACCGGCAGCAGTGAGTGCGCCACGCGACTTGTGGCGTCATAGACGAAAATGAAGCCTTGGGCCAGGCTTCCGGGTTTTGCGATCTGAACCATCTTTGCACATGTGATAACCTGTTTTCGCGACAACTTTTATGCCTGATTATGCCAGCACAGCTATGCAGCGAATGCAGCGTCCAAAGTCACTCTGCCAGTCTCTGTACTGTATACAGCAGAAACACTAGCTAAGATTCGCAGTGACTTCTCTCAGCAAGCCCCAGATACACTTCACTGAGCGCTTGACCGTCTGAGTTTCTGTAGTAGTTGCCGGTGACTACGGAGAAGCGCTCCTGTCCAAATGCCGTAGTCACGAACTGCCTGAACTTCCAGGGTTGCTCTCGTGCCGACTTCTAAGCCCTCGGAACCAACGCGGACGTTGCTGGCTCCTGCCCGGCTGTGTCCCAAAGCTGTAGCTTCACCAACCGTCCCTTCACCATGGTGACGACCTTGAAAACGCCGTGGCTATGGGCCGAGAGCAGTGGTAAGTTTGACTTCGGGAATCTCGCCTACCGTCAGCAGCCACAGCTTCAGCTTGTTGAGATTTACGATGCTGCTCTACAACATGACCATGAATCTCGATGCCGCCCTGAGGTAGCGACGGTCTTGAAATCCACGCCAATAGTAGACACATGACAGTCGGAGTAATAGTCCTGCAGAGATTCACTTCATGCACTCCTGATCTTCGAGCTGCACTCTCGCATGAAGCAAGTGCTCGCACAGAAACTCCATGCATCAGCGAGAGCTTGAACTCTGTAGTTTGCAGACGTTCTGCCTGAATCCTTGCAAAAGTTCCTTCCCCCAACGTCCTGTACAAACCGAGTCAAAAGGCAGGACTTTCCAACCTGGCGGAAGCAGAAGTAGCATGGATGTGAGGATTGGGATGTTACGACACGAGGAGAATGCCGGCCCCGACATGTCGGGCATTGTTTGTGTCAAGAACAAGAGCATAGAGGCGAATCTTTCATGACGTTTGTGCCTGAGTGCCTGACATGTGGAATAAACTTGGAAACTGGTCTCATGCAGTGATGCGAGTACCGTCTACGCGCGAAGCCGTAACTCTCTGACCCTCTCGACAACACAGCGTGGCTAACATCATCGTAGTTCTGAAGACTCCGAGCCCACCAAAGTCTGTTATAGAACCCGTTCCCGTTATCTCACATTTTGACATGCTTACCCAGACCCCCGGGAAGATCGACAAAGCAGATCCCCTGATGGGGGTTTATGAAGTACCCTCTGGTAGCGTAGGGCCTCCTGTTTGTGGTTAATCTGTTCAGGAACTTCCCAATGATCCCCGTAACACTCGGGGCTCTAAACCCTAAACTCTAAACCCTGAAGCCAAACCCCAAAACTCCGGAGATCTTGGCGCACCCCGGAGTCTCCCACGGTGACGAGCTTAAACTTAAAGTCGCCCTCGGAGACGCCACCTTTGACCTGCATCCGACAGGACGGGTTTCGAGGGCCCTTGAGTTTGAAAATGAAAGTCAGGACTTATTGGCGTCACAGGGCTCAATCTCGACTTCAAGGTCTTATGATGTTCTTTTTTCGCTCCTGGTAGGGCGAGTTCACGACTTCGGAACTGGACATGAGACTCGGGATTTCGGTATAGCAGAGGGGTCGGAATAATTTCCAATGGTATCCATTTATCGGCCCTAACATGTTTCCCCTCTAAAACCCTTGTCCAAGCCCCAAGGGCCCCTACACCCGAAAACCTCAGCCCTGACTGTCCTGTCGGATCGGCCCTTTCTCCAAGAGTTCAAGTCTACTCATGCACCACATACTAAAGGTTACGGTTCAGGTTTAGGGTTTAGGGTTTACGGTTCAGGGAATATTGTTCTAGCATTTAGGCTTTGGGGTTTATTCTACAACACACCAGTGATCAACCTGCTGAGCACAAACAAACATCGAAAGCTTTGCAGCCGTGGAATGCCTCAGCCTGTTCAGCTCTGGATATGTAAGGCACCCCTGCCCCCCCATAGCCCTACCAGCTACCCAACCGTCTTAAGTCTTAAGCCTTGCAGCTACAGCTTTGCATATAAAAGCATCACATGTCATTACCTTAAGCTCTAAACACAGGTGCCTAGCCCCCAACATGCCGCACCCTTTTTCTGCACATCTTGGTATCTTCCGGGTGCTTCTTTGGCCGTCTCACAGAGCACCAGGGCTCCAAAGCGCACCAGGTACAGCCATGCGATGTGCCTTCTCATGGGAATCGTCGGGAGCAGTTCTGAAATTTTAATGGTCGTGTTAGTCGGGCAACTGTGTTGTTGCTATGGCTGACGCTCATAGTGGCATGAGCAGCGCCCAGCTTGTGCTGTCATTCCTGATGCTGTTGGTGGTGCTGATGTAACGACGACGACGCGACTACTACTATTAATGACTGCCTGAGTACATGTAGTAGTTACTGGTATGACGATGACAGCCTAATTCTTGACAGCCTGATTCTCATCACGGATCCTGCTGACAGGCAGAATTCCGAAGTACGGTTGGCATAGTTCAGGTACCCTACATGTAGCCTGTGTGGGAGGTATCGTACGTGGTCGTGGTTGTGGTTTTTGTTGCTGTTGCTGTTGCTGTTGTTGTTGTTGTTGTTGTTGTTGTTGTTACTGCTGTCGTTGTCGCCCATGTCATTATGTTGTTAGCCTCGTCTTCGAGGGGAAGCTTTATGTTTCGCAGGCTTATGTTGATGCAAGATCAGTAGTCATTTTCATCATTGCCTGTTCACTTATGACTATGATGCTACAAGCAGGATGATTGTCGTTGCTCTCAGATGCGATTCCTCAACTACTCCGGTTTGCGATTTCGGGGCTTTGGGGGCAAGCAGGGCCCAAGCCACATCTCTGGGATCAGTGGCGAGGGGCTTGCAGGCTTACAGGGTTTCGGTCCGGACTCTGATTCCCGACAGTTTATGCACAGACAAACCGCTACACAGATCAGACCCTCGGAAAGGCCGACAAACACGATTCTTTGTTGCCACTGCTTCAATGGTGTTACGACCTTGGTTTAGGCCGGGGTTCGCTCTGCAGGGCGCGGACATGCGGGCGGTTTCTGGAAAGACGGAGCTCGGACATTGAACTGGCAGGGCTTCGAGTTTCGGGCTTTAGGAGGGCTCGATTAGATTCTTGTCCGACTTGTGCTGCTTCGTTCGCATCGGGGGGCTTTTCGTGGTAGTGGTGGGGCATTCGGAACACTTTTGGGTTGGCCTAGGGAATCCCAACAACCCTCTAGGAGAGATAGCCCTAAAGCAGCACAGATGATCGGATGCCCTCAGCAGATCTCGGAGCCCCCCATATATATTCAGACACTGAAAGATAGGACTGATAGGATCCTGAGTATGAAGACCTCCACCTGACCCCATACCCTCCAGGCCTTATAATGAGACCCTTCAGTTTTAGCACCCTCCATGTGTGTTTCAATCGCAGAGGTACCGCGGCAGCTGCGGCTTGGGCTTCACGGGCGGCTTGCGCTGCCGCCTCCTCGGTCACGTGGGGTTTGAGACTACGTGGTTGAGATTGTGGGCCTGTGCCATGTGAGCCCCGGGAACCCTGAACCCTAAACCCTGATGCTTTAATTTGGGACTCTGGGTCGGGGTTATCTTCGGCACTGAGACTTCCGATAGCCTCCACGCCTCCCAAAGGCCCTATGTTATAACTTATAACTATCATATTCTATCATGTTCGATGTTACTGTGCTATATTAAAATATCGCATGGTTTCATTATAACAACGTAGACGGGAAGTCATCCCACAGCCTCGAAGGCCGCAGCCGGAGTCTCGGAAGGGAGTTGCTCATCTAGACGACGACAGTGAACCCCTCCTAAAGCCGTTCCAGCAACTCTTCGAGCCCTCCTAATAAGAACCCTTGCAGTGCCCCTTAAGGCCCTTAAGGCTTCCTTCTTGAAGGATTCCTATATGATAGGAACCCTTCGAGTGACCTCTTAAGATCCTGTCAGGAGCCCTCAAGTACTTGGAGGATCATGGGACTTACTAACTAGGGCTATAAATAAGGTAACTATACTCATAATTACTTATAACCCAATTAGGGTACTTATAACCCTAGTTACTAAGTCCCATGATCCTCCAAGCAGGGAGCCCCGAAGTGCGACTCTTTGCCTCGCCCAGTTGTGCTTTCAGCTGCAAAGGCTCCTGCGCTTCGGGGCTGTTTGCAGGGTTTCGGGATTACAGGCTTTACGAGTTTAGGGTTTAGGGGTTTAGGGGTTTAGGGATTACAGGCTTTAGGGTTCCTATTGCTGATGACAGGATTTATCTTGTTTAGTAGCAGATTCGAGAGGGCGTTTCGCCGAATCGGGCGGCTGGCGCAGGGGTAGGGTAAGGTCTTGAGAAAATGCCGTAACTGATGTTCCCGGAAGAGCTGTAACAGCGCATGACGACAAAACTGCGACTCGAGAGTGCAAGCCTACGACGCATGACTCTCAGGTTTGCCGGTGCAGTGTGGATTGCGGTGGCCAGGATGTACTTGCCGTAAGACTGAGACTGACAGGGTGCCCGGCGATGTTTCGCGAGGCGCAGGTCAAGTCACAGATCTCTTCGCTCTTCGATCTTTGAAGTTGCGGTTTACATCCCACTTGTTCTAGACGCCGTCCTGGTATCGGAAGAGGTCGGTCGCCAACCGCCCCTTGTAGACCTCACCGAGGGACCACACGAAGTACCTGCCGATGCATTCACATGCAGAATGCTGAATTCTTGCAGTGAGCTGCGACATCATCTGACCTCTGAACCCAACGCTCGACATAGGTCGCAGCCGATGGGGCACATGGCCACGCTCATGGACAGGCAGAAGATCGCTAAGAAGACCATGCTGGTAATGTTTGGTAGGCCACCTCGTTCCGTGCAGACGGAGGCACACACAACACACACATGCCCGAGAAGACAGTAGACGGATGCTCGTGGCTGGAGGATGCACTGGCACGGAACCCCGCTACTGCCAGGGTCGCCCAACAAGGACAAATTTGGGGATGTTAGAATTCCAGCGCCAGGCAACAGACCATGGTGGCCAGACCGTCACCACGCGCTTCCCGCGTGAAGCAGCTACGCTGGCTCACGGCAAGGGAGAGCAAGAAGCCCCCGACCGACAAGAGGGTCAGGAACTGATACCTTAGGATTTGGGGGCATGCTCGGGAGTGGCTCAGCTTCATGATCGCACTGGCCGGGACAAGTGAGCGCTTTGATGTCAGGGAGTTTGAAGTTGCGGCTGGGCAGAAACTAGCCGTGTAGTTGCGGCAAGGTCAAATAGGCAAAATTTAGGGAACCGCCTCATTACCAGAATTATTCTTCATTTGCTCGAAACTTCTGGCCTCCGCGGCAAAACGCTCAACTTCCACTCAACGCCCAGAATGCTACCCCAAAGGCCCACCACACGATATCAGAGATGTGTACAGTGAAAGAGCGGAAAGCCAATGGCCAAATTTGAATAATTATGTCCAAGGCACCAGATGTAGGAGTAGAGGTGGCCTTGCAGAGGGGCAGCATGTGTGGGCACACATAATTAAATCAGGCATTGAGGCCCACGAGCCCGCCTCCCTGCTGCATCCTGCTCAGCCCAGATCCATGACTGATTTCATGCATGAGCATCGCTGCGTTTGCTCACTATGCCTGTGTTTTGTGCGTCCGTTTCTGAACTCTGACCGGATAAATTCGGGTAGCAGAAGAAGGGCAGCCCTGCTGTTCACTTCCCTTGACCGTCGCGTAAACCCTCCCAGATGCTGATGAAGCCAAAGCCAACTGCTTTGCTAGGAAACTTAAATCTTTTGCCCGCAGCTTCCTCCGACTCCCTCCAAACCCTCCATGCCTGGCGCTCTGAAAACAGTTCCAACGCCCGCGTGGATGGTAACGGGAAGGCCGATCAAGCAAAATGCCCCGAAGGCACACCTCAGTATACACCAATCACTTCAAAGCAGCTTGCAAAAACACTCCTTTTTCAAGTGACCATCATCCGGAAGCACAAAGACGCTACATGCCACTACAAGGTCACCCCGTGCAAAGCTGAAGCTGTGGCCTTCAGGCTCCGAGCTTACTGGTCATATCAAACCTCCGTCAACTAGGGAAGCGATCATGCCCGGCGGTAACATGGATCACGTTCAAAGCCTAGCGCGGTGTCTGTCCTGCGATCTTTGATTTACTGCTTTGAGACAGCACATCCCAGGAAGTTTCGACAAATACCGGCAAGGCGCTGAAGCGTGTTGGACACCTCGACGTGTCCAATCAGCATGCTCTTGTCGGACTGCACCGTGGCAAGCACCTGCAGTCACGTCGCAGGCGTGACGAGAACAGTGCATCTTCCATGTCATAATCGCCTGTCTTCAGAGCATCGAAGATTGGGTTAAAGTACATGTAAGTACATTGCTCCGTATCGAGGCGGAGGCCTCGACCTTAGACCAGGAAATATACCCTTGTCATCCGAGCTGCATAGACACAGAAGCCGAAATGCGCAAGGACGAGAAAGCCGACCAGTGCCTGAAGAAGGGATTCCGAAACTTCAGGTCACTCTTCTTCAGTCGCTTTGCTCTTGCTGAGTTGGTTTTGCAGCTTCTGAGGTAAGGACGCAGGGCGTTGGTTCATGGTGCGACAGCGTGGCTAGGTTTCTTCTGAGTTCAACTGTGCTGAGACCGGTCCTTCCACCCCAAACGTTCTCGGATGCCTATATAGCTTAACGAGGATCTAGCCCCGGTGCTCAGTTCTTGAAATTGCCGATAGTTTGCCAACACGAAGACACTGTTGCATTCCCGGGATTGCCATTCCCAACAGAAAGGCCGGGGAGACATGTCTCGGAGAGAGACTTACACATGGCTTGCGTCCCGAGCCGTGCGCCACTGGCACCACAGCCCAAAGCGGCGTGTGTTTGAGGATCTGTGGTGTTGTCTGCATTATTCCGCAGTCGTAGCCTTTTTAGCACGAACTCGCCTAAGCGAACCAAGTTGCGGATCCTCGCTGCTCTCCCCAGAAGACTCCAAAGCTAAAGCCCGCAACAAGCACAAGAAAGCAAGAAAGCCGAGATGAGCTCAGTGGCTGGGAGTGGGAGCGGTCCCAGCACAGCCGGCGCCGGCTGAATCAGAGACATCGGGGAAGAAGGGTTAGCTACCGGTTCACGAAGGTCGGGGAATGGGGAATACCCCGGTGGCTTGAGCCTGAAACGGTGTAACAAGGAACGCTTCTCATGAGAGCAAGCCATGACCGTCACTGCAATGATCAGAACGTCTGTAGGATTCAGCTTTGGCCGTCATCAAGACACTGAACTTACAGGCAAAGGCCTCGAGCACGTTCAAGAAGAAAAGCTTCTTTGAGATGTGCGGCCTTGTTGACAAGACTGACACAGTGCTTGTAGGGTCAGCCAGAAGCTGCAGGTGGGGCCTCCCCAATGACGGGCAGAGTAGTGTTATTTGTTCAAGATTTTCTACAAGGGCTTCACATGTTTAGACGGTTCCGGTTTAGGGGTAGGGATTAGAGCTTAGGCTCAGGGTTTAGCGCTGAAGGCCGACTGCTATGGACTCTCCGCTGGAAGTAGCATACTACAGAAACTGTCTGAATGTCGCAGTCTCTCAGATCTACTGATCTGCGGTGCAAACAAACACTCTCCGAAATGTCTGCGCGTTTGGACCGATCGACGCAGACACACACACACTTGACACATCGTGTCGCAGGTCTGATCAGTCAGTGCATATTGCCGGAAGCTGTCAGGGGAAGTCAGAACATGCAATCAGAAGTACTACCATAAGACAAACGCGAATCACTCATATGACTGCACATGATACTGCACATGAAACTGCACTACACTCCTACTCGCAATCAACAGTTGTGTGGTCACAAGCTGCACAAATGTGCCCATGCCGACCACTGCAGGTACGTTTACCTGTCTCAATATCACGGAGCTTCATTGGCAGAGGCCGTGAAAGGAGACCCTCTGCCCCCTGCTGCTTAACTCACTCACGTCTCTTGGAAACAGAGTTGGACACACACAAGCCCCGAGGGGCTCCGTGCAATGTTGATGGTCGTTGCGCGCTGTTTTTCTCACCGATTTATCATCGAAACGTGGCCAATGACACGATACTCACTCGCAAACGCTCCTGTGCTAGGTCTACCACAGCACGCATCCACCTCTTGGAAGGGCTGCCCAACATGGTGCAGGCCACGGCATTGATTTGAACAAAACGGATGGTGGTATGCAAAGACTGAAAACCCATGGTCAACTCAACCGAGGAGGACAGTCGAAATTCTTGGATCCCACGTTGCAAGAACGTGTAGGCCACCAAGGTGTCGGTTAAGGGTTGCGCCTCTTCTGGGTCGTCATTTCGATCAAGGCGAGTAATGAATGTGATTCTGGCTCTGATCGGCAACAAGTACGTCAAGATGTTCTCGAGCACGTCAGAAGCGGCCCAATCCATGTTGTTCGGAATCTACAAAACTTCCAGACTGCTTGAAACAAAACTCTATTCCATGTCTGATGAAAGCAACTCCCAAAGGCGCAGCACTTGCACATCCCTGACATGTCTCTCCGCACATTTCCTGCACAGCACTTGCACATACCTCGACCGTCCCTTGCACATCACTTGCAATCCGCTTACTCTTCCCTGGCTAATCACTTCGGTTGACACAAAGCATTGGTGGACTCTTTTCAAACCGTCAACGCTCTCTCACTTTCGGTCTAAGACGTACTGCACAAGTTTCAAAGTAGAGGAAAAACGCTTCCTAGGGCCATGCTTTTCTTTACCAATGCGCTCCCCGTGTTGTCTCAGGAAATCGAGAATGAACTGGGCTCTGTTGTGGATGAAGAAGTCGTCACCAAGCACTCTCGTGCCTTCCATTCTGCGACGAAATTGGGCTCTAGGTGCAGGACGAATCTTGATACGCGCACCATCAGAACCTTCATCAATCATACGAAGCTTGCGTTTCCGCGGCGGGACAATCTTCGACATGTTGGTGTGTTCTGCAGCGGAACAGTTCGACTTTGGAAACTGAACTGATCGACCAGGGGACATTGACGGAGACTGTCGGCCAAGGAACGATGACACATTTGAGCTCTCATGATCAAAGGCGAAATCAGCGGAATCCGGATCACTGACCGCGGTAACACCTGATACCAAAGCTGCACGTCGATCATGTTCTTGGTCCGACACTGCAAAGTCTGACGAGAAGTCGGACGAGTGCACGTCCGATACAGAGACAGCATCGCTCTCAAAGCTGGACACCGACATAATTTGAAGCTACCTGTACGTTACAAGTCTTTTTAGACCTGGAGAGTGCCTTGAGGACATGAATCAAAACAGTGTCTGCAAATATTCACAACACATGCTGCCAGCAGATCACTTGCATAACCCTTGCACATCCCTTGCACATCACTTGCGCGTTCCTTGCACATCCCTTGCAATACACTTGCAGCAGCACTGGCAAACAGACTCTTCTTTGCAACTGCAGAAAGTCTACGAAACTGCAGAGTCTATGCGTTCCAACATAGGCGAACCACACTCATGTCATAGAGTCTACGCATTCCAACATAAGCAAACCGCACTCATGTCGCAAATCTGCAGAGTCTACGCATTCCAACATCGGCGAACCGCACTCATGTCACGAAACTGCAGAATCTACGCATTCCAACATCGGCGAACCGCACTCATGTCACGAAACTGCAGAGTCTACGCATTCCAACATAGGCGAACCACACTCATGTCAGAGAGTCTACGCCCTACGCATTCCAACATAGGCAAACCACACTCATGTCACCAGTCTGCAGGGACTACGCATTCCAACATCGGCGAACCGCACTCATGTCACGAAACTGCAGAGTTTACGCATTCCAACATCGGCAAACCGCACTCATGTGTCACGAAACTGCAGAGTCTACGCATTCCAACATAGGCGAACCGCACTGATGACACGAAACTGAAGTCTACGCATTCCAACATTGGCGAGCCGCACTCATGTCACGAAACTGCAGAATCTGAGACGCTTGTAGAGCCAATATACAGCATCGTGCTGGGCTTTCTTATTGTTCAAAACCAAGGATGCAAAGCAATTGGGCATCCACCATCACCCTACAGAAAGTCCATGCACAGGAGACTGCAATCAATGACCTCGTCTGCCATTACAAAACGAGTATGCGCTCACACTTGCTGCACGGCAAACCTGCACTGCTGGACTCTCCGGTATGTCATTCAATCGGATAGGGCTGCATGGCAGGAATACTCTCAGCAATCATTTCCAGCAGCGTCTCAAAGCAGAAAGTCTACGAAACTGCAGAGTCTATGCGTTCCAACATAGGCGAACCACACTCATGTCAGAGAGTCTACGCATTCCAACATAAGCAAGCCGCACTCATGTCGCAAATCTGCAGAGTCTACGCATTCCAACATCGGCGAACCGCACTCATGTCACGAAACTGCAGAATCTACGCATTCCAACATCGGCGAACTGCACTCATGTCACGAAACTGCAGAGTCTACGCATTCCAACATCGGCGAACCGCACTCATGTGTCACGAAACTGCAGAGTCTACGCGTTCCAACATAGGCGAACTGCACCGATGACACGAAACTGAAGTCTACGCATTCCAACATAGGCGAGCCGCACTCCTGTCACGAAACTGCAGAGTCTACGCATTCCAACATATGCAAACCGCACTCATGTCACGAAACTGCAGAGTCTACGCATTCCAACATATGCAAACCGCACTCATGTCGCGAAACTGCAGTCTACGAGTCGCACAAGCAAGCAAAAACATGTACTGAACCAATCACTCCAGCTTGGTCCGACACTGCAAAGTCTGACGAAAAGTCGGACGAGTGCACGTCCGATACAGAGGCAGCATCGCTCTCAAAACTGGACACCGACATAATTTGAAGCTACCTGTACGTTACAAGTCTTTTTAGAACTGCAGAGTGCCTTGAGGACATGAATCAAAACAGTGTCTGCAAATATTCACAACACATGCTGCCGGCAGATCACTTGCATAGCCCTTGCACATCCCTTGCGCATCATTTGCACGTCCCTTGCACATCCCTTGCAACACACTTGCATTGAAGTACATGCAACACTGAGTTGCAGTTTGGTACGCGGGCGCAGAGCAGTAAACATGGGATACAATGCGACCCAATTGAAGTTGGCTGAGTACACTTGAATCAGCTTCCCTTCTTCATCACGCACTTCCAACCCACGAAGTTCAGGAATCACGAAGAAGTTTGAATCTTGTTCCCACTCTACTTCCACATGACCTCTGAGAAGAGCTCGATTCCCAAGATGCTCGTAAGATTCTTGCAGGGGTTTAACACGAAAGACGTATTTCTGGTCCGCACTGCAAAATCGGCAACTGAACGAAACGACAGACGGAAACCTGTACCATCTGCGTGTAGAGTGATGGCTGGTGGAACATCTTGTTGTGGAACAGGTCGATCACTTACAGCATGTGCGGATGCAGAGGCAGGAGCTACATCTGCTGTTCCCAATCCAACAATGCAAACAAATCCATGGCAAATTGATCGGCAACTACCAAAATTACAGCTCATGTACTCCACTTGCAGCCGAAGACCTGCGACAAGTCAGTGGTGAAATCAGTTCGGGAAAGTCAACCAGATCATAATAAAGTCAATGAGAAAGTCAGCATTCAGGTTTCGGAGAAGGCA
The DNA here is from genome assembly GCA_905221615.1 of Symbiodinium sp. CCMP2592. Classification (NCBI taxonomy): domain Eukaryota; class Dinophyceae; order Suessiales; family Symbiodiniaceae; genus Symbiodinium; species Symbiodinium sp. CCMP2592. The sequence goes on from CAJNDT010000236.1 coordinate 84,974, forward strand.
TTTGGGAAAGACTCACTGAAGAAGTCAGCATGCAAGCATGGATGTGAAGTCAAAGGAAGTCATCCAATGCTTATGCAATCAGTCGGGAAAGTCAGCGCCAGAGCTACCTCTGGGAGACACGGCGCCCATAGGGAATGCCGTTGTGAAGCACACTTGACACATCGTGTCGCAGGTCTGATCAGTCAGTGCATATTGCCGGAAGCTGTCAGGGGAAGTCAGAACATGCAATCAGAAGTACTACCATAAGACAAACGCGAATCACTCATATGACTGCACATGATACTGCACATGAAACTGCATTACACTCCTACTCGCAATCAACAGTTGTGTGGTCACAAGCTGCACAAATGTGCCCATGCCGACCACTGCAGGTACGTTTACCTGTCTCAATATCACGGAGCTTCATTGGCAGAGGCCGTGAAATGAGACCCTCTGCCCCCTGCTGCTTAACTCACTCACGTCTCTTGGAAACAGAGTCACACACACACACAGACAAACAGACGGACAGACACACACACACACAGACACGGACTGACTCTCTCTCTCTTTCTCTCTCTCTCCCCCTGAAGTGTCTCTGGTCACCAGCCATGATGCGAGGTTTCGCATGATGTGCGGCTGTCGCCGCGGCCCCACTGTTTGCAGGTTATGGGTGTGTAAAAGCTTCTTTAATTGCATGGAACACTGCTGGGCAGCATGAAGATGAAACGGAACAGAAGTCAGCGGTCATCATGGCTACGAAGTATGCTTCTCCATGCCGCTGTGTGGAGACGAAAAGCGCCAAGCTCTCGATACTTCTTCTTCTTCAAGCCTCTCATTCTCGCTGTTGACAACTGTCACTATCACATGTACGGTGAGTCTTCGCACATCAAGATCCGCAGAAGCTTGACTGACATGAAGCTGCTCATGCTGGGCCCCGCGCTCGACATCCGGCGGGCCGTTCTTGGAGGTTTGCGTGATCTGCAAACAAGCTTCTGCGTCCATCCAAGCGGCTTTGGAATCTGTCAATACTAAAATCTACTAAAGTATAGCTTGATGCAAGTATAATACAGTCTAAGAATAAAAAAACTTGCAATATTTATAACATACCATAGTATAGTATACTGCAACATAACATATATGTGTCAAAATGCAGTATGAGTGCAACAATGGAAAGCGGCCTGCCAGCCTGATTTCTTCTTTTCCCATGGATCTGCTACCGGCCTTGTCTCTCACTCCGCCGAACACGATCAGTTTGTCATGGAGGACGGAGGAGGCGTGTGCTCTGGCATTCACCTGGCTGTTTCGTGAAGGGTGCCATGGGATTCATGAAAGCATCTGTCTAACTCGATTCTCGATGTTGAGCTGGACTCTTAGTGCCGGGAAGGCGGAATGGTTCATGGCGCCCATCTCCCGGCTGTATCATTGCGCTCAGGACTTCAGGACTTCGAAGCATGTGCTCGATCTCTTCCTATCCCAAAGACACTGGAATATACGACCTGACCTGAGCCCCGCCGCGCTTGCGGTCACAGGTGCATACAATGCCTCCGCCTACGAGACAACACTGCCACTACCACGTTTTGTCGTGGCTTCCAATCGGGGTTTCGGAACTCGAGTGCAGACAGGCCCTTCCCTCCCGCTTCCCAGACATGCATTTCGGGGAGCGTCGACCCCGACTGGTCCGCCTGGCCCTCGTAGAGTGGCCGTGCCCATCTCATGTTCGGCGCATCCAGGATGTAAAGGTCGCTGATGCTGCAGCACAGTGACAGATGACGAAGACTTGCTGCTGGAATGCACTGCGGACTGGGACGAGGGGATTGCAGGTGCAAGCATGTCGGGGTTCCTCATCAACCTCTCGCGCAACCCAGCGACAGAAACGACAGAGACACAGACGTTGAAGATCCAGGCCTGGTCTGGCTAGAGCCCGCGAAGCAGAAGACCCACTTGCCTCAGTAGCCAAGAAGACAGACAAGGAAGACTTCGTGAAGTCTCGGATCTGCCGACTTGCCCCCAGCCCCTCTATCCTGCGGACTCCCAGGAGCCCGTGGCCCTAAGTGCGCTCTCGAGCAGCGAGGAGCGTGCCCAAACTACGCACAAGACTGAACCCTCATCCTGCGTTGCCCGACCGATAAGATCGAAGGAATGGAACGCGCGCTCCAGTGGTGGAGTGCCAGCAACCTGCGTGCACCCAACGTAGGGTCGTAGGTCTCAAGCTCTCGAATGGGTGTAGCGGACTTTGTCAGCATTTTGCTTCGGGCCACTTGCCAGGCTTGACTGCTTCGGTTCCAAGTACAAAGCTTGAACATCACTTGTTACAGACTCAATTTGATGACTTCCCTGGCCAGTAGCATGCCATGCTGTCTCATACATGTCTTCTTATTTTATTAACACGTACATGGGCGGAAGAGAGAGAGAGAGAGAGAGAGAGATATATATATATATATATATATATACGTGCAAGCGTACATGCGGATGCCTGCGCAAGACAGAGACACACCAGACAGCTTAGCATACGTCCTTCCCTCGAGTGGGTCATCAAACCCACTGCGAAAACTGGCTAACCAGCTCACAGCTTTAACAGATGCTTCAACTCGGAAGTACAAGCCAATGGAGGAGTCCATCTTGTTTTCTGCAGGTGTAGAGATGGGCTGCGCGAAGCTGTATATGCCGCCATCTCTCCCCGAGCTACTGCTCTGTAGCAAAGCGATGGCCGTTCACGGCCGAGAACACAGACTTTCTGTGAATCGCCCCAGCAGGTAGCTTCCGGACTTTCCATAAGGCAAACAATGCACTTTAGAGCATGTAGGCAGAAGCCGGTAATCTTGAGAAGCGTCATTGGATGTCTCCTGGTCTTGATGGCCTTGCAACGGGACATTACAAAGCTACTGACGACGCACCAACCTGCACCCTCAGCCACTGCTTCCTTGCCAAATACGCCAGGCCATGTGAAACGCATCTCTGCAATGATTGCACCCTGGGATCCTTCGGATCTCTTGTGAGCGAACATCATCGCATCCTCTCACTGACTCCTGGCACAGCAACCTCGCAAGGAGATCTCTTCACAGCTTCGCAAGCGACTGCCAGAAAACCTCTTTCAAAATCACATCACGGTTTCGAGTCGATCGAGGGCCAAAACCCCCTAAGCCTTAAGCCTCATTTGTGGAGGTGTTGACAGATCAAGGTCCCCGAAGCCCTGTTCACTGTGGGTCCCGTGCTGCGTGTTTGGTATTGTCGAGGAATGCACAGATTGAGCATCTTGCTTCACGCGCAACACTTGCCAACTCATGCAAGTTGTTGATAAGGTTGTACTCGCACACGAGCCTGCACTACCCGGAACCCAATCATCCTTTTATCCTGATCGGCTATCTGAAGGTATGCAAACCGCGGCACACTTGAGTCCGCTCAGCCCCACGAATCGACGAAGCTGAAGCAAGCGAAAGCTGAACTGTCGCAGATCCAGATCGTAAGTCTCAGAAGTCGGCAAGGCGTCCTCGAACGAGTTGACGACTAGGGCCTTGCTTTCTGGAGACAAGGACGGAGCAACCACTTCAAAGGTTCAATGTGGCAACATCCCAGAATTGCCGTCCGCGCAAGCAGAGCCTAAGCGAAAGCAGTGAAGGTTCCAATAGCTAACCACCCCCAACAGTCTGTAGCATTCCCAGCACAAGGCATTGTCACTACCAAGCAGACCCGGCCTGGCAAGAATTATGTTATAAGTAGCCACTGAAATTCTGCAGGATGTTGCGTTGTATGATTATCTGCAGTCCCAAAGCTTGATCTCTCGGACACAGCTTGCAAGTACTCGGAGTGATCGGGACAAGGCAAGAGCGGTGTGGCGAAGAGCGGAGCCTTCTCACCGAAGTGGTTGAGGCTGGGACTCGGACTCGTCTTGGGGACCTGCTCAGACAGGGGGATACTCAACTCTAAGGCTGTCCCGACACTAAGCAAGCCATCGACTCAGCAAACCCGTGATGGAGACTTCGCGCTAAGATAATGAGCACCTGACTTGCTTAGAAGAGTCCGGGCTGACTCGGCTTGACAACGAACGAACCTACGTTTGTCTCTTCATCCAGACCTGGTCCTGCCCAGTTTGGTGCAGTGTTCGGACAAGCTTGTATCGCAAACACCAATGGCCCAGGCTTCCCTGCATCTTCAACCGAGACATCATTCAGATTTTCACAGAGGAGCCACTTCAAAACAAGTCCTAGAAACGGACTCATTCACATGGTGCACTCCAAACTCTGCCGAAATCGCTCAAGAGGTCGAAGGCGATATCACGGCCTCCTGCAACTCCTTCCGTCTCGGCGAGCTCGGCAGGCTCTGCAGGGGCCGGTGGCACTGCAGAAATGCCCTGTCGGACGCGTTAGGGCGGCTACTGTAGCTCCGCAGCTCAAGGGTTTCTTTTGCGACAAAAGGTCACGATCTCTGGCTTCATGTCCGTCTGTGCTCGCTTTTGGAGGCATCGTGTAATTACGTAGCACAAGAACCACTCGAACAAATGTCTTGGCCATAGCAACGCAAAGCCCCAAAGCAGACTGCGGGTTGAAGCTGGCACCCAAATCTGCTTCGCCAAGGCCAGTGATGCGCAAAACAACACCGGAACAAAAACCATAAGGTTGACAAGGTTGGGATATCCCATAATCCCTATACGAAGAAAACAAAAAGGCAGTGATTGAGTCCTTTGTGGTTCCTGACGGAAAGTGGGCCTTGATCAGGAGGGTGGCGCTGGGTGTGAGCCTCGGTATGCCCAAACCATTTGTCTTCTAGCTCCAAAGAAAAACGGGCAGGAATTGAAAGCTCCAGGTGGTCAAGGACATGCAAGGATCAACAGTACAGTCTCGTCAAGACTCCACCCGCATGCCTCATGGTTCAGGCAAACCAGGCCACATTGCGATGATTGTAGAAGGACTGGTAGGAGAGCTTGCTGACATCTTGAGATCAAGCTTTATTATATTCAACAACTGACATGGCAGCATCGGCTGCAGGCCTCATGAGTCCTCAGATGCAGCGAGACGAAGGCTCGCAAAGCCGTGGTGCTTTCTTCTTCACGTGCTTCATCACGGTCTGCTAAGAAAACTCGACTCCCCAGGCCTTCTACGTAAAGACCGAAGCCCAAATAATCGAGCCTTAGGCACCAACTCCTCTAAGGACCAACGCGGCCTCATCCCTGAAAGCTCTGCGGTCCACTGTGGCTCTAATGAAACTAATAGCAATAGTGGTTTTAATTATGGTAATAATATATGTTAATAATAGCAGTATAATACAATACCAATTCATAATACCTCCAGGGCTCCGGGCCCTAGCTCTGCCAGCGAGGACCGCAGTTGATCATCCGAGGTGAAGGCAGTGCGAGGAGGAAAAGCTAACCTTTGGGGCAGCTGAGGATGCTCATGATTCCTTCTAGCACCCAGGCGTCTAAACGGTCCAAAATAAAATCCAGCCCCCGGCTGCTTGGAGTCCGAAGTCTGTCAAAACCGGGCTGTTGAGGTTTTGTAGGTTTTAGGGGTTTAGGGTTTGCGGCCCCCGAAGCTTGAAGTCAAGGCGCGACAGCTCTGGCCCAGAGGCGCCCTCCCCCGGAAGGAGCTCCAGCTCCTGCACAAGAGATTACGGGATCTGTCGATTTGCCTATGCACTATGAATGCAAAAAAGAATCTACAAATAAACATATATAAATATGTGTGTATATACATATATATATATATATTTATATTTATATTGTGTTCATGAGCATATATAATCAACTCTAGTAATTATGCTTTGCGACCAGAAGTCCACTGCTAAGAAATGAAATCGACCAGCGGGTCTTGACTTGCGCCGTGAGCTTTTCAGCAAGGCCGGGCTAACAGCTATGAATCAAAAGCTCGAAGGATTGTTGAGAATGCTAAACATTACTGCTACTAGCAGTACTAATTGATGACAGTGATAAACGCAACACTAGTTAGGGTAATAAGGGTCTTTGGCCGCAACTACAAAAAGAAACTGCCTGTGGGCAGGACAAGGGACTCCTTGAAGATTAGAGTTCTGACCCTGACCAAACCGCCCCCTCGCCCTCGCCAAAACCAAGTCGAAAGTCCTTCGTAGCGAAAGCACGCACTGAGATGAGCAAGTCATCGGGATCGAAGCTGCTCGATGTCACCTCGGAAAGCTCCAAACTTCAGCGGCGAACTTTGCCGTTGTTTTAGGTCAGGTCCGCAGTCAGAGCAGATGCAGCCGGGGTATCAATGTCAAGAGTAGCATGAGTCACGTTGACAGAAAATTGTCTGGAGCGATCGGCAGCTTGCAACAGCGGCATCCGGACGAGTTCTGTGATTTGCATGCGAAATCTCGCTTAATATCAAACACAGATCTATGCTCAGAGGTTATAACAACCGCCGCAATGTAGTCAATGGACTTCAACTCAGAGTTGTGGCTGGAATGTTGAGTTTGAGACAAAGCGCGCACACACTCTCTGTCCGAGTACGTGTATCTGCTGTTCAACACTTGCGTGCAAGAGACATATACTTGAAGCACCATAGCACTGTGCACAAGCACAGCGGCGACAAGACACGACGCGAGGCTGTGGGAGAGGGTTTGCACCAGAAAAGCTGCTGCCCTGAGAATCAACTTTGCCCCGATGTCTTGAACTTGAACCTCAATCCAAACAGAATTCAACTCATCTCATCTTGGAGCTTTCTACCAATTGCAGACTCACACGCCCTAAACAAAGCCAGGCCAGCCGAAGTATGGCTCTTTGAGCTGTCGACCACGCGGCCCGAAGTTGCACAGCGGATCTGAAGACGCACCTGACGGTGGACACCAGAGTCTCAAGTGCAGCTTGTGGTCAATCCTGATCGTAGTTCTTGTAGGGCCCTTTAGGAGCTGAAGCGGCCTGAATCCAGAAGGCGCGCGCTTGGCGCTTTGGTTGCAGCTATGGTATCCCTCTGAGGCTCCGGACTGTGCTAGGCGTGGAGGACGACGAAGGAGCAGCCTGGTGCAAGATGGCTCAAGTCAACTTATGAGTACAGTGGCGATAGCTCATACAGAGAATAATACTTGGTAGCGGCATAGTCTATTCTTTGAAATACACCAACAACAGCAGCAGCAGTAGCTGCAGCAGCAGCGGCGGCGCCGGCAGCACAGCATAAACACCAATCAGGGTAACAACTACAAACATGCACAATCTTGCATAGAAGAACATGTCGTTCGAAGCCAACTGCTGTAACACAAGCCAGAGTGAGTACTCGATCAGAACAGAAGAAATGTAACCGGGGCTGTAACAAAACGACTGCCGACAGCGTCCTTCTCCATCATTTGGCGATCTGGGTAAACAAAAGAATCGAGGAAAAGAATCCCCACTAAGGAGCACTGAGTACTACCGAGATGCTACTATCAGTCTGGTTGCTGGAATATCATGCCAATGAAGCCGTGAGCCCTGCATGGAATGACAAAGACATTCGTCAGCAGTCTTCATAGACTTCATACTTCCGCGCGCAAAGTACATCTCAGGACCAAACCGATATCAGCAACAGTCGACTTCGTCCATGGCTGTCACTCGGAATGCATAGTCGCTTGAAAGAAGAGGCCAGCCTAGTTCCACATTTAAGCACCCGCAGCCCGCAGCCTTCGTTTCGCCTTGTGCTGCCACTGCACTAGGCGCCACGTGTCGCTCCTCTGTGCGACCAACCGGGATGATGTTCAAAAAGAAGGACAACATGGGTGGTTGTCAAAATTAGGACCCCTTTTTGGGTACCCTAAATCGTAGGTGCCGTATTATAATAGGGACCCAAAAAGGACCATAATTTTGACAACCACCCGCATCGTTTTGGCGTTGGGTTGAAGCAAGGCCCAGCCCTAGCGAGCACATGGAATGGCGTGTGTGAAGAGCTCACAGACTCCGCTCTAGATGCTCCCCGTCCTGGGCCATGCTTATACTACACAAGATCCAACCCGATCATACCGAAGCCCCACCCTAACACAACTCTGCAAGTGTGTCCTGGTATCGTTGGCGATCTTCCTTGCAGGTGGCACTTCTGCCCATGTATCTTGCTGCATGCGGACATTCAACAAATGCCTCCCCGCGCTGTATTTTATAGGATCTCGGGCTGACATGTCATCCGTGCAAAAGCAGCTTTAATCTAAACGCCCGAACCACGAGTTTACATGGCCCTCTGTCCGAAGCTGCTAATTAGCCTGATGGAAACGATTTGCACTCCCTGAGATGCACTGAAAAGTCTCTTCCTGCAGCTGTACAATCGAGAAGCACTGCTACGCTCTGCACATATTCTGAACCCGAAGCCCTAAACCCCAGTCCACACACTCTCAACCCCTAGTTATAAACCCTCGTTACCTATGAAATCTAAATTCCGGAAACGTGCTATAGACGGCGTACCTCCTGTGCAGCCGCCTGAGTTCTCTCTCGGGATTTCCTTTGATTTCAATCTCTCTCACCGATCTCCTGCGAACCCATGGCAGGCGCAAGCAGGTCGACCCAGTGGTTCGACCGAGTTAAACTTAAAGGAGCTGCCAAGGCGAGCATCATCAGCATCAGTGGGAATTCCTTTATATAAATCTCTCTTAACCGGCGGCAGAGCATCATCAGCACCCGCAGGATTTCCTTTCAATCTTCCTCTCCGCCCTTTGACAAATTTGAACGCGCAGCAAGCGCAGAGCTCGATGGACGGAACAGCAGAGGCGAGCATCATCAGCATCAGCCGGAGTCCCTCTCAATCTCTCTCTCTCTCTCTCTCTCCGATCTGCTGGCCTTTGAACCCACAGCAGGGGCACGAATTTCCGAGCCGCCGGGGGCGATCATCATCAGCATCAACTGGAGCTGTTTTCAATCTCCCTGTCCAATCTGCTGCCATTTGAACCCACAACAGGCGCAGCGGGCGAACATCATCAGCATCAGCTGGATTTCTTTTCATCAAGACTCGCCCTGACATTTCTTGGCATACCATTTATGATCGCGATATTCACATACGAGTCTGACTATCTGTGCCATGGCTCAGGGCTTAGGCCCCTTTTGCCCCTACAGTCACAACACGTCTGACCGGCCTCCATCTGCTGGAGAATGGCCTCGCGCTCCTGGCCACAAAGGCATAGGCTCGGACTTCACGGTCTGAGGTTTGGGCTTCGCAGTTTCAGGATTGATGCTCCAAGCTTGCATGGTGGCTTTTTCAAAGATCAAAACGGCAAAACTTTTGAGGTTGATTTGCTCTGTGTACTCATAACAAACACAAGAATCTCAGAATCTACAGAAACAGTGCAGTGACTCGCGACACTTAAACCTCCAAACTCTGAATTCTTTGATTTTTCGGATGACCTTGCAGCTGCTGTGCTTTAATCCAGGACTGTGAGAAAACCATACCGTCAATAGCCTCATCAGAAATGACACCCAGGAAAGAACCTTGTATTTATCTTTAAGAATAGTAACAGTAGAAGTAATATAATCAAAACAAATAAACAGTAATAAACGTTCTAGGAGTAATAATGATACTAAGAAGAATAATACGTAGAATAAGAACAAAAATTCTAATTAATACCAAAAAATCATAACGATACGAATCGCAATTTTTAGCTCCTAGACCTGGCCTTGGCCCGCGCAGCTTTCGACGCTCCGGTTCCCAGCTGTCCCTGTTCAAGGCGAGCGCTGAGGGGTGCTGGATGCAAAGGCGCTCATTCTAGAAGATTGCCAAAGAAACCGCAAAATATCTTACAATACTTCCCTGAACCCTAAACCCTATAAACCTCCAAAAACAAAACAAACAAACTGATATCTTACATTACTACCATATTATAATGCTTGATACCATATTATGTATAGGACAACATGGTACCATGTACCTTGAATGCTTGGAGAGCTAGGGAGGGACGTCGCTCGGGAACTCGAACTCGATCCCAGAGCCAAGAGCCAGAACCTGAAGCCTTTTGAGGAATTCTGGTATAGTGGCTATTTTTTATGAACAAGAGAAAGCCATTATAGTGGCTTTAATAATTTTGAGGAATTCGAGTATAGCGGCTATACCTGGACCCTTAAGGAACCTACCTTTTTGGAGCCTCCTCGTATGATTTCTTTATATAAGTCCCTAAGAAGGTAGGTTATTTGGGGTCAAGGTAATAATTAGAATCGGGCTTTGGGGTGATGCGGGCGAAAGCCTGTCGACGAAGAGCGAAACAAAGGACGACATATGCATCCTCAACGAACACGTATATACATATGTACAAAAGACATGTATAACTGGCTTTGGGGTATGGTAATTATTTGGGACCCTATACTACTTCACTGCTCGGACTCTGTGCTGTACTTCAGAAAAAAACATCAGGCAATGCTGGACCTCAGTTTGGGCATACCATCAAAGTAGCTTGATGAACCCAGAAACCTTGTGACTGGCGGCTTTCGGGCGACCCATGGTTCTTCCAGATTTGGGCCTCAGAAGCTTTGCATGCGATGTAAAGAGGGTTCTGTGCTAACGCTTGGAGAGCCTGCGAGGCTTGGCACCACAAATGGGGCAGGATTGTTGCGCTGTGGATGCGAATCCAAGATCAGCTCTGGCCGTACACGACTTAAGCGAAGGCAGAAGGGCACATCTCACCCCTTCAAGTGCTTCGCGGCGTGTCAGCCAAGAGGGGGTGCCTTGATTCTGCCCGATTCTTGTGACGGAGGTGCGAGTCCTGGATGCAGCGGCACACACCGCAACTGACAAAAGGTGACATGCTTGCATTACCTTCGTGCCTGCTCGGCTAGCCGTGTGCTATCTGGCTGCCATGAGTTTGCACGGATGATGGGGACGACCCGAGCCAAAGTGACTTGCACATCCGACGCGAACAGCCCCATCTAAGAGCAGGCATCTTCAAGAGCCCTGATTCTGTCAAAACAGCTCTGAATAAGCCTTCCAACTTCGAAAGTCCGGTCCCAGCCTGAGGAGGCTGCGTCCGGAGGTGGGGGCTTCTCCTGGGAGAGAGCTTCACTCTCCCGCAGATAAGTCATGCACATGATTGTGATCCCAGATCGCAGAACGCCGCCTGAACTGCTTTGTACAGTTGTACAGCCATTGCATTACCCCAATACGCCCAAGAGAGCATGTTTGCCTTTTGAAGGTCTGGAAGGTCCATTCAAGAGGACGGGAGCGAGACATCATCCGGATTTCAAGCCACTCTTGACCGCGGAACTTGGCTGACTTCTGAACCCCTCCTAAAAGTATTTAGCCTACTTATTATAGTTCATATAGAACCCGAAAAGTTAAAGTCCTGAGAGCCAACCAGAAGAACGCCAAGCGAATTTAGCACAACCAGCAAGGTTCAACGACGCTCTCTGAGGCCCCGGCAGGCTTCACTTCGCCGGCGGCTCCCTGCATGTGCCCACAACTCTGCAGCGCTTCTAGAAGGCCCCGATTAAGGTTTCATTGGGGCTCTATGTCTGCTTTGTCGGGGTTTATAGGCTATGGGGTTTCGGATTCAACAAGAATTCTGTAAGCATGCCGTGCACTCAAGGACAGATAAGGACCACCAGGCAGGGAACTTTCGTGTGTCCATCACCAGGATTGGGAATCCTTCAACTCCAAAACTTGTCACGAGACACTGGCTCTCAGCTACTATGCCGATCGTCCTGAGACTTCCATCCCTGACAACATGATTTTCGACTAAGCGGCAAGCCCTGGACGTCCAGTCGACTGCAAGTGCATGTCTGGGCCTTTTGGATCTGTGTGCAAACCTCGGGGCATATGGCAGTACCTCAGTGTTTGCTCAAGACGCCTCGTGCTGGTTGCAGCCATTTTCCGGATGTCGTTTGGCGGCTTTCCGATATCGCGCCGGCTTGGTGTAGTGAGATGCGGATTACGGTGACTAGTCAATTCGTGAGTCGTAGAAGCGGCCGCGACATGCCTCCGCCGCGGCTATCCAAAAAGGCGAACAAATCAACTCCGGTCCCCCTAGTTTGCCCTTGAAACCCTTCGCCAGCACAAACACCCTGTCGAAACGACGAGTTGGTCCCTTCCTCCCTAGCAGGACAAGTCAGACTGCCGGCCTGTGATGCTTGGCCTGGCGAGGAGGCAGAAGATCAGAGACAATTGAAGAGGGATGCGTGTACAGCTCTTCGGGAGAAAGTCGGTTGCTGAAGGTCTGTTTACAGCTCATGCAAATTAGCGAAGAAACCACCTACATCAAGAGCTGTCAGTCAGAGGAACCTCACTGCAAGCTCTGTTACTGTATCCAGCTGCGAGCACCCCTGCCCTCACAACTTTCAACGGTCCGGCGTGCGTAGGAAGAAGCGCCCCAAACAAAGCTTTGCCTGCGCGTCCTTCGAACATTGCTCGGCGAGCCTGCTATTTTTGTTGCGGACTCACAGCAGGGTTTTTCTGGTTGGGGCCTTAAGGGTTTCATGGCTTCAGATTCAGATACTATCTAAACTAAATGCCTAACCCGAAACTCTAAACCCCATAGCCCGTCGAAGGCATAGGCCACTTGTCGGCACTTGGCACAGGGAGAACATGAACGGTTTCGGGCATTTGGGTTCAGGCTTCAAAGTTATATGGGCTCATGGGTTTAAGTTGGTTTGAGGCCCAATTCTGTCACCGCCACCGCCACTGCCACTGCCACTTGCCACTTACCACTACCACTGCGACTGCTGCTTCTGCCACTGCTACTACTGCTGCTGCTGATGCTGCTGCTACTGCTACTACAAAATGTTTAGCAGTACTGGTCACGTTACGGTTCTACTTACTTTACTAACGCTGCAATTGTCTGACTGAAATGAGTATGACAATGCCTATACTGCTTGGTGTGATGTGAACTATCGGGACGCTCAAGAGTTGGTAAAGAGCCGCAAGATCTGGTAACATGTCCATCGGTCCGTCGGGGAAAAACGTCTTGGGCTCAGGACCCAAGTGCAAGAACAACTGGCTCCTACGATTGGCCCCCGAACCCTAAACCCAACCCTATTCCCTAAACTCCAAACCCCTAAACCCTAAATCTTCCGGAAGCTTCGCATGATCTGGAAGCAGCACAAGACTCGATCCTGGAGCTTTCACCTGCTCGTCCCTCCGCCCTCTTAATCCTATCAGTTTAGGGTTTGGGGCTCAGGTCCTAGAAATCCTGGGCCTGAAGACTAAGACCCTCAGGAGAGAATGTCGGACAGGCGCGTTCCTCGCGGGCGGCACGCAGCTCTTCCGGGCTTGCTGTTCCTGGCCGGAAATTTTATGACAGAGTTTGGATACAGACAGGACTGTCAGGAGCACGAACTCACATCAAGCTTTGACTTGCTGGCATCCAGCATTTAGGATTCAACCTAAATTGCACACTCACTGGAGATAAAGGTTTAAACTCTTTTGCGAATTTGATGTTTCCTATGGGCTGAGTGTAGTATTAGACTACTAGACTGCGCAACAAGCCCTCACACAGCCTCTTATTGGCGGCTTTCATCCGGAAGCACTATGACTGAAACCCAGTCCCCGGACTTGCCTATCGTTTGACCCGGACCATCAGGCATGGTGCCATTGCCGCCACCGCCCAGCGCCTGAACCCAAACGTGCTTTTAGGCTGCTTGAGTCTCAGACTCTTAGTCCAAGTCCACACACGACTGGAGGGCCAAGGAATGAGGGCTTGTATTTTCCAAGGTGGGTCAATGGGTTCAATACTCGGAAACGGGGGTCGTTGCAGAATTAGGATGACCCTGGGATGCATGCGTCTGATGGCATGATAAATTTTAGCGATACTCCGGTCAAGCCCTCTCGGCCGCTTTGCCGAATGGTTTGCACTACCCAGCAGGCTGCTTGTTTGAAGGCTTGTAGATTTGCGATCGTGGGAGTTCTGTGACTGGTCAGTGTAATTGTATACTCGGAAAGCGTCTGCGAATCGGTAACATTTGGCTGCAACCCCTCTCAAGTCAGCAATCTGCACCGTGCAGCATTCGACACCTGATTGCAGAAAGCACCCCGAAAAGTGGGTGTCTGTCAGGCGCTAATAGGACGCGAAACCTCCCACCCCTGCCGCGTACCTGGCCACTCCCTTGCTCCGGCATAGCAGGTCCCAGGCCGGTAGGGCCAAATCGCCACTGGGCGGCACCGAAGCCACCCATGTTGCCCCTGCATCACTGTGACTTCGACCACAGGACATCCAGAAGAGAGCGGCTGAATGTGTATCGCAGCTCTTTCAGCCGTCAAACGCGTGAGCGTCGTGCCTGCCGAGGCCGCCACCGAAGCCACCGGCAAAGGTACCACTGCCAGTGCCTGGATCCGAGACTTCAGACCCCGAGCTTGAAGAATACCGAGTTTGAGACACACGATTGCCCTCCATGCATTCACATGCCTCAATCATGAACCTGACAAACACCCTCTTGCTCCACTCACTGCGGCACATGGGCATTTAGGCACAATGGTTGCACTTGCTTGAAACCCAGTCGGCCCCCAGAAATTGACATCGCCGGAAGGACCTTTCCCTCGGCCTTTGCCAAAGCCGCCGCCCAGAAAGCCCGGGCCTTAGCGACGACTTTGCAGCCACCCGTGCTGGATTAATCTTTGCCATTTCTGGGTCAAGCGGTGGGAGCTGGAAATTGGGCTGCGGTCTCTCTGCGTGTGCTTGTGTATACGTACATACAGCTTCGGACGTTTGGCTGACGTATGATCATGACAAACCAGAGTATCATCTAACACACAAAGTAAATGCCCGCTGAATACACAGATTCACGAACCATCAGGAGGGAGCACACTCAAAGGAACGGCTCAGCCTTCGCGTAGACCAGGGTATTTATGGAGAGAGCGAGAGAGGCGGAATGCCTGGAAGCCACCAAACAAACCCTTCTCTAACCACAAAAGCTGGCAAACCGGGGGCCACACCGGGTGGTGGGTAGTCGTCGTCATCGTCGTCCCCTCCGTAATCGTCATCGTCGCCATCATCCCCGTCGTCCGGATCTGAAGGCCGACCATCAGAATCCTGCGACGAAAGGAGTGCCGGTGGGAGGGACAGCTGGAATTTGAAGCACGGTCGGCTTGTAGACGACAACTGCGCATATAGATCAGCCCGGATGTGCTGTGTTTCACTTCCTTGGATGGGCAGACTCGTTGTTCTCGGAGAGTGGAGCGTGTGTGCCGTGGACTCACGATTCCTGAACCCCAAAAGTTCATGGCGAAGGTGTGGAACCCCAGGGACGACATACTACACTACACTACTACAATACTATGCTGCTATACTACTACCATCTATACTGTTACTATGCTACTACTATACTCTTACCATACTATTCCTATATTATTACGAGACTAGTCTACACCGCGATATCAGAGTCTTGGTCTATCCTTCGCGACCGGCCGTCCCGCCTCATCCGGATGGTGTGGCTGAGGCGGCTGCGGATCTTCCTTTCCAGTTGGAGGGTCGGGGGACTTAATAAGTAGGTAACAAGTAGACTCATAAGTACCCCAAAAGGGATCCTCATTGGGGTTATGATACTTATGGGGGTGAGGGTGCGGTCAAAAGAGCTGGGGGAGGGAGTTCACTGAAACAGCGATAAGCTGATACTCTTCGTACTATAAAGCGGCATTGTACATAGCACATGCATGGCTGTTGTAAGCCGACAGGTTTCACAGCCAACAAGCTTGTTCAACCTCGGCCCCTCTTGCATAATGTCCGTGTCGCGAATTGAGGCAAAACCACAGGGTCGTCGACACGAGCCCAATCTAAACCAAAAGCAACCGTCCTCCACCGGCTCAGGTTGTGCTGGCACCTTGAGATCAGGGTGTGGGCAAAGACTAAGGCTGCAGGCTCCTGGAGCCTGGAAGCTTGAGAAGCCGACGTCTGGGGACTTTTTGTCCTTCTTCTTACTCTGATGTCAATATGTTGAGAGATTTCGGCCCGCATTGTTGTCGAGTCGTTGGTGCGAGTCGTAACTGCTTCACACTGAGCGCTTCGCTGGTTTTCTTGCAAAGTGGCATGGGCCAAGACAGGCTTGGCTTTGAAGTGACGGGCCAAAAGGATGCAGAATTATTTGCTTGGACTAGATGTTCCTGCCTGGTGGTTCCACATAGCTAGGTTCAATGCAACAGAGTAATGCAAGCGGCTGCATGTCAACACTAGATGCGGCATTACGGCTAATATTCGGCGGGATTCAACCTGCTGGACGGAAGCCCTAAACCCTCAGCCAACAAACCGTAGTTTGGTGTTCTTTTCTTCTTCGTCGTTTTCGGCGCTTTGGATCGAAAGAGGGTCTGAGGTGCACGGGTGTAGGGGCGCTGAGACCGAGGCCGTGTGCCATAGCTGTAGCCCGTTGCTCGAGGCCTCGACCCTCGGTCATTCCCTTCCCTTCCCGCCTTCCTGAATCGGTTCGCTCCGTTCTCCCTTCACGTTTAGAGCAAAAATGCCAAGCCCCAACCCATAACGGCACAAACTACAAGCAAAAACCCATACATCTTAACCAAGTCCTATAGACTCGACTCACCACCCTGTCTTCGGCCGAGGCAGGCACAGGTGGCTCTGGAACTGCGATCTGATGCAAAGCGCAGCTCAGCATCAATGTGTTGTCTTGTTGCACACAAATCGTGAGTCGGTGCTGCTACGATTCGGAGTCCCAGATGTCCAGCCCCGCAGGCGCTATCTCGCAGTAGAAATGGAGACCGCATGCAGTGAAGAGAGACCCACACGGAACACGAAGCTTCAGTCCTTCAAAGAAGTGTACCTGCAGGCTTGCATCCGGGCCTTGATAGGCGCAGCATCTACCAAGAGCGTGCCCGATGGACACAGACTGGCATCAGCCAGAGTCATCTGCATGTCCTTGCGGGGTGTTCGGTCGTCTGCCCCGGTCTTTAGCTGAGCAAAGCTTCTCAGTTCGGTCTTGCGAATCTGGGCTCATCTAACGCCATCTCGACAGTAACATCTATTCACATCAGGCTGTGCGACGCGGAAACAAAATCAGAAGAAAGAAACATGAACAGCCTTTTGTACTGAGTTGTTCTTGGTTCCTGTGCAGTTGCACGGAATCCCTACATCAAACTATATCATACTACACTATTACTATCGTACAAGGCAGCAATTTGCAACATATGTTATTAGATTTTTGGTTTACCGTATATATACATATATATATATATATATATATATACACACTATCATAATGCTATGTGCTATGTCATGACACGTTATGTTCTGCGATCTTGAGTTCTATGGCACTACGCACATTTTTATGCTATGACACTGTACTGTAGTATGTACGGTTATCTTGTACTACGTTACGTTATACTCCGTTATG
The DNA here is from genome assembly GCA_905221615.1 of Symbiodinium sp. CCMP2592. Lineage (NCBI taxonomy): Eukaryota > Dinophyceae > Suessiales > Symbiodiniaceae > Symbiodinium > Symbiodinium sp. CCMP2592. Next base: position 102,159 of record CAJNDT010000236.1, read on the forward strand.
TTATGTTATGTAACCCTGTACTATCCTGTAGTGTCCTGTGAACTAAATATGTGAAACCATAGATCCTTGCTGACTAAAATATAACTGTACCCATATTCTAGTCGGCTGCTTTTCTACTACATTACATTGTATTATATGCCATGGTATTTTGTTTTGTTGATCCTTATTGTATTCTCCACGGTTATATTCCTTCGAATGTTTGTACTATGGTATATAAGATGCTCTTCGACGAGGGAATCCTGAGCAAATCAGTCTTCCGGGCCTCGCTAGTGACGAACTTTCGCCTCGGCGGCACCTGACGGTCGATTGAGGCGCTTAGTCAGGGTTGTTCAGTTTAGGGTTTAGGGCTTCTTCTCCTTGTTATGGCTCATACTACTGTTGTTATTGTTGTGACGATGACTATTGCTGTTGTACTGCAGTATTGGTTACAAACGCTCTGTGCACTACTCACCACAGGTACAAGAGTAATGACGGTTGTTATTGCTGCTACAAGTATGGTTATTTGCTTTAGCGCCCCATTTCCATTGGCTTCGCTCAGAAACCGAGGAAGCATAGGGTCTACCTTAACAACTGACCTGTTGAAGGATCTGAATCTGTAGAAGGACCTCGTAGTCACGAAACCTACAAAGGCAGTGCATAGGATTCGCGACCATCTGGAATGCCTCCGAAGTTCACGGCAGAGTTGCAGATAACAGTCTCGGACGTGGGAAGCTAAGACATTTGCAGTGCGCGGCCTGGGTTCGGAAATAGGATCATGTAATACGAAACTATATTAAATATATTATATAAGAGCATCGTATAATGCCGTATAGTTTAGTACATTATAGTCATAGTACATTGTTGTGTGCTTCTTGTGGGCACGTCCAGCATTCACTAGAACTTACGGCATCTATCGGCATACTCGTTGTAAATTGGGCTGGGCTTCTGGGTATGCGCAACCTTGACGAGCAGAACACCGGAACACGTCAAGTCCGCAGATCGGCCTCAATCCACTCTCTTCCAATGCTTTGAGATCAAACGCGGATCATTCTGTGCTGCCGGTCAGTGGTCCCTCTTGCAGTACATGCAAACCAGGGCCTAGATCTTGCGAAGGCTCGGCGTCGGGTGAAACTGCAAAGCTCTATTAGTTGGCTGCACGGGGGGATGGCTGCAAAGCTCGCACCTGCTCGGCAAACACGATCGACGCTTCCTGGCAAGGATTCACACAGTCTCGGAAGCACATCCTGTCATGGGTGTGTGTGAAAACTTTCAGCAGTCTCAAACTCGGCATGGGACCATGTAAGTAGCACGCATGTCTGGAATATCTTGGTAAGACAGTCACCAGAACCTCCGAGGGCCCATACTCAGGACAACCTGTGAAGAGACATTGCTGCAAAGAGCAGCCAACCTTTATTGCGAACCTCCTGTGCTGAGCCAGAGCCGGCACAGAGCTCTCAAGCCCGAAGCCCCAAAACCTTAGCAGTCTGAGCAATATGGAGCTGTGAACCTACGCGAGCCGCCCGGAAACTCTCGTGGCGCTGCCTCTGGGACCTGCGCCTCTGCAGACGCGACATCCTGCCAAGGGCTCTTTCAGGAAGAGAGCGAGACCGAGAAAGAGTGACACGAAGAACGTAAGACATGGGGAGGAGAGGCTTCAGAGGATGACGAGAAACTAAGGGAAAGGCAAGGAAAGAAGGACAGAAAGCTCGACATGCATAGGTGTTCGGCCTCGGGCTTATGGATACTTTACAACCTCATCCCAGAGCCCGGAAGCCTGTAGGATGTCGCCTGCAGTTTCGTTGTGCTGCGGACATGTTTGCACGGAGGATTAGGCATGGATAAGCTTCGCTACCTGCTGCAAAACGTTTCGGACATGTTGTGCAAGAGTCTTTAACCCCTTGTATTCAATCACAACCCATGCTGACACGGTTTTGGGGCTTATGCGCACACGTGGACAGCGGCGGCTGACAGAAAATGTCAGCATTCTCGACGGCTATAGGTCATGTTGTGTCATGTTTCGGTGAATCGCTGTGGATGCTGTGCAGCAACATCGCTTCTGGAGCTCCTGCTGCCGCCCATCCCTCATGCCCGTCAGGCCGTTGACGAGGTCCTGGAAGCGAGGCTGCGGATTGCTGTGGCTGCGGATTGTCCGGGTGTCACGGAGGCTTCCGACTAGACCACAGTGATGAACGGAGCTCATGAAGCCTACTACTTCAAAGACACTGAGGCACACGAGGGACAGGTTGCCTCGTTCTAGGACTACCGCTACCTATGCAGAGTTCTACTAAATTCGCTGACCTCAGAGAAACTGTCCTAGCAGTTGGGCTCTTTCAATCGTGACGGGTGGATCCACATGCTTTTCTTCAGAGAAAGATCGGCTTGAAATTGATGCCTTGCTCTCACTCCGAACCCAAACGCAACAGCACATTGAAACTCCGATACCCTGATCTTGCGGAACCCCCACCTGGATCTAACCCCTGCCAAGTTCGAAATCCCCGAAAAAGTACACACCGCCAAACCCGACACCCCCAAACCTAAAGCCCTTTACACCCGAACCCGTCAAGAAAACAGACGCAAGTCCAATTGAGAAACATGAAGGGCTTCAGAATGAGGATACGGTTCTGGGATACGTTTTTCACTATTGCCGAAGAAAAGTATCATAAGCTATTCGGGCCCCTATCTTGCCCAACTCCCGAACCTGGCGAAGGGCACTCCGCAACTCGCCGAGGGTATTGGTCGACCTCGCTTTTCATAAGTTGGTTTCACAACCGGGTTATAAGGATTTAGAGGCAGCTTCTTGTCTCACCGAAAGGGTTGCATACGGTGGCTCATAAGGCTTTGTATATAGGGTTCCGAAGAGCAGGTGGAAATCTAGGTGCTTCCTTGCTTCAGAGCTCTGCTCTGAACTAAGACTAGGATCTCTGATTGTGGAACACCTCTAGCTAGCTTAACGAATGAACAGGGGCTTGTCTGAATTTTGCGGGTTGTTTCAAACTGAGTTGGAGCTTGGCATTTCCGTTTTGGGGGCCTGCTGGGCTCGTTCAAACCGTGCATGCGATAAGATCCGGTATCTTCGGCGATTGCACCCTTTGAGGTTCGAGGTTCGAGGTCTAGTCGAACCATGGTCAATACATTTATCATGTTGGGGTCACGGGATTCGCATGCATAATCAAGTCCGTGCATGCAATACCAGACTATACCAGTCTTCATAATGATGTACCAGTTTGTTTAGATTCACAGCATTCGACCTTTCTCACGGTACGAACCTCTAGCTGACTACTCAAGCTTCGTATATCTCAAAATTCATCATTCATCAATGGGCCTCTGTTTGTGTAGTACCTGCTGAGCTGAAGCTGAACCGAGCGGCTCGAAGCAGGTGAAGACAATGTTGCGGCCCCATTGCGGGCAAAGGAGCTGCAACCTCGCCGGCACGTTCTGCAAGCTGAGCCGCACTAAGAACCTGAAGCGATTGGCCATGAGGCCATCACCATAAATACAACACAAGACTTGGGAGACCCGGCCGCACCCTGCGCGATGCAGCCGCAGCTGCTGCGCGCGGCGGCGCGAGGGGCTGTGGCGCGGGAGTGGTCTGGGCCGCCGGCCTCAGAGATGACACGGTGATGAAATGTTAAGGCTGCCAAGCGTGAGGATGAAAGCGATGATAACGCCAGTGGTCGTAATGATGATCAAGAGATATAGGATGCAGAAGGGATGTCGTCGCTATGATTCTTGGTCGTGGTGCTGGTGGTGGTGATGCATGCATCTTGATGATCATGATGATGTATCACAAGCATTCTCATCATCGCTACCACCACAATCATAACTTTATCACCATCATTATCATCATCGTTGGCATCCTTGTTGTCGTTATCACCAGGAACACCAGCGTCTGTAATGGCGGATCCATGGGCCACCGGGCACAGGGGGCTCCATTCTGGCCCGACGATCTGCTTCGGCCTTGGAGATCACACGAACGTATCACGCCGACCCACGAACCTGACACAGCCTACGGAAGTTATCTAAAAAGGAGATGTGGGCTTACGATGGGGCTCGGTTCTCGAGCTCTCCGTACAAAGGAGTCTGCTCTCTCTGGTTCTCAGGACCAAGGTGAAACACCTGAGCTGCTCAATCCCTGAAATGAACAAGCGCAGTGATCGAGCCAGCACTTGCCTTGGCAACAAGGAACTCGGATTCCAGCCTGCGCCAATATCCGCTGTTTTTCTTCCTCCTGCAACAGCAACGGATGGTCTTTCGGAAGTGCTGGCGAGATCTTCTGCTCGGGTTGGAAGCGCCATGACTGGAGACTGGAACCAAGACTTGTCAACCACGTAAATACTCAGTCCCGCTTTCTGGGTGAAGAGCTTTGTGAACCGCAGGCAAGAGGCATCGATACAAACAAACCCACGGCACCTAGAGGTAGTGCATGCTCGCACCGCTGGCATGAACGAAGCTTTGACACAGGCTTGCAAAAGTCCTGCTATAAGCCCTACCACGAAGCCAAAGCCGTCAGGCTTGCCCTGCATACTTCCTTGACGTGTGGACAGGCTCGCCCCTGAACCCTTTTCAACTGCGATGTTGAGGCAAACATGCCGAACATGGACTCCTTCTTCTGACGCTTCGAAGCCATCTCCTCCTGCGCGAACCGTTAGTGCTTCTAGCACACTCCTTCTCGTGTTCAGGGGGGAGGGTTGGCAGGGTTTCCATTTAGGGGGTCACGGGAGAATATAGAAGTACCTTATGTCTCTGAGCTCGCCATGTGTCGGGCTGGCTGGTGAGGTTCCGGCCCGGCAAAGTCTGATGATGCCGCTGCGAACTTTTTTTTCCGGGGTCTGTATACACCAATTAACAATGAACGCGCCAGACCAATCGAAACTCTGATGGAAGCTGCTCCGAACCCTTTTTCCAAAATGGTCACGAAAGCCCCAAGCCTCCCGAGCTTTGCGTTCGGCGGCGGAGAGGCCTGCAGCAGTTGACAGCTGTGCACTTTGGGGCAGGGAGGCAGGGCAGCCGGATGACTCTGAAATTTACGGAAAACAGCGCCACCAGGCCAGCAAGGAATGTGCCTGTAACCCTATGGGGCAGCTGCAGTGGAAATAAACGCTAAGCTGTGTGTTACTCCCTCGGTAATTTTGACAGCAGGCATGACCCCAGGTTTTGCTGCTGCACGCACAAAAAGACCTCATTCTCACTCCACAACGCCAGTCCTATCTCGAGAACTCCTATCTCCAAACCAGCGGCAGGGCCTGCCGAGGCAGCTGCGGGCTTTATCACCGGCGCGGGTGCCACAGAGGCCTCAGCCTGAGAAGAATGGAAATCAGATCCTTTTATCATCCTGAACTCCTCGGTCATAGCTTACGCCCGCTAAATGGTCTATTCGCCCTAAACATGACTCTGGTATCATGAATGACGCAGCAGCCCGTGTTGGGTGCTGGTCATACGCCGGCTAAATGGTCATATGCCTCCAGAGCACCATCGACCCTCAAACTCGAAAATCCCTTGACAGGCACCTAGAGTTCCAGAACAGCTTTGTGCACTTCGGCCATTGGCTTTCAAATGGCTCTGAGCTCCTCGGTCCCGGGCTTCAGCTGAGACTTAGGAAGGCTTCGAGTTGCAAGCCGCTGTCTATCGTACTGTTTTTTTGCCAGCCTTCGTATCTTCATAACTATTCCTACTATACAGATACGAATAAGACCTTCGTCGGTCTTACTTTATGTCCTCCTGCTGTTGCTATTGTTGCTAGCAGCACAATATTGTATCGATTTGTTGTCTGCTTCAATATTACTAGGATCACTATGTGTACCGTTGTTCATGTTGTCATGATGATTTTTATGACTGCAATGATGGCGATGTTGTCCTAATCGCGATTGTTATTGTCCTGGTGTGATACTAGCTTACAGCATGATTGTTGTGATGACGATGATGATGATGATAACGACAATGGTAACTAATGGTTGCTACCAATATGACTACCGCTACCGTCTTCAGTATTGTGTTTGGAGCGACATGTAGGGCCATCAGGTCGGAAGCTTCAGCTTTCACACATGCTCAGGACTTGCGACTTGCGGGTGCTGCACAAGAGGGCATGTTTTGCTGCCATGTCGAAGAGCTCAACGTTGTTCGGGGTGCTGAAGTCATGCAGTGTCACTTATCGGAGAGTCCATCAGGATTTTCGAGTGCGGGTAGCTTGAACCCTACTTCCGTATACAGCTTACTCATCTCAGCCCTTCTAGCTTTTCTGTCATTCTGCCTGACTCTCTCTCTCCCTCTCTCTCCATAATCTCGCTCTCCCTCTTTTCCTCTTCTTCTGCCGTGAAACCGCCAGCTGTAGCAAGGGGCAGGGCCACAACTAGGGGTTGGTCTTCAGGCGTGGGGATTCCACAAGCTCCAGGCCTTTGCACGAGCACCCTCCTGTGCAGCAGCATTGAGGTGAAGTACCTCTCAGGGTTTAGCGAGCTGTTGGAGCCACGAAAGCGGAAGACAACAAAGATGTGCAGAATCCTATGCAGCCTGCTAGCCGGAACACCGAACGCCGAAAGCAGAAAATCACGAGGGCTGCAGTGCTATCAAAACCGCATAACTTCCTAAGACGGCCATGCACCGGCCTTATATACGAAAAGCCCACGACCCAGGTGTGATCCCGCAAAGGAGGGCACCGGTGTCGGTGTCTCAGTCGGCACACGTGGATTGCCGCAGGCGCTGCAACTGCACAAACAGGGCACTTAGGGCTTCTGCGTATGTAGGTTTACGGCCTTAAGGTGCCTTTGGGTTTAAAGCAAGTTGGGGGCTTTAAGAGATTGTCTATGGCTGTTGCGGCCTTTGAGCTTTAGGGCGAGGTGAGACAATGATGCTGCTGATTGCATCGGTTTGGCTGCTTCATTACAGAAACAGACAGCGATTGCATAAATGAAGCAGACATCAACTCTGAACCGCCGGTCTCTGCGTACCTGATTGCTCCTGGCGGATTGAGCAACCTCAAGGGTTCGGACACTTAAGCAGGAAGGAAACGCTTTTTTGAGCATCTGTACGGCATCTCGCTTTGCTTGCTTCGTCATAATTAGCAGACCACGGAATGCAAGACAGCATGTTTCCATGTAGACACGACTGCGCAGGTGTGTTGATTTGCTTGGCTCGCGACGTGCAGAAGCTGCAGTTCCACGGTAGCGCGGCCATGTCTATGCAATGCTAGCACCAGCAGCAGATCCCGTCGAAAGTGCTTCTGCATTGCTACAGCTACTTCAGCATAGCTGTAGCTCTAGATGCATGAGTAGCAATGCGTTGTTCCTGATGCTTACTATAATCACTCTGCTGCCAGCTACATAGCTGTGCAAGTGCCAGCATCTTAGTAGTGGTGGAGCTGTTAGTTGTTGCGTGCTGCTAGTGCTGCTTGAACAAGCTGAGGCCATCGGCAGTGAGAGCTGCTTAGACACCAGTGCACTCAGAATGAAGCTACCTAGGAAGAAGCTACGGCCCATCGTCACCCGCATGTGCGCGGGACAGCTACGGACCTTCAACACCAGAACAAATCAGCCCGAAACCGACTTCTACTGAGTCAGTTTCAGGCTTGTCATTCTGCGTCTCGCATGGTCACGCCAGAAAGATTGCCCTCGAAAGGCCCCATCGAAGCCACGACAGTGACAGCAGCACCTGACCCTTGGGGCAAACGGGGACGGGAGGTAACCTGCACAGTGATCCAGGTGGAGGTGGCCAGCTGAAAGGCGTGCAAAGATCCTGGCTGAACCTGGGCAAAATGCTGCCGCAAAAAGGCGCCAGTTAACCTATATTCTATATTCTACCGGCATTTCACGATGGTATCAATGAGACTGTCGTTGGTGGCAATCCACTACTCAGCTGCTCGATTAGGCGTGCCTTCTGGGGTTCCATGGGTCGCACAGAGTGAGACGACGCGGACACCAAAAACAAGACACAAACCTCGGTAGCACTTGCGGCGTCAATAACCAAAGCAGGCACTTCCGAAACATGAGTAGAACACCACCCAACTGGTTCTGGCTCCACATCTCCAAATTCCCATACACCCGACAGCCCAAGCCCTGCAACCTCAAACCGCAAGCAGAAATCGCAAAGCGCTTCGAGGCTGGGTCTCCCAGCAGGTGCCCCAGAGGCCGATGTTGAGCCGCCAAAGACGAAAATCTGGTTGTCAGGGCCATGGATCATCTTGTGCCCAAACCTGCCAAGGTGCTGGGCTGGGGATTGGGGTCCGTTCTTGGGGTTTGCATGCATGCCCGGCGCCATGCGCCTTTTCTTTAGAAAGACACGCGAGATGGGGCTGTGCGATCCCGATTCCAACCACCTTCAGCTTCCCAAAACCTGCGGTGCCAAGTGGGCACGTAGACGTTGCTCTCTGAGGCAGGACAGAGGCATATTTCTTTGTCAGTTCGATCTTCTCATCTTGGTCGTAGAGGCTTGGAGAACCGCTTGAGACAGCTTTGAAAGATTCATCAGCTACAACATGGCCCCTTTGTATTGTACTTCGGAGCCATTCGGAGACTCTGATTTGGGCCGGATCTAACTATAGTCGTCCCAGCTGGTAGACAAGGATCAAACTGCTTAAACTCAAGAGCTGCTGACCGACCCGCTCCAACGAAAACCTCGAACTTGAAGAATGCAAACTCGTCTTCTGATGCAGCAGCATGCCTGGGCGCTGGCGCCTCTCCAAACACCTCTCACAGGACACATGCCAGCCGTGCTGTTCTGCCTAGCTGCATGTAGATCCTTGCGGATGGCGTGGCGACGGCACTTGCTGAGACCAACAGCAGGACGTATCAGTGCTTTATAGATTGTAATCAAACTAGCAAGGCCCCGAAATAAAACCTAGCAGGATCACGGTTGTGTTTGGGTGCCTGCCGCTCAGCATTGCACCACTGCGGAAAGGTTTACAAATATTCAGCAGGAAATCAACATCGTGTCCTGGTGTGACGGTCCCGTGAGTAAGATGCGCAAGACACTATCCTGGCCATGCAATCTCGCGCGCTACATGTGGACTCTGAATCGAAAAGTCCACAGAGACCAACCAAAACGACTGAACGACGACAGCATCTTCTCCGCGCACGTAGTTCCAGCCTGGGGTGTCGTCCAGGAGCTACTTCGCAGATCAAGCCTAAGCGAGGCATGGTCGTGGCTTCTCATATGGATCAGTAGCAGCCGAACGACTGAATTGGGTGAAGCGATTGCAAGAGTCTCGAAGGTAAGTGCAACGACATGTAACGACTTATCGTCATAGCTGTCGTGAATCTCGAAGACATCTCGGGCAATGTGCTAAAGGACAGTCAGTCGCAGGCAAATCATGCATGCTTGGTTTGTGGTGGAAAGGCAACTGCATATCATGGTCGACCGGCACTGAACAAGTATGTCTGCATGTGCCAATGACGAGCTGGGTCCTTTTCTCGCTTAAACGCACCGCAAGCTTAGTAACACCTTTCAAGGTACATTACTGTAGCATAGAAATCAAGTGCTTGCCGGATGGCCCGGCCCCCGGGCAGACGAGTCAGTTATAAGCTTCTGTTGGCAGAACTTCTGGGGGCCATCCCTCCTTGTCAAAGTTTCAGCAATGCCCGCCCCCATTTTGAAAGTGCAGCGGAACAATGCAGCACACCCCATTAGGAATCTAGGTTAGTGATTGGGCATGAACCCCGAGTCCTCACCAAGAACAAGCCTTTCAAAGGACAAACGGTGAAGCCTCCACTGCTTGATTGCAGGGGCCCAGCAAGTGAATGTCATTCAAGGGTTCGCTGTAGTCCACGGCGCTATTGCCACCTCGCCAAACCGCCGCTCCATGTCGATAGGTGCAAGCTGTTCCCACTGCCACAGAAAGCACCTACGATACACAGAGCCGGTACCTCAGCTTGTTGAACCAACAAACACGAGATGTCTTGGCTCAAAGTGCAGGCGTGGCGAAATGAATATATTTCTTAGTCTCTCAAGCTGGAAACTCCGTATTTCAGACTCTGGCCTCGGAACACCCTTGTCGCTTTGGGCCTCCTGACTGCTGAAGCCTTGTAAACTTCTTGAACGATGCAAGGATTACGAGCCTTGTACATCTAATCAGCCTGACATGTTATACCCAAAACGACCTCGTGCAGCACCGACAAAAACTGCAAAATCCTATATGCTGGGCCCCGGCAGATTCAGCTCCCTGAACCCACAAAACCCCTAAATCCCTGCAAACCCTAAACCAGAAATGCTAAACCCAAAATTTCAAAACCTTAAACCCAAAACCAGAAACCCTAAACCCTAAACCAGAAACCCTAAACCCTAAACCCAAAACCCTATAAACCTAAACCCTAAACCCAAAACCAGAAACCCTAAACCCCCAAAAAAGCGGCAGAGGTCCAAGGAAAGAGCCGAAGACGACGTAGACGTCGTTTGCCACGCAGGCACTGTGGAAGCTTCGAGCACTGGGCCTCAGGGGCATCCCTGGCTTCTGCAAAGGACTACTTAAAGGGTCATGGGACTTAGTAACTAGGGTTAAGTCCCATGATCCTCCAAGTACTGTAACGTTGGGGCCTTAATAAGTAGAACAGGGTGTTGGGGCCCATTATACCATATTTATAGTAGGAACCCCCAAATTTAAAATAGTATAGGTACTTATTAACGCCCCTATATATTGCAATACTAAGTTTGCTTACCCTTTTTGTCTTGCTGGGGCCCTGAACCCTCCAAAACCTAGACCGTTTGGGCAATGGAGCCTGGGAGTGATATGATCTCGTGGGCATTCGGCCTCGCAAACCCTGGACTATTCAGCAGCGGATATATCATCAAGCTTCGGAGATCTTTCGAAGCCAGCAATTAACAGTCTTACATAATCGCTGCTTTGACTCTTGCTAGGCTCTCTTCTTCAGCTCTCTGTTCTCTGGTCGTCTCTCTCTCCTGCTCCATCTCCCTGTCGCTCTTATGCCAGCCGCCAGCTCTCTTCCGCAAAGCTGTGTCGAGCTGGTTCAAAACACTGAGGAACTCTGAGCCTGTGGCGGAGTTCCACCGGCGCTCACGGCCTGTCGCGGCTTGCGGCTGCGCAAAACTACAGGGTCGGCAGGGGTCTCAAATTCGGGTTGGTCGGGAGCAGCGTCGATTCACATATTGTCAGGGAACTTGATGCCCGATGCACCCCTTCCAAAAGAACTTGGCAAAGCAAAAACTTGGAGGTGATGTGTCTGTTCCCGTTCCCCTTCCTCCTACGAAGCCCCTCAAGAAACTTGTCCCTGAAAGACGCGCCTCCCACTTCAGGCTTTGTGTCCTTGGCAAACAGAGCTCTGTAACTGGGACAGTTGAGCCTGTCTCCGTAAGTCCATGTACCCGAGCTCTATATACCTTGACTCCAATGTAGTCCAATGTCTTAGCGGTATGAGGAGTACTGCCTCCATAGGGTGCTATAGCCTCTGCAAACGTATATCACCGAGGAGTGAACCTAGCAAACGCCAACCTCAACAGACCTCAACAATCCAAAAGACCAGAGGCGTACTGTGGGTACATGGACCCTGAGGGTTTGGAGACTTGAGGCCAGAACTCCTTGCTGTTGCACAAGTACTGTTACCGCATTGTCCAGCAAGGCTGGCAGGCCAAAAAGCAGTCTGCTTCCGTGCATGGCACTCATTATTAAATACGTATAGTACAGCAGTACTGGTGGACGCAAGGCATAAACTGTGAACAGTCTTCACCCTAGTCAGTCAACCTCAGATCCAATTCTTAAGACCCTAAGCGCCCTTCTCAACTCCAGCAGCACGTCTTCCACAATCCAACGGAATCTCGACGCACCGAACTCTGCAAGCTCTCATCCCTCAGACTTTCGGAACCCCAAACACCAAACCCTAATGAAACCCCGAACCTCTTGAACCGCTAAAACCAGAAAAAATCCTGAAGTCCAATGACAAAGAACAACACCCAGGATCCATGTCCCATAACCATAAACTGCTAAACTCCTCGACCCCCAGAAGGTCTCTTAGGGCACCCTTCAAGGAACCCTTCGAGGAGCTCTCACAGATCCCTTGAGCTGAGACCTGGACTGCAGCTTGTGGAGGCTATTCGAGGGTGACCCGCTGTGGCTGAATCTGCCGGCCCTGAGGTGCGAAGCAATGCTCTCGTAGGGTCTCGGGGTGGTTTGAGGCTCAAGGCTTTTTGTTGATGAAATTTAAATTTAGCGTAGCGTTTAGGGGTATAGGGGTTGAGGGCTTAGGGCCGAGTGTCTTGGGCTTAGGGAGTCCTTCTTCTTCGGGCTCAGCACAAGTTGGCGTTGAGTAATTGCCAATGGGCTTCTGCGTTTTCGGCTTGGGGTTTCAGAGCTCGTTCATTTGAGAGACTGGGGCTGAGGATCTGAGGGGCTCAGGAATTTGCTTAGATTTTTGTTTGCAACTCGGGATTTACAGTAAGCTGAGAAGCAGTTAGGCTTTCGTCCTCTGGTGCAGAGGTTAAGGCTAAGGGATCGACCGTCGAGCTGCGTCAGGGCTAGCATAGAGGGCCTAGATATATGAACCATGACACCCACCCTCTCGGGACCGTCACGACAGGAAACATCAGAAGCCTCACAGCTGTAAGGGCTGGGGGTGGCTACTCAGCACTCGTTCGCCTTACTCATGGGGGCTTCGTGTTGAAGCGACGCAAGAACCACCCAGCTGCATTCGAGGCCAGTGTTCGATGCATGCCCCCTGAATCCTCGAATGCCTAGCTGCTTTGCTACATTACATGTGGCAGCGAGCCGACACACAAGTCAAGTTTGCAGATATCACAACGTATATGGCAAACAGAGTTCGACTGTTTGGGCTTTGCGGTAGTGACTGCGGGAAGTGTCAGAAGCACCTCAGACCAATCGGGATCAAGCGGTTGAGGGTTTTTCAGCCGAATGTGCTCTCGCGATGTCTCCAGACTCGAAGAAGCCGTAGACCCTAAACAAACCCCTTAGCCTAAACACAGGCCCCTTTGGGCAACGTCGAGTCCCAGGCAGAAAGGGTGGCTGCACGGGACCCCTGGACCAAAGAAGGATTGGCACCGGATGGGTTGCGGGCTTGACGCCTCCCCTGAAAGTCGTGCACTCGGCTAAGCGGTAAACACATGGTCGACTGGCATGCTCGCATCATGCTGCGGGTGTGTTGGCCTATAAAGGCATAAGTGGAGCTAGATGCATAATAACTTTAGCTTCATACTTGGCACAGCATGTAGCAGAGAATCTCTTCAGGCGCAGAGCCATCGCCCTGCAAGCGAGTCTCGATGAGTGACTCATGAACCCCGTCCGGAACGGCCCGCTCTCCAAGACGAAAGTCTTCCACTACTCCGCAGATACGAGAACACATCAGCGCGACAAAGCTCAATGCCCAACACGCGCCTGCTGCCGTCGTCCGAAAGGAGCGCGCTCTCCTCCGTCAGGTTCTTGTGTCGGGACGGCTTTCGGGCTCAGGGTTCGATCAGGGCATGTCCAGTTGCTAGGGTACAGAAGTTGCGAATTTGCTGCCGCTGCCCTTAGCCGTAAGACCTAGGAAAGGCTGTCTCAGCCTCGGCAGCGATGCCGCCGAAGACGACGAGTTCCTGGCTTGGCTTTGCTTGGCCGCTTGGATCTAACTTGCAGGATAATGGATATGGCACTACCCCGGACAGAAACAACGGCCATTCCTGCCATGATAAGTCTGCAGCACTATAGCCCATAGCAAAAGCAGCAAGTAGTGCAGGTAGCGATCCAACAGTAGCTCCCACAATGCCGACGTACGCTGGCCGTGCAGGTCCGGACTTTGCACTGTGTTGCTATTCTTAGGGAGGTGGAGCAGGTATGACAAGTACCGGTCCTGTTAAAGTCAATGCTTGCAAAGCCAGTACGCAGCGGTCGACTGTGTCTCGCAGCAGCATTGTACAACTGCGAGCAGCCGTTGTTGCACGAACTTGGCCCAACAGGCTTCCCAATGCAAATCTTGTGCATCATCTGCTGCATCGGCAGTCGTCAAGACCACATCCATCCAAGCTCCCACATGACAGTGAACCCGCAAGCATCTGCTCCAGGGAACACGTCGGGGCATTTAACCAAGAAGCCATATCTCTTTCATGGTCCAGCTTGTGGCCTTGGCGAGTGAACCCGAAGAGTCCTTGATGCCGCGCCAAGACTTTAGCCGATCTACATAGCACTACTGCACTGAAATGATATAGCTGCTGAAAACATGACATCTCCCAAACCGGTGATACCGAACTGAAGCAACTGCCCAGCACGGATGGCATCGTCGTCATCGCTGTGGACACAGCAATAACGCGACAGCTTTAACACCTACACCAGCACCAATAGACACAGCCAGAAGCAGGACCGTGACGATGAGATGACGATGATGATGGAGGCTTGGGGATGAAGATGAACAGTTAGGTGTTGATCTACCACACACCAGCACTGCGAGATGACGACTACACTGTCACATCTAAGCCGCTACGCCGACTCCTATTGCAATGAATAACTGCAGCGGCTACGACGACCCACACTTTCTGTAGGAAACCAGGTAAACACGCTCGTTCACACGCCGCAACCTCGAAGGCCCTTGCAGCGATCAAGATCATACCCGTGACGATTTCAATCTCTGCCCATGGCCAGACTTTGGATCCCAAGCTCACATCAATACCTAAACCTTAACACTCGAAAAGGGTGCGACCTTGTGAGTTGAAGATCCTGAAGCGCGAAACACCAGGACGAGCCAAACCCAAGACAATGAGCGTGCAACTCTCTAGCCGGCCTAAAACTTAGACATTTTCGGCACCCGTCCCTGCAAAAGCGAGTCGTTTGGGCCGTATCGTAGCCTGCAACGGTGTGCCCCCACCGCGGTGCTGGTGCTGCACCTCTCAGCCGGGGCTTTCAGAATATTGCTTCGGTAGAAGAAGTTCGTAAGGCTCAACTAAACGTAATCCATTCGCGATGGAGGGCCTTTCGCAGGGTCCTCTCAGGGGGTATTGAGTCAGTCTGGACCCAACATGAACGCATGTTTTGCATAGCTCCTACCACGGCGAAGCTTGCACCTGCAAAAATGGACGCCTCGCGCTTTTTCAATCCTCGAGGGCAATCCACCAGCGAGCCAAAATGCCCGCAACGAGCTGCAAGGTTTACGGCTCAAGAGGATACTAGCTCCTGCCCAGTGCCTTGCAAGTTGAGGGTTTGCAGGGGCTTCGCTACCTTACAGGGGCTGGAGACAATTCTCAACTTCGAAACACAAAACATACAAAGTCAGCTGTGCATTGAGCCACGACGACTCCAATCACTTATGCCTCATGCATAGTAAGCTTGTGATACCGAGGCGGTAGAACGTACAGCAGTCTCCTCCCCATATATATGTGTCTCTCCATGCCTTCAATCTCAGTCTCAAACTCGATCCCAAGCTCAATAATCTCACTCCAAACACTTATGCCTCATGCATAGTATGCTTGAACTGATACCGAGGCCGCAGAACGTGCAGCAGTCTCCTCCCCATATATGTGCATCTCTCTATCCCTCTTTCCCAGTCTTAACCTCAATCTCAGTCTCAGTCTCCATCTCAGCCCCATTCTCAACAATCTATCTCTCGCCCTCTCTCGCCGTGTCCGCCTGTCCATGTATAGAATATCAGTGCGCGTAGCGGTCAAACAGAAGTCTTAAGAAGGCCGCACAGAAAGCTCTCCCTTGCCGATATCTTACTTGGGGCAGGTATACATGTTGCACTAAAATGCCCATATCGCATTGAGCCTTATCATACGAGATGCACATATGAATGGAATGAGTTGCGTAGGAGTTCCCGAAAAAATTCGAGAACCATCTTTTGCAAATCATGGAGCTAAACTGCGCTAGAGTACTGCGCTTGGTCACTCAACTAATCAAGACCACACCAGGTCAGGTCTGGCATCCGGCTTCGGGCACACTGTACATCGGACACGAGCGACAAAATGCGCCCGGCTTCAAACGGAGCTTGCTATGTGGGTCTGTCTTCTGCTGTCCCAAGATCTGCGAGGGCTTCTGCCACAGATCAGCAAAATCGAGCGTGTAGGGCCCCGCTCAGCAAAGCTGGGTCAAAGCCAAATGCCACCCTCATTTCTGTTCCTAGTGACATGTTGGGCGTATTGGGTGTTTTCTGACAGCACAGTGACCGCCACAACAACAACAACAACAAGCGCTACTGCTACCCACTACCGCCACCTGCGCCACTACCGCAACCACAAGAAAAAGAGCAGCCACGACAACAACAGCAGCTGCAGCTGCAACAACAACACCAAGGACAACAACGAGGTACACCCGTACACTGTGTACTCGTATCCCAACAACAACACAACCAACAACCGCAACAATAGCAATATCCACAACCAAACCGCCAACCACAACAACAGCAGCAGCAACCACAACAACCACCACGACCACCAGCAGCAACAACAACTACTAATAATACTGCTACTGCTGCTGCTACTGCTACAGCTACAACAACTACTACAACTACACCTACAACCACTACAACAACTACAACCAACAACTGCAACTGCAATTACAACAACCGCTCCCACTCCCACTCCCACTACGACGACTATACGACTACCACGACGACGACGTACTACTACTACTACTACTACTACTACTGCTACTACTACTGCTACTGCTACGACTATTACTACAGGCGCAAGGTGCTACTGAAGGTTCACCTAAGCCTGCGTTGTTGGCCCACATATACTAAGCGAATATCTGCTCGTCAACGCCCGCTACAGTAGAGCATGCTCGTAAGTCTGCCGGGCCTTTGAATCTGTGAACACACGGCTTCACGGCAGCAATGTGCATCAACAGTCAGCAGTAGAAAGGAAATCGTTCACTTTATCTACGCCATAGGAAAAGCTTGTAGAAACTTGCAAAAGCCCTGCTTGCCTTGTGAGCTCACCCTGACTGGGAACGGAAATGCTAGTAGAGTAGCTAAGTAGCGCGCGATCAGTGCAGACAAAGTCGACGGATTGTCAGCGAAAGTCAGATGTAAACCAGAAGCTGGTCGGCGCCCTGCGATTGTGTGTGCGAAAGGGGCTCAGCTGTCCAGACCTCGGTCGGCGTGTCCATGAACTGAAGGAGCAGGGGTGTCTCCGACTGTCTTACTGGGTGGCATTCCAGGAATATCTGGTGATGTAGCGGCGCTAGATGTGGCGGGCTGTGGCCAGTAAGTTGATCAGTGAAAATTCTCTCCGATGCCGCAAGTTGACGCAAGTGTCGAGGGGCTTGCACTTGAAGGATAGGTGCAAAACAATCTGGCTTACGACGACCAGTGAGGTCGCGTACCTCGGTTGTGCCATACTGAGGGCGCATCCCGCATCCGTTGCTGCCTCGTCCATGACGGCAGCCAGAGCAAAATCCTTGAAGCACGCAGAAACTGCGTTTCACCAAAAGGTTAATCACTCGGGTGACGCAGAAACTTCGCTTCATAGAACGGATCATCACTCGGGTGTAGTCAAGGTTCAACCGGAAAGCTCACCAAAACAAACAAACAATACTTCTTCATCGACCTAAAGCTGCAATGGAACAGCTGGATAAACCAATTATGAACCCTTGGTCTCTTACGGTGGCTACCAGTAGTTCCTGCATGCGCGGTTGGTAAAGTTGATAGAAACTACGGAGTTCCGAGATGCCGTCCGATCTCACATCTTGCCACTGGCCGAAGCCACGTTGTCCCGACGGCCCAATTAATTACAGCAGAGCTTTTCTGACGAGAAGCCTTTTGGGTCAAGCCCTGTGCATCGTGTGTCCACAGCTTGACATCGACTGTGGAATACCTCAGCTTCGCGGCTTCATGTTTAAGAGCTTAAGACTGAGTGTAGACGGCCCGACCCGACCCGAGGTTCCAAACATCTCAGACACTCGCACAGACAGCCGACTGACCAGCTTGCCACAGCCAAGCAGCACGTTGCTCCAATTCGGGTGGTGATCTGCCTGGCTAAGAATATTGTGCGCGACGCCGCACATAGCATAATGTGGAGACCATCGCGACTTGAGGTGACTTCAAGAGACGTGATTCATTTCCGCCGAAGCCCGCACACCGCTCCTGCGTCTGTTATCGCTATGTTTAAGCTGCGACAATACGAGTCATCAGGAACATGTTTGCGCGTGGCTTTGTGAACGAGCCAACAGCTAGATACTTGTTGAGAACTGATCAAGCAGTCGATACGTGTAGTCATGTGCGCTGCATGCTGTTCTGGAATATTGTTGCATACACGAATACATGGAACCCGACCTTGTCGGCTGCAATCGCCACACGCGACATGAACCTGGAGAGCCAACAGCCAACTTGCTTTGGCTTCGCCCCCGTAGCAAACCTTCTGACCGTGACGTCATCCACCCTGTTTATCTTCCCAATCCCCACAAATGGTGCTGTCAGTTCCGGTATGTAAAGCCGCTGCCAAAAAACTGACCTCGTCCCAATTGCGTGCGTGTTTGTGTGTGTGTGTGTGTGTGTGTGTGCGTCAGTGTGTATTTTAAGTGTGTATGTATGTATATATATATATATATATTACAAATAAGTATGTGTTTAAATCTATATATATATATATATAGATAGATATGTACATATGTATATACACACATGAACATACCGGTGCACAACATGCACACACATGCCGTACCGTACCATACCATACTACATGCATTGCAAACAGTACATACCTGTCGTGCATTACTAGTACATACAAGACATACATGCCACAAGTGCCAGGCGGTACGTTACGGTACATACGTTGCATGCTTGCCTACATGCAGTACAACATGCATTACATTCAGTCGCTATGCAAACCATACATACCATGCAAAACGTACCGACCGTCCAAACCATAGACCACACATGCATCTCTATACATTACCTACAAACCATACAAGCCATCCATGCCATACTCGCCATAAGCACCATACGTACCGCACATACTACATACATGCCTACCAAGCTGGCCACCTACCTGCCTACCTACGGCCGACGGACCTGCATAGCTGCATGGGTACATACATGCATGTGTTTACGCGCCTTCATACATACTCACATACATGCACAGGTCCATAACTACATTTCCATGCAGGCACGTATGTGTATAGATGTATAGATGTATGTATGTATATATATATATATATATATGCATATCTATATATATATATATATATATATATATATATACAGAGAGAGAGAGAGAGAGAGAGAGAGAGAGAGAGAGAGAGAGAGAGAGAGAGAGAGAGATAGATAGATAGAGAGCTACCAGCCCGGGCCAAGCAGCCCGAAGGCTGCACCGAAGCTGCGAAACTGAAAGACACGCTCCAAGCCTTGGGCCGGGTTTTCGCGAAATGATGAGGTTCTGCGCATTGGACACGGTGTACGGGTTGGGGCAGAGGGGTGTGGGGCTTGGGGAAGCATCCGGATTTCGGATTTACGGCTTCTAAACCCGTAGGAGCAGCTGAAGAGTTTGCAGAGGTCGGCTTCAGAGTGTGAGGGCTCAAGGGGTGGAGACTGGCAAGCGCAAATTAGCGGCCCGAAGGCTTCTGCCACAAAACAAAAACCAGCCAACAAGAGAAGGCGAAAGGGGTCTTCAGACCAAACGACTGAGGGACATTGCCTTTCGTGCCTTGGGTTCTGTGTCGGAGATGCCTTTTTTCTGCAAAGCATCTGCCTCGGGCGGTTTCTGAACTCCCGGGGGATACTTCTGGGCCTACCTACCGCTGGGGAGAAAACCAACATCTGAAACTAAATTATTTGCGCTATCAGGAAAGACCCATGCTTCAAAGCAGTCCAAAAGCAGGTCAGACACAGCCTACCTGCGCTGAGGGAAATTTACTGATACACAGGCAGCAACACTTCTGGCTCCTCATCCTCCAATCCCCATGTACCATGGGCCCTAAACCTAAAATCCCTAAACCCATAACCCCTAAACCCATAACCCCTAAACCCCAAACCACCACTGCAGGGCCCTCGAATTGCCCTCCGGGCCCCGCGCGCTCGGGGCTTCCTGCCGGAGCCGCCCTGGCAAGGATGGCGTTGAGGAAGAAGGCACAACTGTACATACAGCAGAAAGTAAACACGCATGTGTGCATACAGCTGTACAAACCCCCTGGCCGGCATAAGTGTTCCATGTGGACGGTCATGGTCCAACCATCTTTATCGCATCGTCAAGACGGCGCATGGTTGCAAATCCAACCAGCAAAGGGAAGCACGCCCTGAACAATCGTCTGAAACGCTTCTATGCTTCCCGCTTAACACCCGCATGATTGTCTGTACTGCACCAGCTCCCTGAGTTCCAGGGGTCGGGATACGTGAGCTCGTGCAAGTTTACTGTATCAACGGTTTTGCTGCCCTGTAGTCCACCATGCTTACAAACCTCACTCCAAGTACAAAAACCTTGCTACTTCGAGCCGAAGCACTTACCCACACTTTCACACCCAACAAATCCCGAAACCCCGACCCTGGGCTCAGAAGCCTCCAGGATGGGGAGAGCTTGCTCAAGGCTTTGGTGACCTGCGAGCGGCAAGGGAAGCCCGGTCCGGGAGGAGCGTGAGTCATTCAGTGGTTTAGCTTGGGTGGGGGCGGGGGCGGGTTGGGGTCTTGGCAATAAGACGAAGGATGATAGTCATAACAACTATCAGTCTCATCAGTGATAGCTGGTAGTAACTGCGCCGCGGGATTAAGGAGAAGGCTCGCCATAACACTGCACATGCTAGGATCAGCATCTGCGCTTACGAGGAAACACGATCTGGCATGTGGCTCCCACCCAAACCCGACATCTGCTTGCTTGAAGCCTTTCGAAGTTGAAGCCTTTGAGTCGCTAAGCTCGCCTCCTCACCAGTCAGGCGCACGGGCTGTGCGAGGCGCTGCAGGGAGCGGAGCATGGCGAGGCACTGGGACGCCGTAAAAAGCCCCCTGGGAGATGTCGGGGCAAAGGCTTTGTGTCATTGAAATGCGGTGATTACTTTGTCCGGCTTTGAGCCCCAACGCTCGTCCATGTGTGCCTCGCCTCCAAGCCATGACCAGACACAACTCAACGAAGATGGAGATGGATCATAGAAACTCTGCTTCCGCTGCTTGCTTGCAAAAGTGGAGACCCGAAGAAAGCTGCCCGTTGCACCTTCGCACTGCAGCTCTGTCCACTTCATCTGTTCAATCTCGAGCAGGTGAAGGTCGCCATACGCCTGCCACTTGGGGCTCTTTAGGTGCTCCGAAGGCTTCGGACTCACATTAGTACTTGTATCAGTATTAGCAATATCAATACTAGTAGCAATATTCATAGCAATCGGGTTACGCATAAAAGCTCAATCCGGGACTCTCGATGCGTGTCAGCACTTGGTGTCCGGTACTAGGGTCGCATCTACTGGTGCCCTCAAATTGCAAGGGGAGTCCTCTAGTTAGTTACCCCCAGAAATACACATTAATAAGCACGGAGCCTCTCTCAATGCAAAGCTGCGCCCTAAACAGCCTCGACCCTGAGCCCGGCATCTCAAGAACATGGATGAATAAGCAACCATGCAGGCCTTCTTGTCATCGCATCCACCATGAAGGTACCTGGAGATCATGTCTTTGCCAGAACTCAATGCAGTTTTGCTCTTCCAGCCTTCCGTGGGCCCATGTTTGACATCTAATCTCCGAGTCTCATGAGCCCTGACCTTTTCACTCCTATTCCTCAGCTGGAACTACATGCAAATTCATCATGTGAGTGATTGCGAGTGCATGACGGATCGCGACCAATGAACACTGTCGCAGAGTTGCATTCTTCCTGGCCCCACCCTGTCCTGTGCATTACAGCGGCAGGGTCCTGCTTAACAAGGAGCCTCGATACGGTTGGATCATGTGGTGCAGGATTGTGGGAAGGCTGCTGAGGACTGGGCTCGTGGAGAGGCTTTAATTGCGGCTTCCCAATGTGCGGAACTCACAACACACCCTGGAAGCCCCACTCGATTCTGGGTCCAGGCATACAGCTTACCGAAGCAGGGCAGTTTTAGAGCGACATGGCAGCAGACTCGGTAATTGCTTTTGGACATACTGCCAGAATCACATCTTGGGGCACATTCTCGTGTTCATGGTGACCTCGGCACAGCAGTTTGTACGACAATAGTCTAGGAACCCTATAGTGTATCTGATGACACCCATTGCACTCCCGGCAAAAGACGACGACGACGAGTGTATCTGATGACAAGGGCGTGGGATACATGAGTATTGCTCTACAGATCATACTTGAGTTTGTCAGCAACCATATAAGTTGTCAGGCAGTGCGATCTCCCTTGAGACATGGGCCTGGAAGATCCGGTGGAAGCACATGGGTGTTAGATCGTTCCGGTCAAGACGCGAATCTGCTGCCAACGTAACACAGGGAAGGGGGCCAGGGAAGGACCAGGTTTCGGCAAGGCATCTTCGCCATGTTGAATCCCCAGAGCTTCTTGCAGAAAAGTCTTGGATAAAGAACTAAAGCGTTTCACACGAAAAAACCGTGCGTGTTGTCATGCGCCAGCAAACTGAACGTTCACTTGACTTGTTCATAGCTGAACCTGCGATCACCTGTACCCGGAGCCGAAGGAGGCACTGCCCCTTGTGTCGCGTGACCACAAGAGACTACGCGAGCGCAGCGAAACACTCGGACCCACATTTTACAGGTTAACGAGTTCGGCATGTGGCCGTCGACCCATGCGTTGCGAAATTGCTTGGAGGATTGGTGCATGATGGCTACATGGGAAGTTAAGAAATCAGGTTCTCCCTTTACATTGCCTTCTCCTCATTTGGCATCCAGCACCCCAAGCTGTGCGAATCCGCGAGATAAGCCGCAGGCCGTCTGCGCGGCACATCGGGCGGTGGGGATGTCCTAAGTCTCACGGCAGCTGATGCACCAGGGCACTACCAGGGCGAAAGCATCCAAGACTTCGCTGAGTGAACATTTCGGGAGGTTTAGCGCTAGAGTATTGAGACTGAGTGCGCGCAGCAGCCGCTTGGTTCTCAACGGTTCACATGCCCGAGTTGTCTGGGCGCCCAGGAAGGATGGTTGTCTCTTGCCGTCACCACTCGGACCCGCATACAACCAAACCCAATTGAATCACAACCATGCACGTAACATCTGAGATCACAACCCCATGCTGCTTCAGGTCGCACACTGACAGCACCTGGGTTTCGGGGCTGGAGCGTCGATTGCAACGGCCGCTCGCGGCTGTGCTTGGGATGTTTAGCTACCCGTTTACCTTACATAAATAATTTATATACAAAACATAACCAATTTAAAATGTGCGTACATATACGTATGATTGAAACTCGCGTGCTTGCTAAATACATAAACATGCATACATGCAAGTGGCATCCTGCTCTACAGCCGGCTAAGAAACCAGGGGTACACACCTGCAGCTTCTGGAAAGGGGCCCTGGCCAAATTTCGCACGGGATGTTCATTCTCCTGGTCGTCTTCCATGTCGCCTAGCACAGGGTTTTGCACATCCACCCTTTTGAAGCGACTCTGTGCCACAAGTACTGAACCCTCGGCCGTAAGGCCTCATATTCGACCTCAGCTCAATTTTTAGACGTCTTGGCGTGCCTTATTCGGAATCAATGCTGGTGCCAACCTTCTCTACGCAGTCCCCCTAAGCCCTAAACCAAAAGCTTGTATTCATCGGCTATTCCGGGGAAATCTCCATCCCTGATTCATGATTGAAACACTCTGCCCAGTTAGACTTCCTGCATCATTCTTGCACTCTACTGTATGACATCAAGACGTGCCTCATTATCGTTGTATAGTCATATGCCTTTGCGCTTGGTGCTTGACTGTGATGCATCCAGAACGATCGTTGGGTATGGCCATCCTATGGCAACCTGCCTGGCTTCTTGCCTGCCTGCCTGTATGCTTGCATACTACATGCCTATACGTACGCTCATCAACACACACACACACACACACTTGACACATCGTGTCGCAGGTCTGATCTGTCGGTGCATACTGTCAGGGAAAGTCAGCAGCTGTCAGGGAAAGTCAGAAGCTGCAAGGGAAAGTCAGAACATGCAATCAGAAGCTCGTACGAATCTTGCTCTAGGGTTACTGATTTGCAGGTACGTTTGCACCCCTCCCTGGGGGTGTCTTCGTTGGCCGGTGACCCCCAGGGAGAGCACCGGCCCCCTGCTGCCTAACTCACTCACGTCTCTTGGAAACAGAGTTGGACACACACAAGCCCCGAAGGGCTCCGTGGAGTGTTGATGGTCGTTGCGCGCTGTTCTTCTCACCGATTTTTTCATCAAAACGTCTTGTCCTTGGGAGATTCGCTTACAACGATAGCGTTCCTCAGCGACATGAACATAGCACACTTGAAGAACGCGCCTGCAACGCAGTAAGGCAGGGAGATGCGCACTCCGACAGCATGTAGGCATGCACTCACTCACCGATTTTTATGCTGTGAACCAATAGCATGAAGTTGCCACAGCTCACTTGACAAATCATTCTCAGTCAGCGCACATTCCACTGAACATGTCACAGGCTCATTCACCGCACGTGTCACTGGAACATAGCTGAATGTCAAAAACTTTGCATGATGTACATGCCACTGGAACATGTCGCCACCGGAACCGTTGAGTGTCACAGACTCATTCACTGCACATGCCACTGGAACATGTCGCACATGCCCTGGAACATGTCACAGACTCATTCACGGCACATGCTCTTCAGAAACACTCTCTAAAATACTGAAGCCAGACAACAGGCCCTCGCCCCTGCTCGTTCGATTCAGATTTGCATACCCGTTGAAACAGGGTTGGACACACACAAGCCCTGCCGGGCACATTGTAGCCGCTCGAAACACCGGTTGACATACAAATGCCAGCGCCTGAAAGCGGAAAATCTACGAAACCGCAGAGTCTACGCATGCCAACATAGGCGAACCACATTCATGTCAGAGAGTCTATGCATTCCAATACAAGCAACCCGCACTCATGTCACAAAACTGCGGAGTCTACGCATTCCAACATAGGCGAACCGCACTCATGTCACGAAACTGAAGTCTACGCATTCCAACATAGGCAAACCGCACTCATGTCACGCGTCAGTTAGATGCACATGCAACTGGCACATAGCAGACTCATTCATGGCACATGCCACTGGAACATAGCTGAACGTCACACACTGCGCATGACGCACATGCCACTGGAACCTAGCTGAATATCACAAACTGTGCATGACGCACATGCCACTGGAACATGTCGCAGACTCCTTCACCGGACGTGCCACTGGAACATAGCTGGATGTCACAGACTGTGCATGACGGTAGCACTCACTTGACACAATGTGTCACAGGTCTCAAGTCAGCTCGAGAAGCCAGCTTGATAAGTCAGCTCAGAGATTTCAAGTTCTAGGTTACGGAACTCCAGGCGCATCGCAAGACAGATGACTGAAAGCATACAAACCGTCACTCTAGGTTACGGGTCTCCAGGCTCATTGCAAGACAGATGACTGAAAGCGCGCAAGCTGTCACTCTAGGTTACAGGTCTCCAGGCCCATTGCAAGACAGATGACTGAAAGCGCTTGCAAGATCACCTCTGAAGTCATGCAGATTGGGGCAACCATGCAAAAACAAGGAGCATTTAGTTTGTCACCTGAACCTGAGAAAAACCTGGTTTTGTCCACACAACACAAACTAGGGGCACGCCAGCTGTGTACGCAGACACCCAGGTCGCTGGACACACACAAGCCCTATCGGGCTCACTAATTCTCACAACAGGCACTCGGACTTCATCTCAGACACTTGCTCTGCTAAGCAAAGCTGAACAGGTGCAAGCGCTCATGTGTTGCTGTTGAAGCATTGCGGGCAATCAGTAATACTGACGACACTGCAGAGTCTATGCATTCCAACACAGGCGAACCACACTCATGCCAGAGAATCTACGCATTCCAACATAGGCAAACCGCACTAAAGTCACGAAACCGAAAGGTCTACGCATTCCAACCTAGGCGAACCGCACTCATGTCGCACGAAACTGAAGTTTACGCATTCCAACATGGGCGAACCGCACTCATGTCACGACACTGACTGCGTTCCAACATAGGCGAACCGCACTAAAATCACAAAACCGAAAGGTCTACGCATTCCAACATAGGCGAACCGCACTCATGTCACAAAGCTGCAGAGTCAGAGTCTATGGATTGTTGTCGTCGTTGTCATCAAATGATTTGATTAGACGACTGCGAACAAGAAGAGTTACAGAGACAGGCTCGAAGAAATGACGGAGAAAGTGCATGACAATATGCACTCACTTACCCAGATCGCCACCAGACCACCAGAAACCAAAGCGTATTCCGCGGACGTCCTTTGCACATCACTTGCATATCCCCTGCACATCACTTGCACGTCCCTTGCTGCACGTCGATCATGTTCTTGGTCCGACACTGCAAAGTCTGACGAGAAGTCGGACGAGTGCACGTCCGATACAGAGACAGCATCGCTCTCAAAGCTGGACACCGACATAATTTGAAGCTACCTGTACGTTACAAGTCTTTTTAGACCTGGAGAGTGCCTTGAGGACATGAATCAAAACAGTGTCTGCAAACATTCACAACACATGCTGCCAGCAGATCACTTGCATAACCCTTGCACATCCCTTGCACATCACTTGCGCGTTCCTTGCACATCCCTTGCAATACACTTGCAGCAGCACTGGCAAACAGACTCTTCTTTGCAACTGCAGAAAGTCTACGAGACTGCAGAGTCTATGCGTTCCAACATAGGCGAACCACACTCATGTCAGAGAGTCTACGCATTCCAACATAAGCAAACCGCACTCATGTCACAAATCTGCAGAGTCTACGCATTCCAACATCGGCGAACCGCACTCACGTCACGAAACTGCAGACTCTACGCATTCCAACATCGGCGAACCGCACTCATGTCACGAAACTGCAGAATCTACGCATTCCAACATAGGCGAACCACACTCATGTCAGAGAGTCTACGCCCTACGCATTCCAACATAGGCAAACCACACTCATGTCACCAGCTGCAGAGACTACGCGTTCCAACATCGGCGAACCACACTCATGTCACGAAACTGCAGAGTCTACGCATTCCAACATCGGCAAACCGCACTCATATGTCACGAAACTGCAGAGTCTACGCATTCCAACATAGGCGAACCGCACTGATGACACAACACTGAAGTCTACGCATTCCAACATTGGCGAGCCGCACTCATGTCACGAAACTGCAGAGTCTGAGACGCTTGTAGAGCCAATATACAGCATCGTGCTGGGCTTTCTTATTGTTCAAAACCGAGGATGCAAAGCAATTGGGCATCCACCATCACTCTACAGAAAGTCCATGCACAGGAGACTGCAATCAATGACCTCGTCTGCCATTACAAAACGAGTATGCGCTCACACTTGCTGCACGGCAAACCTGCACTGCTAGACTCTCCGTTATGTCATTCAATCGGATAGGGCTGCATGGCAGGAATACTCTCAGCAATCATTTCCAGCAGCGTCTCAAAGCAGATAGTCTACGAAACTGCAGAGTCTATGCGCTCCACCATAGGCGAACCACACTCATGTCAGAGAGTCTACGCATTCCAACATAAGCAAACCACACTCATGTCGCAAATCTGCAGAGTCTACGCATTCCAACATCGGCGAACCGCACTCATGTCACGAAACTGCAGAATCTACGCATTCCAACATCGGAGAACTGCACTCATGTCACGAAACTGCAGAGTCTACGCATTCCAACATCGGCGAACCGCACTCATGTGTCACGAAACTGCAGAGTCTACGCGTTCCAACATAGGCGAACTGCACCGATGACACGAAACTGAAGTCTACGCATTCCAACATAGGCGAGCCGCACTCCTGTCACGAAACTGCAGAGTCTACGCATTCCAACATATGCAAACCGCACTCATGTCACGAAACTGCAGAGTTTACGCATTGCAACATATGCAAACCGCACTCATGTCGCGAAACTGCAGTGTACGAGTCGCACAAGCAAGCAAAACCATGTACTGAACCAATCACTCCAGCTTGGTCGGACACTGCAAAGTCTGACGAAAAGTCGGACGAGTGCCCCCTGCTCATTCGACTCAGATTTACCTACCCTTCGAAACAGGGGTGGACACACACACAAGCCCTCCCGGGCTCATTGCTCTTTCGAACTTACTGACAGGAAGCACTCACGTACATAGCACATGCATGACGATGCAATCACTTGCACAGCACTTGCATGACAATGCGCACTCACTTGTCCAGATCGCCACCAGACCACCAGAAACCAAAGCTCCACCACCAGCAGCTCCAATGCTCCACCGAGCCACCAGAAACCACAGCTCGTTCCACCAGCTTCGCTTCTGTTCAACCAAAACGCTACAAGCAAGCGATGCAGTAAGGCAGAGAGATGCGCACTCCGAAAGCATGTAGGCATGCACTCACTCACCAAGGAAGAAAAACGTTTTCAAGCTTGCACTAGCACGACACTTGCGATGCAATAAAGCAGCGAGATGCGCACTCCGAACGCATGTAGGCATGCACGCATTGACCACAGAAGAAAAACGTTTGCCAAACTTACACTTGCACAATACTTGCACGACGACACGCACTCACTTGCACTGCTCTTGCCGATCGCAGAGTCACTGACCAAGGTAACACCTGGTGCCAAAGCTGAACGAAGTCTCAAACTGCAGCACTTGCAAACTGATCAGCAACTACCAAAAGTACAGCTCATGTACTCAACTTGCAGCCGAAGACCTGCGACAAGTCAGCGGTGAAGTCAGATTCGGGAAAGTCAATCAGATCATAGAAAGTCAGTGGGAAAGTCAGCATTCAGGTTTCGGCAAAGGCATTTGGGAAAGACTCACTGAGAAAGTCAGCTTGCAAGCACGGATATAGAATCAGGGAAAGTCATCCAATGCTTATACAGTCAATCGGGAAAGTCAGCGCCAGAGCTACCTCTGGGAGACACGGCGCCCATAGGGAATGCCGTTGTGAAGCACACTTGACACATCGTGTCGCAGGTCTGATCTGTCGGTGCATACTGTCAGGGAAAGTCAGCAGCTGTCAGGGAAAGTCAGAAGCTGCAAGGGAAAGTCAGAACATGCAATCAGAAGCTCGTACGAATCTTGCTCTAGGGTTACTGATTTGCAGGTACGTTTGCACCCCTCCCTGGGGGTGTCTTCGTTGGCCGGTGACCCCCAGGGAGAGCACCGGCCCCCTGCTGCCTAACTCACTCACGTCTCTTGGAAACAGAGTTGGACACACACACACACACACACACACTAAGACAGATACATGCACAGTGACTCCAGTTGGTACTTTCTCATTTCCCACTGGCTTAGTTCTACTCTTTCTCCTGCTCTCTCTTCTTCTGCAGGGCAGGAGGGGTGTGCGAGACCCTTCGGCCACTCTCTCTCTTTCGCGCGCGCTATACCTCCCTCTCTCTGACTCTCTCTCTCTCTCTCGCTCTCTCTCTCTCTCTCTCTCTCTCTCTCTCTTGCTTCACTCGGACAGAGAGCTGCAGGCAGCTCTCGCGCGTGCGCGCACCGGTCTCTGTGTCTGCCTGTGAAACTGTTCGTTTGCGGCGAGGCACCGGGCTGCGCTGTGGTACCCACCTTTGCCCCGTACACTATGTACTATCCCCCGGGCCTCGTCGCTGCGCCGTCGTTCTGCGGCTTTACAACTCTACGCTTGGCCCCCCGCTTCCCGGTTGCGCCTTTCTGGGAAAGCTTCGGCGTCCCCCCGGTGCAGGGAAGCACAAAACACAAAACCTGCACTACGCTCTGAGGCCCCGGCGTCCTTCAACACTGCAACACCGCAACACTGTCTCTCTTTCTCTCTAACCCTCTCTACAACTCCCCCAAATATATATATATATATATATATATGCGCACCGGCACATGTATGCAAAAACTAGATTCATATATATATATATATATATATATATGTGCCTGTATGTAAGGCTTCTTCTTTGCGGTTTCCATTAGATCCCTGCCTCCTTGGAAAAGTGGCGGAAGGGAGGAGCTCTCGAAACTTCGCCCCCCGAGCCGAAGGGAAAGCGCTGCGGGGCAAGCGTGGGCTGCGGGTTTCAGGTTCCGGGTTTCTTGTTAAACGCCCTTTTTCGGAGTTTAAGGTTTCCTAAATACTAAACCCGTAGAATCAGCTGAAGAGTTTGCAGAGGTCGGCTTCAGAGGTTGAGGGTTTACCGGGTGGAGATTGGCTTAACCGAACTGGCAAGCGCCAGCCAGCGGCCCCCAGCTTCTGGCAAAGAGCTACAGTCAGCTACAATCAGCTACAAGAGAAGATCACAGTTCATGAGTGAAAAAGACAGGCTGGGCTTTCAGAGAAAATGGCAAACGACCAATCCTCCGGTCGGAGAGAGAATAATACCAGTAGCGCATGATGCCAGTTTAAAACACGACAGTATAAGAAGATTCAACTTGCAGACTTGTCTTGCACGAGATCTGATGATCCCCAATGGTCGTTTGGTAACATTTCAGCGCTTGTTGATTTAATTTGGCAGAGCAGAGACTGAGCGAACCACGAGAAAACTCAGACAAGGCGTTCTTCGTGTCTGCCTTGCATAACCTCGAGCTTGAGGAGAAGAAGAATTACCGCAATGTTAGTTTCGGAAAAGACTGCCATGTCAGGGGCTCCCTCTCAATACCACAACCAAGCAATTACTCAAACTTAGTATGCCTCGCTGCCTCCGTCCTGCACTCCAGCCCAGAAGCAGGGTCAAGTCAAACTGTATCCAAAACTGCTAGTGGCAGGGGGGCTGTGCAAGGCTGCATCCTTTGTCATATTGTTTGTCTATGTTTGTCTTATGCTGCAATGCGAACGGTTCTACGTCAGGGTGCCCTTATAGCGGTGGAGTGCTGCTGATGCCAGCTTCTGAAACAAGGTCCCTACCCAAAGACCACGGATGTGGGATTCCTCCTTCAGTGAACAGTCTCCACACTCAAATCTGTATCCAAACCTGCTACGTTAGTGGCAGGGGGGAGCTGTACAAGGCTGCATCCTTTGTCATATTGTTTGGGTTTAGGGTTTGCCAACAAGCTGTGTCTGGTCGGTATCTTGACCAGCCACCAGCATGAAAATGTCGGACGATGGCCTCTTGGTGTCAAAACGTGTCGCTTTGGTGATGAGCCTGCGTCTATCTCACCCTTTTGCACTCATGAGGGAGGCGGCCATGCTGTCAACATCGAGGCATTGTCTGCACTGTTGGGCTGCTCGGCCGTCCTCCTGCAGCCGGTTGCTACTGTCATATTATGGACCGCCACGAATGAGACTCTCTTTGACGTGCAGATCATGTAACATTCGTAGAGACCACCACACTGGAAGCATAGCGGTAAGCAGGCCACATGATGATGCAACAACAATAAGCCCTCACGCAGGCTTGTACGCAGCTGCCTACGGCCGCTGCAACTTCTCGAGCTCACCCCGCACAGTCCGAACCCCCCGAAAGTACCTTGAAGCCTTCAAGGCCTCAATTTGGCTTGCCCGTCCTTTGATGTGGGCATGCAGGACCGGGCATGACGCATCACCTCGGCCATGACCGCTGCCGCTGCCCAGCACCTGAACCAAGATGCACTTCGAGAATGCTCGAGGCTTGGACGTCAAGTCGGGGCTGAATCGACTGTTTTGGGCGAGGGGATAGAAAGTAGATTGCTTGGAATAACTGAGGTTCCTGTCTTGCCGGGTTGAACGAGGATTTGGCATCTAAATCTTGGCAAGATTTATAGGAGAGTCTAAACTTTGCAGGACATGGATCGTGCTGAGGTCCTGATGCATGATACCAGCACCTTAGTTACTTGGTCATGCTCACTTCAAACCCTCTTCGCTTCCTCAGTTCTGAGCTGTTGGCGCTAGCAGGCGTACTCGCCCAAGGAGTTTGTTAGGGCTGCGGGGCTCAGAACTCCCTGCCACGAACTTGACACCTGAGCACAGGGTATCATGTTGTGACCTGCAGACAGCCAAATTCAGCATCGACTACAATACTCACTATAACTATATTGCCCGCATACCTACAGGGCAAAACTCCACCCGCTCTTCAAACCCACAACCTGCTCGCCATGCCCCGCACCTGGCCACCCCTTGCTCCGCCATCCCATCTTGGCCCTGCGACCATTAAAGAGGGCACGAGTGGGCAAAGATGTGAGGCTTTGCAGCAGTAGCAACAGCCACAGTAGCAGCACGCATATGCCTGTTTCAATTCGTGCACACTCCTCTGCTGTTC
This sequence comes from Symbiodinium sp. CCMP2592, assembly GCA_905221615.1. Taxonomy (NCBI): domain Eukaryota; class Dinophyceae; order Suessiales; family Symbiodiniaceae; genus Symbiodinium; species Symbiodinium sp. CCMP2592. The sequence goes on from CAJNDT010000236.1 coordinate 134,292, forward strand.
GGTGGAATTTGCACGCTGGTGAGACAAAGGCTGCGAGTCCAAGTGATCCCGCCGAGTCTCTCGGAGAACGCAGAGTCACATGCACACGCAGCCCGCTCTTAGACATGGGTCACTTCTTGCCTTTCTTCTTCTTGGCCGGACCCTTCTTGTTGCTCCATTTCTCGCCGTTCCACCACTGGAGAGCACCCGCTTTCTCCGCTTTCCCGCCACCAGGTTTTTGGACGTCCACCTCGACAGGCCCGATCCTGGCCACGGTGTTCTTGGCCACGGGTGAGGGAAGTTGCTGTCGCTGACATAACTTCTCTTCCTGGTCTTCCCAGCTGACGTCCACGAAGAAGACGCACTTGCCTTCCCGCAATGCTATGAAGGTAAGCTGTAGTAGCGGGTCCGGCTCCGGGCCACTCTTCTTCTTGCTCTTCCCCTTCTTCACCTCGATCACCTCGTTCACAGGCTTGCTCAGCACATCTGTCTTGTCCATGAAGGCATTGGCCATGTATCTGAACTCTCCGTTGTCATCGGCCTGGGGCACCTCTACAATCAGAGTCTCGCCGACCTGCATGATCATGGGCCGCGGTGGCAGCTTCTCCCCCTCTCCCACCAGCTGCGTCTCCCAGTCCAGGCCCCAAGAAGCCCCAGCACGCTGCGCGAAGAGCGCATCGCGCTCCTCTAGGAACGCCCGCGGCTGCCGGACCAGCTTGCTTGGCCGTTTCCGGCAGTTCTTGACGAAGAGCTTCAGAGCCGCGTTGGGCTTCGACAGATATGAGAGCATTGCTGTGGTGTTGCCCTCCCCGGGCCGCTCGCCCCTGAGCAACGTCACTGCACGGGGTCCTGAGCCCTCACGGGAAGGACCAAGGTAGTAAACAGAGATCCACGTGTCATGAGACAATCGAAGATGAAGTCGAAGCAATGACATGACATCCTCGGCGGTGGCTAAGTTCAAAGGTAATGCCACCTCGCCACAGTCCTTCCAAGACTCATTGGGCTCGTCGGGATCTGTGGGCTCGTCCTGCCAAGACAGCGAAGGCGGCTGGAAGGGTGGCCGCTCCGCTGACTGCATGTAGATCGTGACAGGTGCCGTCTCCTTGCGGTCTGCCATCCGCTGTTGATGCAACACTTTTTCAATTCGCTGCAGAGTCTGCAAAATGGCGTCCGACCTCTTCTTGACACCTTCGAACATGGAGAAGCTGGCCTCGAGGAATTCGTTGATGTCCAGCATCCCATCGCCGTTGGTGTCTGCGGCTGAGAAGGCCGCCTCATCGATCCAGCCTTCATCTAAGTCGTCGCTCACCTCAGAGGCCACGGTCTTCTGGGCGGAGATCCACTCTTCGGGGGAGAGGAAGCCGTCCCCAGAGACGTCGAAGAGCGTGAAGATGCTACGGAGCGTCTGTCGAATTCCTGCATGGTACCGGGGCCCCATTTTGGCCCTCTCGAGCAGTGCCTTCTGCGTTTGCTCGACCATGTGCGCCAAAACCTCCGCCCGAGATAGGCCCATCTCTTGGTAAGAGGTCAGCGTCCTCACTCGGAACTCCTGGTAGTCAATGAAGCCACTGGAATCTTTGTCCGTCATCGTCATCTTGGCGTTGCCAGAATCGCCCCGATACACCTGGCCATCCTCGTAGTGGAGGCGCATCTCGATGGCCAAAAACTCTTCCCGGCTGAGCTCCCCGGACTCGTCGAGATCATAGGCGCGGAAGAGCGCGCCCAAGGCCAGTTCGATCTCGTCCTCATGGCCGTTGCCGTCGAGCTTCGCCATGGCTCTATATGGGACGTGGTCACTGTGTATAGGAGAAGAACTGGAATTACGAGTTGCATAGTGTGAGCATCCGACATGCGAAACTCTCAGCCACACACTCTTCTCTTTGTTAGCATTTGATTCGTAACCGTCGGATCGGAGCTACTGGATGCAGGCCCGCTTGAAGCACGGAGACGACGCGCATTTGCGGTGTCGGAATTAAATTTGCTGGTTTTCAACATGGCACTCCGCAGACCTGAGAGCTCAAGCTGAAAACTCTGAAAGCTCTGTGCCTGACACAGAAACCGCCGCTTCGAAGGTGCCCGGATGCCTTGCTAAGAAGATGCGGCTGCTGCTGCAGATAAGAGAGTTGAACGTGAACTAGAATGCGAAATCAATGAATCCTCCTGGATAAACGGTTTTGGATGTGAATGGGGGCTCCGCCGGAGGAAAGCGGCGAGACCTTGCATGCCGGCCCCTTCAAGGATCAGCTGCCGCCAAGGAGGAGAGCGGCAGACCAACAGAGCTAGAACGCACTTATGCGAAGACAAGTGTCCGTAAGAACGGGTGTTGGCTCAAGTTGTTGAAGCAAAACTAGCTTAGGGGTGCATCCCACTCGGCACCCTGGTCTCCCCCGCTCCCGTTACCCTCGTCACGGGGGCAAGGATCGTTCGTCGGGATTCAGGCGTGCAGACGACTGGTTGGAAGGGCGAGGCAGGCAGTGCTTAGTGGCGATGACCATGCTGTTCCACATCACCGACCCCATCATGCTTCTGCAGAACCTCAGATAGTCTTGACCACCAACTGCCCACACATTTGCCGAAAGCACAGGCGATCTCAAGATCTGGGAGATTTAGTCGCCTGGCACCTGCATGTCTGCAAAAGCATCCTAATCAGCCTCCTCTGCTCAAGTGCATCTTGCAAGCTCTTGCAAATCACACCGGCATGAGGCCGCAACGTCTAACGATGCTGCCGTCTGTGACTGACTTCACATGGCAACCTGATCAAATGCATCAGCGAGTCTCGCAAATGTTACGCTTTCATGAAGAGGCATCTGCGCAGAAGAGCTTTCTCTGGCACAGCACATGGACGACTCACTGTACTACCAGTTCATTGAGAACCGTGCTGCAAGCCAAAACTCAAGCTAGACCTCCTACTGAATACGGCACGGCAAGACCGCAAGAGGTTCAATGGCGAGATGCATCTCATGATGTGAGTGTACCCCTCGCCGTTGACAACTTTGGCAGAGGCTAAAATCGGAGCACCGCATGCATTCGAATCGCTCTCCGAGGATGGGCCGCTGGCCACAGCCGTCGCAGACCATGCCCTGATGGACTTCAAGCATCTTGTGGTGGTGACCATTGTCGCTGAAGCACTCATGGCAAAGGTCATAGGAGCTGCTAAAGTCGATGCACACCGTGCACATATAACGTCTTCCGAGCAGTGGTTCGAGACATCCGTCACAGGCGATCCCTTTGTGGACCTTCAACATGATGTGCCCATGCAACTCGCTCCGGAAGCAGGAGTAGCACAAGTCATAGTCCGGGCACAGCGTGCACTTGAAGCGAGGGCCGCAAATTGGAAACTGCATGCACCCGTCACATTGAGCAAGGTGAAGATTTCGAGGAGATTGGCATTCCTGTCGGTGGAGAACTTGCCGACAAGCTGCCACTTCTCGTGCCTCCTGGCAGAAACAAGGGCTTGAGGAGCATATCCATCAGATGCCCGAACACATATTGGAGCAGCTACGAAGATGTTACTCGCACGTGGCTCCCGGGGCAGCAAGAGCAAGACTGTTTGCGGCGCTTGTCGGTTGCATGCCCCAACTCGAGGCTGTTGAGGTTGACTAGCCTTGCTGGCCTAGGAGTGCTGACCTACCGACCTACCACATCCGGATGATCACTTATCCTACATCACGTCAAGGGCTGAGGGGCCTGCATCTCTTGGTCATGCCGCTGCTGCTCTTCGCGCTCGAGCTTCCGGCGCTCTGCGGCCTGAGTCTCCAACTGCCTCATCCTTTCTTGGCTTATCTTGGCCTCCTGCGCTTGTCGCTCTTTCTCCTGGAGCGCCTCCTGGCGCATCTTCTCCATTTCCACCCGCTGCGACTCAACTACATCCTGCATCTGCTGGATCCCCGTGCCGAGTGTCTCAGCTAATGCTTGCGACAAGACCTCCTGTGGGGGCTGCCGATACTGGATGGCCAGGGCCGGCAGCTGCCGAATTGCTGCGAATAGTGGGCTGTAATCCTCTCGGCTTACCATGACACACAAGGGGTTTGGGATCGTGCAATTTTGAAAGAAGACTTCTTGCACGGAAGGCTGACCATCCAAACCATGCATGAAGTTCTTCTTCTCTTCTTCGTCTGCCTTGTCTGTTTTCGTACCGACCAGGATGACGTTCGCAAACTTGTCGTGGCCATTCACCGCCAGGAAACCTTTGTCCACGATGGTTCGGACAACCTGCGCCCCCAGTCTGATGCGCCCATCTGGCACGGGTGTAGTGACAAGGACACCTCGGATGCCGCCGCTTAGGTCTTGATGCAGCAGGGCATGCTCAATTTGGTTCACCAAATCAGCAGTGGTAACACCATGGTCCCCAACCCCTGGCGTGTCCACCAGGCTGAATGCAGGCTCTCCGCATACGCTGCATGGGTAGACCATCACGTTCTTGGTGACACCATGAGGGCTCTTGCCACACAGCGGTTGCGAGGATCTGGATTTATCCCGCAGGGCATCGATCAATGTACTCTTGCCGTCACCGCACTCTCCAACTACCAACAAATTGATGGCAGGCTGCATCCACGCTCAAATCCCACACAGGCTTGCTGAGAGAGTCCTTGAGTTCAGCCAGCTGCAGGATAAGAGCTGTAAGTCAATTCCTACAGAAACAACAGCAGCGTCACTTTCCAATGCTTGCAATACAAAGCAGAGCAACAAGTCAGTTTTCTATAACACGAAAGACTCTAACTCATCGGACCTTCTGCTGCTGGGAACCTGGTGCAACCTGCCAGCGCTTGACACACGCACCATCGGGCCTGCGCCGCACTGCGACCGGGGTCCATGCGGAAGAGCCTGGACTATGCCAGGTCCGTTCTGTCGACTGCATGTGGGCTGCATGGCCGCCGGCCTTCTGATGGCTGCTTAACCCCAGGGCTGGTCTCAAAACCACCTCATCAAGGCTTGTTGCCATCCCTGTTGTTGTTGTTGTTGCTGTTGTTCTTGTTGTTGTTGTTGTTGTTGTTGTTGTTGTTGTTGTTGTTGTTGTTGTTGTTGTTGTTGTTGTTGTTGTTGTTGTTGTTGTTGTTACCATCCTTGTTATTGTTTTTACTTGGTACTAGCTTCTGCGCAGCCTCGCCATGCAATGCTGTCACGCAAAGTCAAGCGCTTACTTGCCTGAAGTGCGCCATAAACACTGGCACGCAAGAGTTAAGAGCCGCCAGCAAGCAGTAGTGCAGATACTCAGATCGTTGATAGCCTAGGTGGCAGCAGGCACAAAGCCAGACACGCCTTGACTGATGTTCGTTCATCACCCAGACCATGCGCAACTGCACTTCGGCCCCGCCGGACCTGCGGCGCCCATCCGCCCACAGTTGCGCAGCTCCTTGAGACCATCAGTTGCAACACGATTGCCAAAAAAATGATTGCTCGATAGACTGCACCTGCCATGCCTAGGCACCTTGGTCACATTCTCAGCTTGTTTTGCTAGTTGCTACAGAAGAAGAGAGAACATGTACGACGAAAAGTGAGAACCGGCGGCGAGTACCAACTTGGTGCAAATGATAATGTGGAAGAACCGCTTGACAGCTGCATGCGGAAAACCTGCAACCCAAATCTTTAGTTGGTGTTTGTAGCTTGCTCTGGATCTCAACCAGCAAAACACGAAGGCAAGGCTGGTTTTATACATGTCTGTCAAGGACGCATCGTGCAAGCTGAAAGGTTATAGCGACTTGCTGCCTCTTCGGACAGACCTGCAGCTGGCTTTCACCGCTTGGATCTGGCCCGTGCATGTACAACACCATCGATCGGACACTGCACAATCATACGGCGGTGGCAACATTCTGCTTCCGAAAACTCAGTTGAGCATTCGCACTTTCGTATAGGCAGTGAGAGCAGCCGTACACAGATTGACGAACAGCGGGAGCATTGGAGGAGAGGAGTTTGAGGACTCCATGGCCTGTATGGATCTTTGATTAGTCGCTTGCATCTCCATCAGCAGTCTCTGGTTCCTCTCTTCAGCTTCGGCCATCTCCCTCTGCATGGCTTCCACCTGCTCTCGAGACTGCCTGGCTTCGTCTTGCATTGCTTGCATAAGCTGCTCTTGCACCCTAGCGGCCTGAGCAGCTTCTGCACGCCGTTGCTGGTCCTGCTGCTGGCGCATCAATTCGAACTGCTGCTCTCGTGTGACCCGAGCCTTCTCTGCCCGGCGCTGATCTTCCTGCATTTTCTGCATCAGCTGTTGAACATGTCTGTCCTTTCTTGCCATCTCAGCTCTGTGCTCTGCCTGATTTTCGTTCATTTGCTGCAGGGTATCTCTCATCTGTTTGCTTTGCTCCTCGACAAGCTGACGCATGGCCGTCATCTGCGACTCGAACTCTTCGGGCTGCATGCCGAGCTTCTCCGACAGGGACGCCGCCATAACCTTTGCGTCCGGCTTCTCAAACGCAATGCTAGTCGATGGCAGCTTCACGATTGCTTCGAGCAGTGGGGAATAATCGTGTTTGCTCACCATCGTACATGGGCCCGTTTGGCCAGGCGACTTTTTGAAGAAAAGGCTCTTGACCGAGCTTCCTCCATCAGTGCCGTGCATGAAGTTCACTCGATCTTCCTCTTCTGCCTTGTCTGATTTGGTGCCGCAGAGAATAATGTTCGCATACTTGTCATGGCCAGCTGCTGCTACGAAGCCCTTGTCCACGATAACCTGCACAATCTGCGCGCCCAACTTGATCCTACATTCCGGAATGGGCGTGGTTACGACCAGGCCGCGGATGCCACCTGGGACCATGCCTGCCGTCAAGAACTCCTCAATCATGCTGATCAAGGCAACTGGTGTCACCTCATGGTCACCAACGCCAGGAGTATCAAGAAGGTTGAAACGGCACGAAGTCCCGTTCATCATCAGGTCTGGGCAGGGGTAGAGCATGACGTCTTTTGTGACCCCGGCTGGATCCCTGCCCGTCAAAGGCTTTATTGATTTGCTCTTGTCGCGCAAGGCGTCAATGAGTGTAGACTTGCCGTCCCCGCATTCGCCCACAACCAAGATATTGATGGGATCATCACAAGCCATTGCTCCCTGCAAATCCCTTATTGTCTAGGCTAAGCACTCGAGGGCCTGCTGCAACAAAGCTGCTGCAGACGCGGACACATTTTTGTCCAGGCTCTTTGCACGCTACACATGTGATTTGCAGTGAGCAGCTTGATAGCCTCCCCAATCTGAGCGTAAGATGTACTGCCAGCTCTGGATGCTGGTGACACCGAGCAAAAAATGCCGCCTGCCAGGAAATGCCGAGCTGGAGCCAATGCCTCGGCAGTCACAAGGCGGTGCTTTACATGTGAAGCTGGATGCCCTGACCAAAAGCCCGAAAATAGTTGTGAACAGCTGCAATGTCGGGCCCAAGCCTATGCAAACAACCGCTTTGAAGAACTGTGAAGCAGGAGAAGACCGACTCTCAGCTTGAGGAAGCTAGGGACTGCGGAACGTCTCTGTGTCATTTTGAGAGACTGCTTCACGGCTGATTACGGGATGTGGTTCTGCTGATGTGTCTCTCAGGTAAATCCGAGTCATTTGGATGGGCAAGATCCTCTGACTTGCTGACAGTCTCTGGAAGAACGCACCAAAGTCAGGGCTCGTGCTGAGGACCAGAAGCCCAAAGCGCAGAACCGCGAGCCTCACAGCCTCGGTGCAGCACAGGCCTGCCAAAGTGTGCAATCTCCTGCTCGAGTCTCGAAGTCTAGCCTACCGAAGCTCACGTTTTGCAGGGCTCCGACAAGTCTTGTGTTAGGTTTCATGGTTATGGTAGATAAAAATGTAATTTTGGTAAGACCCTGAGCTGGTTGGCAAATGGCTGCATGTCTTGTCTCGTGACACAGGGTACTCACATGTGTCTACACCCCGTGTCAACACTGCCAAGGCCCCCGCCACTTCGGTCACTCAGCCAGTGTCCCTGGCAGCGAGACGAAGGCACCGCTCACCGCTATAGCTTGCAACATCAGCACTCATGATAGCACTGGAAGATGCTGGAAGCATAATCCTCAGTTTTTAACTCCGTTCGCAAGGGATGATAGCGAGCTCGCATCCCATGGACTCCCCTGATGATAATCGGAAACCAGCACATCGCCGTACCGTCCAGTACGGTACCGGCGCAGCGAGCGTGCCTGAGACATAACAAGATAGAGAATCAGCTAACAACACAACTGCTCCTGCTGGAGTTTCTCATAGCATTCAGCTGGTCCTGATGCTGCCGCTGCATCTGCAATGCAAACTCCCGGTGCCGCTCTTCAGCTTCTTCTCTCCCCCGCTGCATGGCTTCCATCTGCTCTCGAGACTGCCTGGCTTCGTCTTGCATTGCTTGCATAAGCTGCTCTTGCACCCTGGCGGCCTGAGCAGCTTCTGCACGCCGTTGCTGGTCCTGCTGCTGGCGCATCACTTCCTGTTGCTGATCTCGTGCGGCCCGAGCCTCGTCCGCCCTCCTCTGATCTTCCTGCATTTTCTGCATGAGCTGTTGCATCTGTTGGTCCTTTTCTTTCATCACCTCTCGGTGTTGCATCTGATCCTCACGCATCTGCAGCATCATATCTCTCACCTGCTTGCTCTGCTCTTCAACAAGCTGGCGCATAACGTTCATCTGCGACTCCAACTCCTCCGGCTGCATTCCGAGCTTCGCAGCGAGAGCTTCCGCCATCACTTTGGAGTCCGGCTTCTGGAATGCGATGCTGCTGGCGGGCAACTGGCGGATTGCCTCGAGCAGTGGAGAGTAATCGTCTTTGCTCACCAAGGCGCATGGGCCGGTCTCATGCGGCGACTGCTTGAAGAACAAGCTTTTAACCGAGTCATCTCCATCTGTGCCGTGAAGGAAGTTCTGAATGTCCTCCTCGTCGGCCTTGTCCTTCTTCGTGCCGCAAAGTACGATGTTGCCGTACTTGTTGTTCCCCGCCGAAGCCACGAAGCCCTTGTCGACGATCGCCTGAACAATCTGTGCGCCCAGCCTGATCCTGCCGTCCGGAATGGGCGTGGTTACTACCAAGCCGCGGATGCCACCGGGGACCATGCCTTTTGTCAAAAACTCCTCAATCATGCTGATCAAGGCAACTGGTGTCACCTCATGGTCACCAACGCCTGGAGTATCAAGGATGTTGAAGGGGCAGCTTCCCAAGTCTGGGCAGGGGTACATGACAATATTCTTAGTCACACCAGCCGGATTCTTACCTGTCAAAGGCCGCTCGGACAGGGCCTTGTCACGCAGAGCATCAATAAGGGTGGATTTACCATCTCCACACTCGCCCACAACCATGATGTTGATGGGGTCGCTGCGTGCCATGGGCCTCACGTCCAAGCAACCTGATCCAAGGAAGGGCCTTGCCAGCCAAAAGGCGCAAGTGCTGCGGCCAGGCTGGACACATGATCTCTCTGCCTGTCGCCCTCTCAGAACCGCCCCTACACCCAGCAATTCATCGAGAGCATCAGCGCTACAGATTGATTAGTAGGACTTTGAATTTGTGAGAGGCATTTGACATGGATTGATGCAGCACGCCCACAGCATGCCTGGATTGCCACGATGCTTGCCAGAGTTGGAGCTTGCAAGCTGAGAGGGACCTGCATCGCATGCGGACGCAATGCTCAACAGGCACCCTCCCAGTGGAGGCATGACGCAGGCGCTAGCAGAAAGCAAAACTGACATCTTTTTCGGGCCGACGGGCATGCGGGTTGACAGCAGAGGCTCCTCACGATGAAGGGATCCCCAAACCTACAATCCCGAAAGATCCTGCTGCAATTGGATTGTCAGCTGCACGCGGTTCATCTACATTGTCACAACACGGAGTGTGCTGACTCTGCATCCTCCTGTGTCTGGAAGCAACAAGCCACGACAAGCAATCGTTTTCTGCCGGCACTGCCGGTCAGAAAGTCGGGAGCCAGGATCTCACAGAAGCAACAGTTGAAGCTAAGAATCGTTCGATTCGGGTCAAGCGGGAGGCATAAGTCGCCTCCTGCACTTGACGCTGCCTCTGGATCTCCGCATGCTTCAAAAACTCCTCCTTCTCTTGACTTAGCTTCTTCTTGTAGTGTTCCAGGGCCTTCGCCTCCTGACTCAGTATGACGTCCTTCTCCTGTCGGAGTCTGGAAAGTGCTTCCGTCAGGCCCAGTCTTCTTCGCTCGGCCTGCTGGCGATCCGCTTCGCCACGAAGCTCCTGGTCCGCTCGAGAACGCTCCAGGGCCTGCTGCTGCTCCTCTAGCTCCCTCCGGAGCCTGGCCTCTTCGGCGGCGACATGGGTGCGTAGGTTGATGAAGTCGCGCTCCTGAATGGCAAGGGCCGCCCGCGTCTCCTGCGAGCTTCATGCAGCAAGTACAGACGGTAATTTGCAAGGTATCGTACCCAGACATCCCGGACACCTCAAACATGAACTGAAATCAGCACTCCTGGAGCTGCCGCCTTTGCTCCTCAAGATCGCCAAGACAATTCTGTAGCTCCTGCCTCTCTTTCTCGAGCATAGCAGGGTCCACGCCCAGTAAGCCAGCCATGCGCTGGCTCCACTGCACGTCTGGGGGAGGTCTGTAACTAATCTTTCCCACAGGCAAGCTGAGCAAAGACTGCTTCAGATCCTCGTAACCACCAGCTTGATTGGAGCACAGCACCGCATTCCCAACGTCCTCACGAGCTGCTAGTGCCTTGCTGAAGAAGTCTGCCTTCACGCTGGTCTGAAAGTTTCTGCGCTCTTCATCATCGGCTTTATCAGCTTTCGTGCCTGCTAAAATGATTCGGGCCCATCGATCTTCACCATGGAACCCCATATCGACAAGCTGCTGCACAACACGCCCTCCGAGGCGGATGCTTTTGTTAGTTGCAGGGCAAGTGACAATCATGGCGTCGATGTCTCCACCAGAGAGTACTGCCTCCAGCATCATGCACAGGTCCGAAGGTGAGATGTCCATGTCACCAATCCCTGGAGTATCGTAGATCTTGACGTCCATGTCACCAAGAGGCAGTCCTGGTACGCAGCGGACCTCCTTGGTGACGCCTCTCAAGTTCTTGCCAGCTTGCTGTTCTTGGCAGGCCGGGTCCCGCATGGCATTGATCAGAGTACTCTTTCCGTCGCCACACTCTCCAAGGACTAGTATGCTCAAATTGGCGTTTCTCTCTCCGCCCTGGCGCGCCGCGCACACTGCCTTGGCAAAGCTGTCCACCTCCTCCCCGAGCAGCGGTGCCAATCGCGATGCCAGTTCCCGAGCCCCAGGCGGTCGGTACAGAAGCGCGCTGTCTGGCAGCCGTTGCAAGGCCGTGGCTAGCTGGCTGCAATCGTCCGATTGCACCAGCGCATGGAGCTTGGCACTGTCTGGCGCAGAGCAGAAAAAGTGCGGCACCAACTCAGATTGGAAGAATGAACGATCGGCATCGTCGGCCTTGTCTTGCTTGGTGCCCACCAAGATTATGTGGTTCCACGCTTCACACTCACGGACACCAAGAGAGATCAGTACCTGGAATGAGCAGCTCAAGTGCACCGAATCAGTGGCTTGACGAATGATGATCTTGTGTGCATGTGATCGCACCAAGGGACTGCTGGCAGGTGTGTGCTAAAGCTGCACGGCGCAAGTTTCACCGGGCTTGTCTGCTGCACAGGAAAGGCAACGTTTTCTGTGGCGCTACTTATTTTATAGCTGCCTTAATTCTTCACGCTGCATGTATAGCCCACTCCGCTTAGCTCCCGATGCCGGAAGTAAGAGCCTCCTAGCCCGGAGCTATCGGTTGATGAGGGATAGGCTTCGAGATCAACTGCCAGTTTAGGAAGAATAACACTTAACCATGCTTGACTGCTTGATGACGCTCATCACTGTTAACTAGGATCCGACAAACAACCGCTTGCACTGCGCGATCATTGCTGCTGAAATTGTGATGTGTCGCATGCTCTCGCCTGCACCGTGCCACAAACCCAGAAATGCTCTCATGATGTGAAGGGAAGCTTTGGGCCATCGTGTGTTTGGACATACCCCGTTTCCGGCCTGCACGACCTGTGTTCCGAGCATCAGGCGAGGTGAATCCACCGGACAGGTCACCGCAATACCTCTCACGTCCTTTTCGGCGCAAAGCCGCTCGACGTCGGCGATAATCCTGGTGAGCGACATGTGAACGCAGCCGAAGCCTGGGGTGTCGACCACCTGCAGATTCCATTCCGACGGCATGGCATATGCCGCGACTTGCCGTGTCACGCCACCACCACGCTTACCAACTTCTGCTGCAGAGATGCCTGGATCGCGCAAGTTGTTCACAATTGAGCTCTTGCCATGGCCTGTCTCACCCAACAGCACGATGCATGGAGGAGACATGAGCAACGCTCGCTATTTCAATCGCCGACACCTCGGCCGGCACTGGCGAAAAAGCACACTTTGCAATCCAACATCATAGAGCCAATTCGCTGAGACAAAAAGCGTTGATTCACTGATTCAAGCGCCAGATCTGCCATATCATGTATCTTGGAATGTGTAGTAATTATCATGTAAGAAATGCCACCCACACACGCCTGCTGAAGATCTTCATCCGGTCAAGCTGGCTGAGGTTGCTGCACGTCTTCCTTTACAGGGCTTGCAAACTGACAGCTCGAGCTAACTGAAGATGTGCGGACACAGCAGAATACCACATGTAGCATATCGTGACGTGCTGTACTAGACATTCGTGAAGACGCATAGAATAGTCTTCGGGCTGCGAAGACTAAAGCCTAAAAACGTCGTCATCGTCGTCCTCAACACGATTCGCAGATTTGTCGCGGGTGTCCTGGAGAACTTGTTATATCATGGTTCAGAACCCCGAAGACCTCCGAAATTGTCTACTATGTGTCACGAGCCATTTCACAGCAACACAGATCAATAGACACCTTTGCCTTTGATGCGTGAGTGGCTTGTGTCAAGCTCTATCGGCAAAAACGACTGGGGCAACATATATGCCCAAATTATCGAGCCTGTGTCTGCATCAATGTTTACGTCTTCCTGCCTATGAGCTTCCCATGAAGCCATGCCTCCATCTGCTTCATAAACGGATTCTAGCAGCTAGTATGCCTGCATCCGTCCATCCCTCCAGCCAGCCATCCGTCCGTCCAGCCTTCGGAACGAACATACATTGACAATTAATGCAAGCTATTATGTACACACGCTGTGCGTCTCAGTGAGTTGGCGCTGTAAGCATACATGTATGTCAACACGCATGCATGCATATGTATATGTATATGTATATGTATATGTATATGTATATGTATATGTATATGTATATGTATATGTATATGTATATGTATATGTATATGTATATGTATGTGTGTGTATATATATATATATGTATACATATGTATGCATATGTATATATGATTCCGTTTGTGCATATCGCTCTTCCTCTCTCTCCCCCTCTACGTTCAGTCCATATGTTCGTCTAGTGTGTATATCCATATGTAGATGAAAATACAGATACACATACACGTATACAGTTTTCATGGGATATAGGTGTAGACATAACATACACACATGCACAAACATGTGGCATACTGCATATATGTGTACCTGTCGAGGTCTGCAAATACCTAATACATGCAGGCACATACAGCTAGATAGTTCAGGAACAATCTACATCCACGCACAAACACAAAACTTCACTTGTGTACTCCACAACTTGCACGGTCTTTATGCTACCTCGATGTCTGGGTCTGGGTATGTGCCAGGAGAATCCCGCCTGCTTAGACACTGGAGGATGAGAGGGGCGAAACTTCGCCGCGCGAGCCACAGAGAAAGCTCGGCGTTGGCGGCGTGGCAGCGTCGGGCTCTGGGTTTCTTGACTCAGGTATCTTATAAGTGTGGAGGACTTAAGGTGGGCAGCAGTGGAGTAGGAAGTCAGGGTTGCTGATCGCTTTCAGTCGCATTGAAGGCATGCGCAGTGCTTTCTCTTGTGATCAGGAAGTCTTCGTGGCGGGTGCAGCGAAACAGGAGTGAACGTTGCAAGGCTCCAGCGTGGATGTCAACTGATCATGTGGTCGTTCGTCTCGTCGGGTCCGCTGTGCATACAAAGCTGGTGGAGGCCAAGGGGAATACCTCACGGTTCAGCTCTTCAGCTTGTAGTGACTTGTGCACGCTACAAAGAAAACGAGTTTGCGAAGGCTTTTGCGATGGTCACGGGGTGGGGCTGCTTGTCAAGAACCAAACCGACCCAGTACTTAAAACCTTGCGTGCCCCTCAGCCCCATGAACCTGAAGCACGCACTCGAGCACAGAAGCAGCATCAAGTCAAGCTGTGCCATACCTGCTAGCGGCGGGTGCCCTGGCACTTGAGGTGCCGATGCTCGCACTTTTTGTCCCGTTATGAAGACCGTTCTACGTCAACGTGCTAAAAGCGGTGGAGCTCTGCTGAAACAAGGTCCCTATGCAAAGACAGCCACGGATGTGAGGATTCCTGCTTCAGTGGACAGCCCCGACGCTCAGACCCGGATCCTGATAAGTCTTTGACTACGGCTAAAATGAAGATGACGGGCAGCGGAAACTCCCTGACTGGTCATGTGCAGGCGGGCTTCGTAGCTGTGACATCAGTGTCTTGTCGGTTTCTTGTGGGGAAGATCAAGGGCACTAGGATGACCCTTTCTTGCATTGCTCATGAGCTCTGGCTTGACATATGAGGTGGCCATAAAGACTTTACGAGCATGATGAAACGCCTCCAGGAAGTGATCAAGCCCGCAAGCACCGAACCGCTACCACTGATTGGGGCACCACTTCAGTCAAGCCTATCGGAAGAAGAAGTGCAGGTGATGAGTCTGAGTCTACCTCATCTCTTCTGCCTTCAAAAGAAAGTTCCATCTCCTGCCGTCGGCAGCATCAAGGGATGGTCTGTGTTGTGAGGCCAATCTCCTTGAGTAGGTCTTCGCACATACTGGTGACCATCCCTTTTCACCGCAGGCAAAAAATCAGGATGGACATCAAAGTGTCGACTGCGCGCTACGCCTGCACATGAAAGGTATAGACTCCTCGCCGGCCCTCCAAAAGCTGTTGCCCTGTCAGTTCCCACAAGTTGAGCCAGAAGATCCTTTTCAACCCTGAGAGCCCTTCAACGTTGGCCTCGTCTCGACGGGAGTCCTAGACTTGGAACAAACCGGTCTATGCAGTCCTATAGAGGAGGAAGCATCGTGAAGCCCAATAAACATTGAAACAGAAATGAGAAGTCATGCTCCCGGAAAGACCGAGAACCTGTGCAGTGCTAACAGCGGCAAAGGGCGCTGCCTCTGTGGCAAACCTAGGCTCCGTCTTCGGATCTCTCAGCCGGGGTTTAGTTTTCCCGATGTAGTGTTGTGCCGAATCAGGAACTTGAAGGGAGCCCTAAGCATGACGAGATCCTCGAGCCGTTTCCCTGCAAGCGCCAGCCTCCGAGCGAGTTTTTGGTTGCTTGCTGAGCTTTGCCACTACGACAACCGCGACAAGAACGACGCCGTCACAGATGACGGGACCCCGACAACAATAACTGCAACCTGGTGCAACTCCGACAGCGACTACTTTACTACTACTACTACTACTACTACTACTACTACTACTACTACTACTACTACTACAACTACTACTACTACTACTACAACTACTACAACTACTACTACTACTACTACTACTGCCAGAACTAGCAGAACTACAACTACAAGTGAAGCATCAAACAACTAAGGAGCCAAACAGAAAAACAACCAACCAACTGCACACCTGCGCAAATACAGTCAAAGCTACGACTACGGCCAACGTTACCTCTACCACTGCATCACCGACGACGGCCACGACTACGACAACTCCGAGGACGATGACGACGATGCATGCAACCGAATCACTACCACTGGTACTTCTAGGAGGAACTGCAGTCACAAACACCATCGCCACTATGGCGCTGCTCCCTCTGTCGCAACCCGCTCCGAATGTGACAACTCTCGCAATCGCCAGCGCCTCGTGCCTCCTATACGACGAGACGATCACCGCGACTACATCTCTCGAGCCGCGATTATGTGTGCCGCTACAGCTTCAGCAGAGAAAAGGAACAAACAACTGCTCGGAGTCTGCGAAGTGAAACGCGGAAGACTGCCAGGTTCATGGAGATTGGATCTCTGGAGTCGAGAGATTTCTTGAATAATGCAGGGCTCACTGAAAAACTACATGTCCCCTTGAGACACAAAGTGTGAATGAATATCTCAGCCTGACACCGACCGGGTAGTCAAAGTGTAGGTAAGGGCTTAAGTCACGTAAGTTTCTTAGGGTAGTGGTGTTGTGTGGTCCTGGTTGTGCCTTGGGTTGTTGTTTCTGTCGCTTCTACGGTCTCCAGTGCGCAGTGTGTCCAATCTCGTATGAACGCAGTGAGGGCAGCTTGGCGCAGTTGCCAGAGCTCGCTGCGATCAGAACAACACTTAAATGTAAAGGGACACTTAGATCTAGGCTTTGTGCTCAGGCTTAACGGCCTAAGATCAAAATTCGATAGTTGGGCTGGTGGTGCTGCGGAGGCACTTCAGTTATTGTATTACATATATATATACACATATGTACATATATGTATACATATATGTATACATATACATATATACATATATACATATATACATATATACATATATACATATATACATATATATATATATATATATATATATATTGCTTCTGATGTGTTATATGCTTATAAGACATAGAATGTAGCAATAATGATGTACGATATGCCATATGTCAAAAATGACGCTATTGATATGTTACATACTTTTTTATATATAGTATATGCATGTATGTCAAGCATAAGATATTAGTATTCTGGGCTGCACCGGCCTTCTTAGAACAGAGCTGCAAGAAAGAAGCTCTCTGCGCAGGTACCTGGTGTGCTTCTAAGATCAACATCTCTCCAAGACTTGCACGTGCGCTTCCAGTCTAGGCTTGATATGGGAGTTCCCGAAAATTAGGGGTACCTCATTTCGGGGTCCTTATAAAAAGGATTCTACTATTGGGGTACTATATTAGGGTCCCCTATTTTCGGAAGCTGCCATATAGGATGTGGCTGAACACTTTATGAGACAAGCCTTGCTGGAAAGTTTGCTTACATCTTACGGACATGGCGCATTGATGAGACTTCGCAATCATGCTTAGCTTTGCCTGGGTGTACAGATGTACAAAAGCGCAGCCCTGCTCTGCTGAAGCAGCAGACATGCTCGACCTCTGTCCTATCGCTTCAAGACAGTTCCAGCGCGGTAAGGAGCCCTTAGGCTTCTGGTAGTTTGGGAAAAGAGTAGACCGACTCTTTTTGTCGGCACGGGCACCTTTAAATGGAAAGGACTCGCACGCACGTCGTGTCGACTTGGGGGAGGTCGGGGCTTGCCATCCATAGCTTCACGTTGCGCCCTCCGAGCTTTATGCAGCAGCGTTCTGAACACGCGAAACTGCGCTAGCAGCCCCCTCTGTTTCCTAGGCTGTGACAGTGACACAGGTCCGTTGAAGCTTTGCAGTCGTCCACGATGCGCGAGGGGCCCAAACACTACCGCAGTTGGCGCAACGCATCGAGCAAGAGCAGCCTGGGAAGGGCGGGAAGTGTACGGGAGTAGAAGAGGTACTGTGAGGTTACTACATAATTGTAATCACTTAAAAAGTTTCTTTCGAAGGGGTACTGCGAGCCTTTCTACAAGGGGTGCTGTGAGGGTTACTCGAAGGGACTATGAAGGGTTACTAAGCGGATGGTGCTGTGAGGGAACCATGTTAACAGTTAACACAATTGCATGTTCCAAGTGTGAGGTGAAGCTTTGAGCCCGGATTGTCTGGCCCCATTTGCATACACGATGAAGTCTTGAGGCATGCACATGTGGCAGTGGTCGGGCCAACTCAGCCAAGTCTCTCGTCAGTGCACTCGAACTCTGCGAAATTTAGCATCTTGCTCAGCCTCACCAAGTCTTTGGGGTTTTGGCCGCAACTTTGCAGGTTCGGGGCTGAACGGAAGAAAAGATCCTTCCGTGGAACTTGCTCTGGGGCTTCGGAAAAAGCATGCCTGCCATACTTTGAGGCCTAGGAGTCCCCGGGGCTGATGAGGTTCAACTGAGTAGCTTGTGGCTGAGAGTTCGGGGGCCCATACCTCACGGCCGGCCATGCCGAATCCTTTCGTGAAGCGCCTACACGAGACAATTCCCCCCATTATAGCCATAGCCCCACGTGCAGACAAACCGAGAAGTATGGGTTTTGCCGTCATCTACACTCATTGCACACAGACACAACAGTGAAAGGCCTCGGAGCGTCTGACTCGATCAAGGTGCGGGGCTCTGTGACCTTTGGCAGGGGAGCTTTGAGAGGTGTGCCCGTGTGGGTTGCTGCAGCCATCGACCCCAGTCTGCATGGGGCCCAGTGTGACTGCTGCTACTGCTGCTGCTTCTTCTGCTACTACTACCGACTACTGCTCCTGCTACAACTAGCACCACTACGACGACGACTGCTACCTGCTACTACGCCGACGACTAGTACTACGACCACTTCGACTTCTACAACGTTGACTCCTGCTATGACTACTTCTTTGCGATGACGACTGCGACTGCAACTACTACTACTACTACTACTACTACTACTACTACTACTACTACTACTACTACTACTACTACTACTACTACTACTACTACTACTACTACTACTACTACTACTACTACTACTACTACTACTACTACTACTACTACTACTCTACTCCTACTCTACTACTGCTACTACTGCTACTGCTACTGCTACTGCTACTGCCCACTGCCACTGCCACTGCTACTGCTGCCTACTGCTGCTGCTACTCTGCTACTGCTCTGCGCTGCTGCTGCTACTACTACTACTACTACTACTACTACCACTACCACTACCACTACCACTACCACTACTACTACTACTACTACTACTACTACTACTACTACTACTACTACTACTACTACTACTACTACTACTACTTGTGCCACATACTACTACTACTACTACTACTACTACTACTACTACTACTACTACTACTACTGATTAGTACTACTTCCACTACTGCTGCTACGACGACGACTACTACTACCACCACTACCACTACGACTACTACTACGACTACTACTACGACTGCTTCGACCACTACTACGACGATTCCTACTACGATTAGTTACTTGTTTACGACGACGACTACGACCACGACTACGCCTACTTCTACTACTACCACCACCACCACCACCACCACCATCACTGCCACTCGGACAACTGCGCCACTACCACTACCCCTGCCTGTAAACGACGTGCGCTCAGGACCAGACCCCCTGCAATGCAAGCGCTTTGGCATATGCCCTGGCAGGTTCAAGCCAAGAACCTAAAGGCCAGTCGAGAAGGCACAAAGGGAACGGCACTGAACACTTACTCTCGAGATGGACACGGCCGGAAGTGGGAGATCAGGCCCAACGCAGGAGCTATTTCAGAGTCAACGGGCCCATAGATGAACAAATGAGCTTCGCATTTGTTGGCGATGTGGGTATCCGCAGTGCATCCAACATGACATCATTCACAAACATCGGAAGCACATTCCTCCAGCCTGCAAACCTTCCAATTTTCAAGCGTGCTGTACATTTACTGCCTCTACAGTTACAGCGTCATCAGAACCGCCATGGACAAGGCACAAGCGACGCTGTGAACCTCTGAGAATGGGCTTTCAAACGCTTCTTCTGAGGCTGAATCCAACGACAACAAGGCGGTCTTGCCTGATCGGCCCCGACAGCCCCTGGGAGGTCAGGAAGGTCACCATCTCCTCCCACGGAGCAATCTGTGGGGCTTTGAAGTTGCCGTCCGAATCTACGCTCGACCAAGTCCGAGAGATGTGTAGCTGTCCTTGTCCAGCAGATGAATGCAGCTAATGCGGACTGAATTGTTCTGACAAACAGATCCGAAATGGGCACTATGCACGAACTCTGTTCTGTCGGATTGCCGGTGACATGGTTTGGCCGTTTAGCTTCTAAACCTGCTGCTACGCTGAAGTGGGAGAGCCGTTCACCCCTAAGTCGATGAGCGAGAACCAAGCTGGCCAGCTATGAATCGTCATCACAAGACCCTATTTGTATTCTTCTGACACCGTGCAATTGTGGGCTGCCTGTTCAGAGCACGTGTGAAACAACAATGGCTCTGTCCCTCGTCTTTGCGGCAGCGGGATCATCCATCGTCTGGCCTCGCAGTGCAGTGGAACAGAACGCTTTACAGGGGCAAAGGAAGTGACAGAAGCATCCAAGCAAGCCGCTCTAGTATCTTGCATCAGCGAAAGGAGTGCTCAAGTTCAGCATGGGACCTCATTGAATCTGATCATTCTTGAACTCCTAGGACTACTGGGCAGAGATCTTTCGTTATCAGACATGAGCAAGGGATGCTGTCTGGGAGTGTTGCCTTGGCATGCCTAGAGGGGTTCGTTGGCTTCGGGCGTAGATGAGCCCCCATCCATAGATACTCTCTCACTCTCTCTCTCTCTCTCTCTCTCACTCTGTGTCTCACGCCAAAAACACTACATGCACAGGAAGCCCTTATCGAGGCATATGCTACTCTCGGTGAAAGGCATCTGGCAGATTTGAGGGATTTGGAGATGTGCAATTACCACCCATATAATTGAGCAGACTCAACTGCCAAAAGCGAGCTTCGCGCCTTCTTTCTCTGCCTGTGCCTTCTCGCGAAGCTTCCTGGCCGATTTGAAACGCTGAACCGTGATGCACTTCACATGCGGAACTTCGAACCTCCCCCCTCCTTCACCTGAAGAAGCAGCGTTCACAGACCTGTATCGCCTCGAAACTCGTTAACTCTCGCTGCTGGCAGTTTAGTTTGGAATCCCGCCTCGTAGCCGCGCCGTAATCGAAATAAATTGGGTCTACTCCGACACCGCCTGCAGGCGAATTCAAGGGCAGCATATCTCAGTGTTTCGCGTGAACCGATGAGCAGAGTGCAGAGTTCTAGTGATTGAGGTGCGTCTAATATTAACACTGAGAGGGGCTTGCAAATACATGTTGCCTGTGGAGACGATGCTTGGGACTTGAGGTGTATGTATACTCACGCATTCATGTGTGTATGTATTCACGTACATATGCATATGTATATATGTCAACACATTAACCAGGTAGTGCGTGTATGGATATGTGTAGAATTGTATATGCAGACAGACAGACAGCCAGGCAGGCACGCACGCACGCATATGTATGCTCCCCTATTTTTCTATACTAGTATGGCATGTAGCTTTGAAATCAACGTAGATGCGCCATACTTAGCCTCTCTTTTGGAGGGTCGTGCTTGTAAGTCTCTATAAAAAAAACTATTTACTAAGTCCCCCGACCCTCCAAGTACCGGATGTGGATCCTACTATTATTTAGGGTACTATATTAGGGTCCCCTATTTTCGGAAACTGCCAGATGACCATCCGAAGGCTTCGAGCTTAGCGGAGCGTCTCTGAGGCACCGGGCCGAGATGTTGCCCTCCAAGGACCTCGGCGCCCCGGATTCCTAACCCAGGGGAGGCTAACTTCATACAGTAGCAGTCTATAATAAGGCTACGATTAAGGTCCTAATTAATCTAAATTATGAATATTATCCAACTGTTACTGAGACTTCTGGGACTTTTGTGGCGCCCGTCGTGGCTCGTATTTTGGGACTTTGGAGACTCCGAGGGTCTGCATATCTGACCTTCCCCTTCTCTTCTCCCCGCGAGTTCAGGGAGCCCGAACAGCAGCGGCGGTGACGGCTGTGGCGCGGTTGCTCCGAGTCCTCGAGAAAGGCCGGGGTGTTGTGTCGAGAGCACTCACTCGATCGGGTAGGACACCGGGGCCTATACACGACAAAGACCTGCAGTTTCGCCTGCAGACACCTCACTCATAGATTCTTCTCGGCATCTGTAGCATCCTGCGGGCATACACGGACTGCTAGACTGTCCGACATCTAGCCTTTCAGGGGGTGAAGGCGTCAAGTTCCTCGGAACAAGCTGTTGCTGAGTCTGATAACTTGGCGGCATCGCGTAGCCCAATGGATACAACAACTTGCTAGGCCTAAATAGTTACGAATACTACATGCGGGTTCTTCTTGTAATTCTAGTATAATGAGCCCAAAACCCTATTCTAATTACTTTAAGGTCCCTATATTTACATAGGAGCTGCAGCTGCAGCAAGCCCTGACTGGGTGACGGGCAGCGACCGTGCGCTCAGTGGGACTTCCGAGATGATGTTCTCCGGTTTCTGCGAATTCGTCCCTCACGTGATGGCACGCTGCATCTACCGTGTAATGCTTCTGTGACCTGGGCCCTGCAACCTGAACTGCAATCCCACATCAGTGCTATGAACCGAAAGAAGCCAAAATCGGTGACAAGAAAACCTACTTGCGGACGGACTTACTTCCCACATCACTTACTTACTTCATTACTTGCTCATGTGCTCTCTGACTTGCTTACTCACGTTCCCGCTTACACGACTTCTCACCTCGCTAGCAAGCTAGCCAGCTAGCTGCTTACATGTACACTGAAGCGTGCATCTGCACCTACGCCTCACCTACACTACTCATCCAGGTTCAGATGCGGCTTCACGTACGACAACGGTACATGTCCACAGTCAGTGACGAACAAGCTTTACATGTCATACGCATGCAGACACATGTACACTTACATACTCATGCATGCCTACACATGTACATAGCATTGCTACAAGCACACACACACATATCCGAATATACATATGCGTATACATACACACATACACATACATCCATCCATCCGTCCATCCTTCCATCCATGCATACATTCCGACGTTAAACACATCACATGCCTATATGTACATTCATGCATGCATGCATCCATGGGTATGCACAGAAATACACCCACGTAGGCATACACAGGCATATGTACACATACATATGCATATGTATACTTGCACATAATCACATATACACACGACACACATATATATATATATATATAACATGCAACTACAAACATTCAGATACATACATCTGCATCCACACAGCCACACATTCATATAAATAGTATATATACATATATACACAGACCTACGCGCATGCACATACATCATACATACATGCACATACATACACATACATATACATACATCTATATGCATGTACATGCTTATGACATGTATATATATATATATATATATATATATATATGCAATATAGACACAACATACAAACACACACATACATATATATATATATATATATATATATGCGTGCGACTTACCCGCATACATACATCAATTACAGACACACAGCACACTTCATCACATTACATGACATTACCTACAGACATGCGTACATACCAACAGACATACATATTTACGTGCCTGCGTACGTACCGACCGAGACAAATGCACATGTACATACATAGCATAACTTCATACAACATATCAGAACATAATATAACATAACACATGACAATGGCAACATACCACAAGATAACACATGTACAGCGCATGCGTCCGCGAATGAGCTTTGTATATTCGCATCTAAACGATTAGCTTGCGCACCACCGTTTGTTTCACGATTTCTGAGAGCTCGACGGCTCGGACGTCGCTCTGCATAGTATTTCTCCTGCTGTTGCTTCACCTGCATGTCTAAATGCGAACCCTGGAAAGTATTTCCTTTACAGTTACAGTTACAGTGTCAGCAGATCTTCCCATGGACCCGACTTCAGGAACCAAGAACGCAGACAAAGACGAACAACAACAAGATACCACAACACGGGGCAAGGGCTTCTACCCCCCCCCCACCGACAACCCGAGCAACAACCCAGCAGAATTCGCAGTACCAGCCATGTAAATTGGGTTTCCTGGATCAATCCGGTAGCATGACACCTCTGCAGTGAACTTGCGCTCTATCGGACTTTGTCGTTTTAGCATGTTTCCGCGCTTGAATTCAAGACAGCAGCATCTCGTAACATAAGGGGCCTTAAGAATTAGACACGGGTTTGGGGGATATATTGCAGTAACATTGTGAAAAAGGCAGGCTCCGATATTACCCACGGTCGTCTTCGTGCTTGGGCTTAACAGTCTAAGCAAGCAGCAGCCTCGAACATTCAAGAGTATATTACCATCCGTCTGGCGTTCGCCACCCTAGATTCTGCACTCACGGCCCAGCTAATGGGGAGCTGTCTCTGCTTGCGCCTTTTCTGAGCTTGAATGCTTTTGCAAGAGACTTTCCAAGCAATCGGAATGGATTTCCGAACCCTCCATGCACTTTTCGTAGGCTTGGGGGCTCTTGAGGGATATTATGGATGCAGTGTCCAGAACTCCAGAGAACGATCTTCAAGCTGCGCCACATAAGAATACTATATGTCGCTTTTCGTCCCAGAAGATCCTTATCAGATTCGAGTTGCAACTGCCTGCCATCGCCGGCACCAGATACCCGGGAAGCACTTTTAAAGGCCTGCTTCCGCATCTGTCGGAAGTCGACATCGTCCTGATCCTGGTTCGCCTCGGCCTGACGCACAGCTGTAGGCGCCAGCCCCTGAAGTGGCCGAAAGGACCCTCGACACGCCAAGCAACTTTGGAAGACCAGATTGTTCAGCTGAGGCTGCGTTGACGAGCTGCTGTTTAGCACCATTTTGGTACCAGCCTCAATACCAGCTTCATATGCTTTGAACCAAAGCTCAAACCGGTGATGCGGTGCTCGGAATCAATGCAGAGTCAACGCCTTCTGAAGCACGGTGGGGAGCAACTAGCGATAGCAGTCGTCATTGTCGTCGTCGCTGCTGTTGTAAGGGAATCGGAGTCGGACTGGGAGTATCGTGGTAGCAAAACACAGGGAATCGAGATCTACAACAACCACAGCAACAAGACTAAGACGAAGCTGCATGTTTTCCAGGAGATGCATTTTCATAACAATCTGCATCACGACGCAACTTGTAGCATCAGTAATGATGGATCGTCCCGGCCTTGAGCGGAACCGAGTTTGTTCCGGCCTCCACCAGCGCCACACAGCCATCATTATAGGGAGAATGGTCGGTGCGGAGCTGGGGAGTACAAGCTGCAACTTGTTGAAAAACTAATTGAAAGAGGGAAACGTGGGGACTGAGTGACAATGAGAAGCCTGGTGCCTGTGACTGGGAGAGCAAGTCAGCTCGCATTCAATCTTAAGGATTGTTGCACCTCATTTGACATTGAGGGACACACTCAACATAGCTTGGCTAGCTTGCTGTGTCCATCAGCTGCATGGGACTCCGCTCCGCATGCCCGGAACCAGAAGCCACAATCACAGTAGCTGGCCCCTGCGAAAGCATGCCAAGGCCGTCCTTAATTGTTAAGAAACGACCTGGCCCGCAGCAGTATCAATGTGCCAGACCGAACATGCTTCGCGTGTACTGCCAGCAGAATGCTTTCAATGACAGCGGATGATTCCGAAACCACTTGTCGTTCCGACAAGACTCACGGCCCTAAACCCCTAAATGCTCACGCCTAGATCCCAGAGTCGAAACCCGGGCAACCGAAAAGGCACCCCAAGGACCTTTCAACCCTCAGGTAACCTAGCGTTGCCTCGGCATGAGCTCCCATCACGAGGCGTCCTCCAGCCAGCAGCCGTGATCTTGGAATAGGAAGCAGCTCCAGAGGCATGGACTGAAACATCATCTGCCAGAAACGGTACAACTGAACCTAGGCACATCTGGTAGGCACTTCAGTTGTGATTGGGAGTATTTGATGTTCAGGCTTCGCACCTTCCGGAAAGCGCATGTGTGTACGTGGTTCGAACGTTCTCAGAACTGCTGCGATAATGTAACATATTAAGTTTGCTGCATGCTGTATCGTATGTAACAGCACATTATCTAACAAACCCCATATAAGAACAAAGACACAAAACAATCCACAGGGCTTTGCAGTCAGCACACGCAGTTGCTCTCCCCACAGCAGCGACCTTCATATACACTAAGTTCCTGATGGGATTGCGTACCCATGTGGTTATGTGAAAGGACATAGTGACATTCCACGGAACTGTCAACCCTCAGTTCACATGCTCATTCCAAGCTTATAGGCCAGTGTAGATCAGTCATACGCCGCCCAAGCAACGAAACCACGCAGGTTTGTGGCAAGCGACCCAAATACTCAACTGCGCTACTTGCCTGCATCTGTCATAAGCAAACGCCAAGGAAGTTGAAACCAAAGCCCGACGCGATAAGGTCCCGACTCCCGGTTCCGCGCTGAGTTTGGCGCGTTCGTCCTTGCAGATCTGTAGCTTCTTGGTGCATCTTCGCCCCACACGGGTCTCGATTGCAACATGTGGGAGATCAAGTTCTCATTCGAAGTCTGGGCAACACAAAGCCTCGAATGCGAAAGCCGCAACAAAATGCCAAACTCTCCTCGGTGTGGCGATCATCGACTTCTTTGCCTCGGCCCCAATTTTTGCAAGCTTGCATGCCAGTGTGCAATAGCATTATAATGATCATCAAAAAATGGGAAAATGACAATACGCAGAAGAAGAACAGGCAATGGGAAAATGGCAGTACCTAGAAGAAGAAGAAGAAGGAATCTAGCACTGGTATAAAGAAACCGTGACGGTACTTACTGCACCACATTCAGAACAGTTAATTAGCAATCGCAGCCAGGCACATACGCACAGCACACACAATGCACAAACACACATGCAACAAGAATAGAAAAGCATACCAACAATTAATCAATACATACATGCGTTTATGCATTTGTATATAATGACCCACTAATTATCTACCTGTTTCGGCGTTGTCTATCAGACTACCCTTCCGCTTGTCACGTTTGTAGCAGATGCAGGGCGCTTAAGCTTACGCTTCGAAGCACCTGCCAGCAGTTCGCATTCGCATATCCCTACACGTACCGTGTATCAGTGTATGTGTGTATATATATATATATAGAGAGAGAGAGAGAGAGAGAGAGAGAGAGAGAGAGAGAGAGAGAGAGAGAGAGAGAAAAGAGAGAGATAGAACATGTATAGTGTCTATGTACATTTATCATTTAACTACTTTAGTGAGTTCAGCATGGCCAGGCCGAGAACTCCATCGAAGCCAATAGAAATCAAACGGGGAGGGATGGAAGATTGAGGATCCTGTGTCCCAGCATCTCATCTTCTCAGCCAAGATGCTGCTAAGGCCGCAGAGGCGGAGAAATACTTTGGCAACCCCCAGGCCTATCCACAAACCCTCCTGCTAGCTTCCGATGCTCGCTGTAGCTTTGCTTGGCGTCAATGTAACTCTGAATGAACCGTGCGTGAGCCACTTCTGTGCCACTATACCTATCCTGTTGACGTTTGCCTTGTCGCAGCATGTCATATTTCCACCATGATCCACGGGGCGTTTACTAGTTAAGCAGTTGTGACCAACTACTTGAGCACAACTTCCGTGGTATCTTTCAACCCGGGTCCCTGCGGAGCCAAAATTTCAGCAAGAGAAGCCAGTTCAGGACTGCTGACAATATTGTAATTATTGTATAATGGGCCTATACGATTTTGGGAGTTCCTTATAATAAGTAATTGTAGCATCATGGGCCCAAGAACCCTATGCTAATTATCAAGGCCCCGATATTTAACCAAGTGCTCATGACTACGATGGCACTTCGCCGCTTTCCCTCCCTGTCTCCATGACTGCCCATCACCATCCTGAACACATCTGGCATTTCTGGAGGGGGTCCCCGCGCACAACAGCTAGAATCACAACAGCGAATTCGGGCCAAACACTGTCAGACATTCCAAAGCTAAGTCTCGACGGCCTGCTAGACATATGGAACGGGCCTACATATTCGATGACGTCGGCACCTGCCTACATCTGCTTGCACTTCAATGTGCAGGTTTTTGTGAACCATATGTATGTGTGTGTATATCATCTGCGTGTTTCTGTGCGTATACATAGATAGAACGATAGCCGATGGACCGACGGATAGATAGATGCATAGGTAGGAAACAGATAGCTAGATAGATAGATAGATAGGTGTATCGGAAGATAGACAGGCATAGGTTTAAGAACAAGACAAAGAAAGAGGGATTGGCACAGACTTAGACATGGACATAGATAGACATAAACATAGGAACGTAGCTTTAGATAAAGGTATACTCTGATACAGACAGATAAGTAGACAGGTAGGTGGGTATCTAACATAGGTAGACAGAGATAGATAGACGGAGCTAGCAGCTACGTAGCTAGCTAGCTAGCCGACCCGATTCCAGATAGGTAAGCAGATAGAAAGATAGACAGAGAAAGAGTCGGAGTGTGAGATAGGTAGGTAGCCGGATAGATGCGAGCAGGCAGATCGACCAGACAGGTAGACAGAGACATATAGCGACAAATAGACAGACAGATACACAGACGGACAGATAGATAGATGGCTCTCCGTACATATTTTTGTATCTTTGCATTTCTCTGTTTGCTTGCTTATCAACTGCTTTTCTTTCAGTTTATGGAAAAGGTTGACTTCTGTATTCAGTTCGTGGTCACTGGACTAGTTTGATGTCTGCTCATCAACCACATAATGTGCACATGCTGCTTGTTTGTTGCTTGCGCGTACGAGTAGCTGATGATTCGCTTGATGCTCTTAAACATGCACGTGGGGTCACATATCCTCCAGAATTACTACAGGGCCGCCGCATAGTCAACATAGGAGCGCGGGATCTAAAGGTATACTATGGGGAATATACGGCTCTACATTATTCAAGCCTCCATTTTGCAGCCATGGATTCAAGTAAGAGAGAGGCATCGTCTTTTCTCCCGAGGAGTCTCGCCGAAGAGTCCAGGATGTGCCTACCTGCCGAGGACACCGGTGGTTTCGGCTTGGGGTTCGCAGTTGGGGTCGATCAGGGTTCCATAATGGTTCTATTGGGTTTGGGTAGGGGTTCTGCAGGACTTTGGGTTCAGGGTTTGAGGCCTTGGGTCTGGGTGCGCGTGGTCATTCACATGTAACGCCGTCTCGCATGTCCTTACTATATTGCACAAATGACAGTTGACCTCGAACTCGAGTGGCTGGCTTTGCAAGTCACTCCCCGACCGGTTTCCCACAAAGTAGACGGCGTTGCCGTAGAACCACACGTGTGCCTTGTGGACGGGGGTACTCTAACAGACCTGTGTCGGATTTGCGTCGCCTGCCGACTTGCCTTGTGGAGCAAGCTGCTTCTAGCCAAATCTTATGATGCCCACTTCTCTATATTTGCTCATTCGAGCATGCTCTGGTGTACAAAGCCGTGGCAATTGACGGGAAGCGCAGGTGAAGCTAAAGCAGCCATCATCGACCTGCGATGTGAAGTGTTGAAGCCTCAAGCCTGCTAAACCCAAGACACACGAAAAGCAACGACTGCAGCCAGCCATGAACATTCAATCCAGCCTTAAACCCCGAATCCCGAAAAAGGTGCACCCAAGCCTCCATAAAGCCCAAGTCCCTGAAGCACCGTGCCGGAAAATCCCTGCCTGACTCGGAAGGTCTGTGTCTTCATTGGTTTCGGCAAGCGACCCTCGAGCCTGACTGGCAAGAGGTAGTTGGGGTTCGGGGTTTCAGGATCTAGTGGCTGAGGTCTTAGAGAGATTGAGAGGGCATGGGGCCGTGTAGGGTTTTGGGCTTTAGAGCGCTTTCGGTTTAGAGCTTCAAGCGCCTACTGCCTAAATTTGGCATCTAAATGGCTGTTTCTCCATAGCAACTCATCATATTGAGCTTGTGCGCACATTTGAAGTATCTGAAACTTGGACGTCCATTTCCAAGGATCGGGGGGCTTAATTCAAATGAACCTTCAAGTATTTGACTGTGGGCGCGCCACGGTTTTTAGCGCCGTAAGAGTGTGCATTAGTTTGCCACGACTGGAGCCAGAACAGGAACAAACCCCTGAACCCATGAAGCACTCTGTCATAGGATCCGGATGTTTGGAAAAGGAAAGGTCTCACTGATAGTTCAGAAGCTTAGCCTGACCTCATCAGGATCTGGATACACGGAGTTCCCCAGAGGCTCCTAGCGATGAGCAAGCCGGACAGGCCTGACCAGAACGACTGGTGAGAGCCAAGGTGCTGGTACGAGAGTTTCACGTCGAGATCTCGGTTGTTCAACGCATTCTTCCGGACTGCCATCCTGCAGCCCGAAGTGCAAAAAGTTTTTCACGCTTTGCCCTTACCATCCATATACACTTCAACTGGTATGTGGTAGACCCGTGCCGTCGTGAACTAGAGCTTTCCTGCGGGCTGCCCGGTACTTGTAGCACATTCTGATGCCAGGCACTTTGCAAGGCCACCGGCAGAGCCTGCCACTCAGAATATCGCCAGGAAAGACCACGAGGGGCCTGCAGCCGCATGTTAGACTTGGGTCGGGTGTCGCAGGCAAGAACTTCTGGTTGTGCGCGTCTTTCTGTTGCAGGTTGGGGGGTACAAGGCAGGATGCTTTAGCCGTGATACAGTGGTGGCACCTACTGCGGTGCTCGTTGACACTGCTTCATTCTTCTTCTAACTACAAATGAACCCTCGAGTTTCGACCGTGCGTTGCTGATGCGACTGCATTTCGAAAAGCAGCATATATCATCCCCGCAACTTGCCCACACTCAAGCAGGACAAGAGTCTAGACTCGCGCAATTTGTGAATGTGGCCTGTGCCTTACATGCGCCCGGTTTTCAGAACTCTGTGTGTTTGTCATTTGACGAACAAAGCAGCAGATTTTTTGCGAAACCCAGACTACGAGAATCTAGAAGCCCTGTCCCCTTTTCTAGTGGGCTCCTCTAAGCTATCGTCTTTGTATCTTGGTCAGCTTTTTCCCTAGTCTATTCAGTTCTGGCTTTGCTGGGTGGGCAAGACAGAAACTCAGGTCCCCGCTCTTCGAGGTAAAGAACCTGAGATTCAGACTCCACTCCACTCCACGCCAGGGCCTGTGAAGCCCTTAAACCCTAAACTCCCTGAACCCCTAAGCGCCAAAACCGAAGCTCCAAACCCCAAATTAGACAAAACGGCTCGGATCTCTCAAAGGCTTGTGCTGCCAGAACGGCCTTCAGGTTCTAGGGCTCATAACTGGCAAAAGTCGGAAGACTCTTTGGCTTTTCTGGCAATCCCACTAAGCCAGCTGCCGAAGTCGTCGAATCCTCCCTCGTGTCTTCCACAACACGACTCACCAACACCCGAACTCGCAAACCGACAAAACCCCTAAACCCCGAACCTTAAGCCCTTAATCCCAAACTGAGAGGCACTACCTTAACCCCAAATAGCCTACGTTTCTTAAGGGCTTAGATAAATCGAAATGATGTCTTAGGGTCCAGGTCAACCTTATGGCTTCCTTCAAGGAGCCGTCTGCTTCCAGTGGGTGTCCGGCTGCCCCGGAGCCGTGGAAAGCGGTAGGGCCTTGTGACACCCTAGGGCTCCAGTGGGTGCATTATGTACGGGTAGTAACCTACTGCTAGGTAACTGGAGCCCGAGGGACAGATGGACATCAGGCCAAAGGTATAGAAAGATGCTGCCCATCGTTCGGTAAACTTTTATTCGACGTATGAAGTTCGAAAACTTTCTGCATGGTCTTTAGGTCGTCAGTTGTCGGGTCATGAGGGTTCACGGATTCGCTGGCTTAGTTTCAGAGATCATACGTCATGTAAATGTCAATTAGTTTGTTTTGTGATCCATGAGTTTCATGCATGCCAAGATCGATTTGCAGAACGAATGCATTGGATTGATTGCGCTGGTCACGATCCCTGGAAGGGTCCACGAGCGGAACCACCATGCACAAGTTGCTATGTATGTCTCTTTTGAGTGCCCGGCATCGGGTGCAGCATCGAAGAAGACGTCGAACCAAACA
The DNA here is from genome assembly GCA_905221615.1 of Symbiodinium sp. CCMP2592. Taxonomy (NCBI): domain Eukaryota; class Dinophyceae; order Suessiales; family Symbiodiniaceae; genus Symbiodinium; species Symbiodinium sp. CCMP2592. The sequence continues at coordinate 165,973 of CAJNDT010000236.1, forward strand.
ACCTGGTATGAGAAGACTCTCAAGAGTAGGATCCTCATTTGTTACAAGACCCCCCAACATCCCTAACTTTAAGAAACTCCCATCCTGTTTTCAGCACATCATGTCGGGGACTTCACAGAGCTCTTAGTCAGGGCCATCACATCATGAACACAGAGGGCGTCACAGTATGATTGCTGCGACACATGCACAAAAACTTACGGCACTGCAGAAGCACGCAGGGCGGACCAAGGCATGGATGAAGTCCTGGCGGTGAGACTTGAGCGAAAATGGCCTGGGCACGACAAAGTTCTGAATGCATGTGCTGCTTGTGTGCTCGAGGCCCTCCCAGGTTCATAAACAAGCGTCGCTAAGCTCCGAACGACACAAAGTCCAGCTCATGACCTTGAGTGCATGGTGCTGGGGGCCGAAAGGGGCGGAGTACTGTCGGACAAACCCTTGCAAAGCCCAGTCCATATGGCTTGTGAGCCCCTGGGGACCTCGGGTTCTAGGTCAAGCTGCACTGCACCTTTTGCCTCCCTACCACCTGAAGATGCACTCAAAACAAAACATCCAGCAGCTCTTGGAGGCATGGAAGAAGGCGGGCGTTATGTAAGGCCGGTGCAGTGCAGTCAGGCTGCGGTCACATTGGGTTTAGAACTGCTGCGCTGCTTTGGTAACTAGCTCGGTGTTGTTTCGAAAACTCCAATTGTCTCCACCTACGCCTATCAAGGACGGAACAGGGTTGCCAATTCACTTCACGCACCTCAATGAATCTTTTTCCCAAATCGTCATTGAATCGACAACCTCCAGATGTAAGTATCACCATGAACAGACTTCATCGACACTGCAATGATTGTCATCCACAGCAACTTCTGCCGACAGCTTTGAAGGAATTTAGCCATGGAAGTTTGCAACTGCGACCGGGATGCATTTGATAACACTGAGGTCCATCTGGAAGACCTCGGGGAAGCTCAATGCCATGTGCTCTCGGTTCCTGTTGAGTTGAGGGTAAGGGGGTGTCTGTCTGCAAGATAAGCACTTTTGGCTCCTGCATGGCACTAGGAGCCCTGACATCTTGGCCTCTTGGCCTGATGTACAAATGACGAGCCTGGCATAATACACATTTTGAGACTCAAACTCGAACGAGACGCACCGGCATCAACCGAGAGAAGCCAGAATACTACATCCCAACCCCAAGGCATCAACTGCTGGGGACATGGCTACCTGAAAGAACAATTACATGAAACGGGCAGCACGAACTAGATCAACCCTGATCAACCCTCTTGGTTGGACAGCCGGACGTAGAATAATCTGATATGTGGCGGGCGACCCTTGCTCCGTATTAGGAGCAAATAGCTCAAGTGTCTTATGTTGAAAGTACACTCTGGGATTCTGTTATCAAACTCGTACCGCACAGCATGATTTCCTTGATGGGGAAATATATGTGTCACACCCATCCATGCATGAATGCGTGATACGTGCATACATACACATACAGGCTGCTGACGACGAGTGTCTGTAGTACAAAGTTCATTCACAGGGTCCTCAAGCCCTTTCCTGTTCCCGCCCTCCCCTAAGCTGCACACACACGCCGTGTCTGTCACGAGTGCGAGTGGCTCGACGATGTCTGAGATGGGCTCTTGGATGGCCTTGTGAAATCTTCCGAAACATGTAGGGAAGGCAGGACCTGGTGAATTTTGAGAGATTTTCTGGTCTAGCTACGCTGTCATCTTCGTCATGCGCTCTGCGCCTTGGGTCCTTCCGATCTTCATGACATCTTCTACCATCAGTACTTCATCCTTTGGCATTGGAACTCTGGTGCCGGCGTCAGTGATCCTGATGACAAGGCCGGCTGCTGTGGCTTCTGAGTAAACCATATGGATGTGATGGTTGCTTTCCCCGAGAACTCTGTAATGCCATTATTGCACTTGATTACACGTGCTGCTGCTACTTCTGCGGCTCGGTCAGACGGTCAGTAACAACAGAGCAGACAACTTTCACGGATAAGGCGACGACGACGACGACGACAACAACTAAGACTAAGACTACGACTCCACCTGCTCGTTTTGCGGCTCTGCTCCAACTGCTACAAGAACGACGCTACGACCACGACGGCGACGCTTGCAGCGAATGTCGTCCATGCCAGGCATGTGGTTTTGCAGGAAACTGGAGGGTTATCTTACGTAGGCTGCAACTATCTCCAGAATCGGTGTGTTGACCGGACAGCCGCATTGAAGAGCCTCTGCCGTGCCATTCCTCGCTCCAGACCCCACACGCTCGATGAAGCAATGCGGAACGAAGACCAAGGCCGGTCTGCACTTGGTTTCTGCATGTTCCAAGAGCTGACTAGTTTGAGGCAGCATCCGCTTCGTGCTTACAGGGGACTGTAGAAAGTTCACCCACGCGGCAACCCCAGAAAAGACTCCAAAAGCAAGCTGCCAATACACATGCCAAGCAACACACTCCGCTGTTCAAGCATGCATCCAAAGCCTGATCTGAAGGCCCACCGACCCCCACCACCTCAACTGAGCAACACACATACGCTGCCAGCGGAGTAAAGTCGAAGCCACGAAGGTGGGTCCATTGACCAAGCCTCGGCTTTCCACTCTCAGCTGTGCGTTTTTCTTGTCTTCAAGCATCTGTTGGAGAATTCGTCGGCTCTAGCTCGCAGACGCCAACATGCCGAAATGCTACATATGTCTCATATGTATATAACTACAATGCATATGTTGTGTAGGTATGTATATGTTCATATATGGGGGTTTCCGAAAATAGGGGGCCCGAATATAGTACCCTAAATACTAGGATCCTTATTATAAGGACCCCAAAATGAGGTACCCCCTATTTTCGGAAACTCCCATATATACATACATATACACATCATATGTATCACGTGTAGCCTTGTCTTGCCGCAGCAACACCTTATCCTTGCCCACTCGTCTACTGACAGAGCATCGGCCGTTGCATGTGCACACAGACACCCTCCCCGGAAACTGAATCCCGCAAGCTGACCAGAACAAAACGCAAGCAAGATGAGTGTCTACAAGCATTGTATGCTACATGTCAGTTCGTTGGTTTCTGTACATGCTCGAGGCAACCTGACCACTCCATGCCCAGCAGCTTCTCCTCCCTGTACTCGGCATCCTCAATACCGGCCATGAAGAGGCTTGCTCGGTCAGGGAAGAGGTGGCCCCCTGACAGATCCGACTCATTCTGGGCTCAAGAGCATGAAGTGGCAAACGTCCTGTATCTAAAACGGCTGATTAAGGTGCTGATTCAAGCTCCTCAATTGTGGTTAGACCTTCACTGGCAATCCTTGTCCGAGGATTCTCGTCCGATCGACACGCATGCTCAAGGAATCCCTCCCCAGCCTGATCTCAGCCATTTATCCCGCGCGAACAGGACGCTATCAAGCATCGACTCCTTGGGGCTCTCTGGACATCGGCATCTCGGAACGAAAAAGAAACCGAGACTTAAATTGGACACGACTGTAACGGGTGCAGACCTGAGGGTTGGCATGCCTTTCGAAAATATGGCGGCCAACCGCACATGTGAAGATGCAGACGATGGTCTTGCTTGATAACCTGAAAGGTTTCTGAATGCCTGCGGTCTTTCAGACTTTCTGCGAGTAGCAAGCCCTGGGCGATGACATTGCCGGCTATGCTACACATGCAAGTGGTTCTCCCAGCTGCGGCTATTTGCTTCCAAAGCTCCTGAATGCCATGCGCAAACTAGCACAGTCTGACCTTTCCAGCTGCATCATGTACAGATACTCTCCCTGCAACAGCTACGCTACGGAGGTCAACTCCAAAATCCACGGTGGGAGGAAAACGTACATGATTGGCAACATGGGTTGCGATGCCTATGATCTGAGACAGGTTTTAGATTTTAGATGAGATGGTACAGTAAACTCAAAACAGCTGTGGCGTCCGAGCGACAAACATCAGGAAGTAACCTCGGGCTGTCTCTTGTGGCTTCTGCGGCACTTGCAAAGATTGGTTGCTTGGTTCAAGGCCGGCAGCACCACAACAGAATGCGCCATCAACCGCACCAATGAGTTTTGACGGAAACAGAAACCCAATGACAACAGGATCTAACACAGTGCTGCAGGCCCTCCCAGCCAAGAAAACCAGCCAAGCAATCCAAGGCAGACAGCTTGAACGTGGAAACTCTGCCATGCCACGGAACATCATGCCTGCAAACAACTCAGACTGATGTTGATTGAGATTGGCAAGTGGAGCAGTCCTCGCGCTGCGGAAGGTGCAGCCGGGAAATGACGGAGTAACCTGGACGAGCAGCCCATCCATTCCGAGACGATGATGTCCACTTTGTCCACTGGGATCTCGACTTCTTCGACCTGGTAGGACCCGAGTGCAGAAGCTGCAAGTACAGACACATGCGCACATAAACATATGTGTGCACTTGATTTTAAGCAGGCATACATATGCACATGCATACATACTACATACATATATAAACACATCATACATACATGCATGCATGCCCAAGCACAAACACAAAAAACACATATAGATGTGTGCATGTGTATATGTCATAACATATCATATCACATCATATTGCATTATGATGTACATGCCCATACACCTCTTACATACTTACATATTGCATATGCATACATGCACGCATAGATACACTTGCAGCTGCATACATTTCGCTTGTCCATCCACATCTGTCTTTCTTTCCATCCTTCTTTCTCTCGGGCTGCCTGCTCCTTAACCGTGCCAGCAAGCCTGCAGTGCGATCCGACCGCCGGCACAGTGGTGTGCGGGTTCGGTGTAAACTGTCTCAAGATGTTGCAGTACAAGCTCTGCGGATAGATCCACCTCCTGCAGTTGCCCTAGCTGTCCGGCCCCGGCCAGTAGCATCTCCCAGACAGCCCCGGATGCCGCCGCCGGACCTTGCCCTGGACATAGGTGATGACTTCGCCGAAGCCATTCCGCCGAGCGATCTCAGTCGCCTCGGCTTCAATTGAGCGAACGATCTGAATCACTGAATCTGGCTCGTCCCGTCCCATCTTCATCTGAAAAATCCTGAACGCTTGTACCGGAGGTCCTTCACTCCTAGCCACAGATCTATGGAGTGCAGGGACGCTCCTCACGCCTGCATGCCCACTCGACACTGCCTCGCACATAAACGGAAGCCAACAAGGCGAAATAAGCCTCGCACGTAGCTCGCAATGTTTGAGCATTCGATGCCAACGACCCGTGCCGCACCCGCGCGGGCGGCAAACAGTGATAGAATGCCCGTACCTCATTTTCAATGTCAACGCACGTCAAATAACACATCTTCAACCACCATGCATACAGTCTGATCAAGACTTTCTTTCTTCCCCAAGCACCTGCGCCGACATCCAGCACCGTCTTTCCGTGAAACAATGCCTTCGAGAAGGGACATGGAAAGACTGCACTATACTACTATACTAAACCACAATTTTCAGGGCATTCGGTCCACAAGGTCGTACAGCACAAGCCTTGTTTCGGGTGATTTAGAGGAGTCTAATCATGTGGACCTATTGCATTGTGTCGATGATTTCAAGCTCTGCACCTGCATGCTTGAAATGTTTACACCGTCCATACATCGACTGCCTTAGCACTGTTGATGGCATTCATGTAGCCACTGGTGCGGACGCAGTCCTGAAAGCAGGTGCACATTCCTGAACGCATTCGACCACGCTTCTCATCCACCATAGAAGGGCGAAGCCTGCTGATTCATCTGGAGGCTCCAAATCCCCCTGCACTTTGCTGATTCAAAATCTCGTTAAGGTCCTTCAGCATATCCTCGTGGATGCCGAAACGTGCCTCAGCACAACATCGACACCACGCTCGAGCTCTCTCTGCGCTATCACAGTCCGATGAACTGCATGTGCAGTCCGGACTGCGGCTAAACACTAAACTGATTTGAAACGACAGTCCGATATGGGGTATGTTTTCAGAACTCAAAATTACATGTGAACCCACCCGGCATTCAAGCTCGGCGGCATAGGAGCTGAAGTAGTAGTCCTGCCCGGCAACGGCCACGAGATTTCTGGGGGACCATGCCCGGGCAACCCCTACCCCAAACACACTCAGTACCATCAGTACAAACGGATTCTCCCCTGCAAAATCCCAAGATTCCAAGATCCCGAAACCCAAAGTCCGAAGGAAGCGCTGGAAGCAAGAGACCCAACTTCAGACACGCGGCAGGAGTCTGAGAAAGAGTCGGAGTTCAAGGCGGGTTATACTTCGTGCTATGGGCAGCAGAGAGAGACAAGTATTTCGGGATGACGGGTTTGCTCGCACCGGAGCTTATATTTTTGCAGCAGGAGTTTAGGTGACTCAAGGCTGAACTGGATCGAAGATCTCACATCCGCTTGATTTAACACTCATCTATCTCATGTATTGCCCCTTAGTGGCAGGCCTCGCAGAAGTGCAGGCTGAACTTACACTTCGCAAGGCTGGGGTACCCCAAGTCCCTATAAACCCTGAGATCATCTAACTCGCACCTTCAAAACAGGGGTGGTCCTTTATGGAATCGCTGCCCGCGTCGGGGAGCGGCTCCCACTTGCTCCGGAACTCTTCCAAGCTCTGCTCCTGTGACTGAAAAAGAAGGCCCAGGGATTCTTCGGAGTAGTATAGGATGTGTTTAGGTTGGGGGCTCAGGGCAAATTTAGGGTTAAGGGTTTAAGTATCATGGGGTTATTGACGGGGCCTTGGAAATATTGCGGGCATCACTAAATCATTAAATGGGACGGACTGTTGAGGGGCCTGTGCATCATGACTTTCAATCCTGGAAATTATTCGCACGCGCACAAACACACAACCACAGAGATTCCACCAAAGAGAACCCATGCATCCGGAGGGCCTGCTCGGGTGCCTCGCAAGGGACCCAGCGCGGCTTGCCATCGTAACCTCAGATGAGGATCCGCCGGTAGCGGGCCCGCATGGTGCCTTTGACCCAAGTTCTGTGACTCTTTCTACCCGAAACCCTAAGCCCTGCTGCAATGCAGACTTGCAAGGATCTCGGCTTCATGCCTTTGGGGACCCCATGAAGATTTGCAGACTCTGGGGATAGAAGCTCTGAAGCGGGATGCAGAAGTAAATCCTAAACCCCTGGGCCCTAAACTTATGACGCTGTTTGTTGCTGTAGATTAACGATGATCATTACGACTTGTACTGGGGACTATAAGGGAATTGTTGTACTAACCAAAATAAGAAATACTATTCTCACAACATCCCCAACTAATATCTTTAGTAAACTTTCTTAGGCCCTTGAAATACCGATCGTACTGCAGGCTGAAGAACCTGCGGCAGGTCTCTTCAGCGCCTTCCGCGTCATCTTGCTGATGGAGGAGGCAGAGTCATGGCGAAGCCCGGTGTGGTGTGGCGTTTAGGGTTTAGGGTGTGGGGTGTAGAGCTTGGGATTTGGGGTTTAAGGCTTGAGGGCCTTAGGGGAATGCCAGTTTGGTTCTGCGGGGTTTACGGGCCTTGGGTCCCGGGCTTCAGGGATCAAGGTTCGAGGCGACACTTGGAGCTGTTATGATCGCTCCCCTATTCCATCCGTCTTGCTGGTTGATTTTATGGCATAGGTTCGGCCTCTATCCATGCCTAGCCTTGGACTATCGCACCATCACATACCGCGATGGCCTGCATGGTCATACTTTTATCATCACACCTACTACTTGCCAAGACTAGAACCCCGGCATGATCAGGCTGCTAGCTCGGAGTTATGAGCGAATCGTATTACTTGCTAACAAATTTTGCTAGAGTTAGTCAATTTAATGTGAGTGCAGCTGACTTGGAGCTCCTCGGAGATTGGAAAGCTAAGAGAAGCGGCAAAGGGGCATCGAGTGAGCTCGGAGTCTGTGAGGCAGGCCATGACTTCATGCATTTACCCCATCGTGCACGTGACTTGTGCTTCCTTTTCATCTTTTTAAGTGGGCTCTGGGCACATCAACAGGTTCATTCCCTTACGGTGGAGTCCTACAAGGAACATTGAAGGAACATGCCTTCCGAAGCTTCTGGCGGTCTCTGTTTCTGTTTTGCACATCCGCGCATGCGCATGCAGACGCAATGCTGCCGAGCCTCGCAGGCCGTAATGAATTCGGCTAATCCAGGGAACCGGAAACATAAGGATTCCCAGCATGTGGCGTGAACGAGCCACGAGAAGGCCCTCTGTCATACATCGTGCTTGAGATTCGAGATAGGTCACGACGACAAATGTGTGTGTGTGTGTGTGTGCATATATATATATATACACAAATACATGTGCGCTTAAGTGTATGTATACATACGACGAAGTCTGATAGTCAAGACGTACAGTACCTGAGGGCCACTAGTTGCTTTGTGACAAAACAATCAATAACGTCACGGAGGCTGCCGAATTAAGCAAGCTAAGCTTCGTGCTCTGGCCAGCTCAGACAGAGACACAACTACGTCCGACGTTGCAGTCAACGTGGCAAGCCTTCCCTGCCCTCTATGGTTTTTCCTTCGTTAATCCTCCCAAAGCTAGACCGACCGCATCTCGAGCAAAGAGTGGGTCGACGGTTTGCTGCAGGATTTTGTGGAGTTGAAAAGCCAATGAGCAGTCCGATGAGTGTGCCATGCTGAACTTCAATTCCTTCTACCGGGTGACCGTGTCTTCTCGCCGGGGCAAGCTGGCTTATCCGTTGGCTACAGAGCTGTCCTGAAGGCTACAGGCCATCACACATCTTCGATGGGATCATCCGGCAAGGCCTTGATTCCCCACTCTCTTCAGACACATGCATGAGTCGCTGGTGTACAAGTCCTCCCTGCCGAAAGGAAATCTTATCCATAGACCCACAGAGTTCCGATGCGTAAGCTTCCGGCGAACTTCCAGCTGTCGGGCCTCAGCCAAGTTTCGGGCGAAGCAACTAGACCGATCTCGTGAACTATGGGCAATCACGCTCGACTTGTGATGTATTGCACGTCCACCCACAGATCTAGCTCGTGACCTTTGCAATGCATGTATTTTGCGGGCAACTGTCTGTTCTGTGTCCTAGAATGCCATGCACCGGCTGCCGTTGCTCGGGTTTCTGCGGATGCTTCTGGCCTTCCCAGATCTTGTAAGTACCTTCGACACCTGTCACCTCAGAAAATGAGACCCGAGCTTAGGTATTGAAAGGAACCCTTATAGAACCCTGAAAGGACCCTCAAGGAACCCTAGGACCCATTGGGTTAGTCCCAGATTTGATCGGTTTAGGGTCCAAGGATGAGTTGAGCTCCTGGCGTCGCAGTCGACTCGACGGGCTGGGAGGGCCGCTTGAACCCCGCACCCTGGACAGTTCTGAAACATTGCGGGTGCATTGTAGCTCAATGACAAAAACCAACAGCGGTGTGCGCAGAGGGAGTAAGGCACCATGAAGAAACGGCAGCAGCAGCAGTAGTAGCAGTAGCAGTAGCAGTAGCAGGAGCAGCAGGAGTGGGAGCCGTAGCTATAGCAGGTGGGAGGTATTAGGTAGTGGGTAGAAGCAGTAGCAGCAGCAGTAGTAGTTGTCGCAGTCGCAGAAGCGCCTGCAGATTAACCAGGCCAACTATGCCAACACTTCCGAGAACCTTATGGCTCCACATTGATGCCTGCGATGCGGTGCTGCTGAAAACTGAAGACCCCGAGCACTGCCTGCTTGAATACCCAGCCTCGAACAGGTAGTTCAAGCTCTAATGATTCTAATGATGATGCACTTGTGTTTTGTCATTGCCTAGAAGCGGTGCTTCTGCCACCAAGTACCCTCCACGAAGGGTCTTATCTTGCACCTTGCCTCCCTTAGAGTTGTAGTCTCCGCGCAGGATTGATACAAAGAGCTGCATTTCTGTCGTGACCATCGCTGCCATGAGGCAAAACTGCTCTCATGAACTTCAGGATCATTCCCACCCGCACCCTAAACCCTAAGCCCTGAACCCTAAAGCCTGAACCCTAAAGCCTGAACCCTAAACCCTGAACCCTAAACCCTGAACCCTAAACCCTAAACCCTGAACCCTAAACCCTAAAATAAACCACCAAAGCGCAGAAGGCGCCTGGGAGGACTGCGCGTCCACCGTACCGTGGAAGACGAACTCACCATCGACTCCCGAGCCTGAGACCGGTCACTACCCACAGGGGCCTTAATAATCAGAATAGAGTTTTGGGGGCCCAATATATACTATAATTATAATACCCCCCCCCCCCCCCCCAAGTACACCATATTTATTCTAAGAACACCTCCCCCCCCCCCGAAAAAAACAAAAAGTAGTTGGTAATCATTAATTTATGAGGCCCCTACATTAGGGAGGCCTGGAGGCCTTCGGCTCTCAGGAGGCCGCGATTCGGGTGCTGGCCCCTGGCTTCAAGCTTTTGGGACTCCTAGGTCCTAGGTCCTCAGATTATCTTCAAGAAATGGGAGCTTCCGAAAATGGGGGGCCCTTATATAGTACCCTAAATAGTAGGATCCCTATTATAAGGACCCCAAAACAAGGTACCCCTAATTTTCGGAAACTCCCAAATGAATCCCGTTATCAGGGCTCCCGGCTCATACCCATAAGTAGCTGCATCATGGGATGCGGAAGGTGATTGAGCTTGGGATGCTGGCCCCTGGCATAGGGCTTGCAGAGGGTTTGGGTGGATAAGGGTTTACAAGACTCAGGGTTAAGGACTTGGGCCCATTCTCGGGGTTTCAAGGATTATGATGAAGGGGCGTACGTGGACTAGGCTGATCGAGGCCAGGAACTTGGAAAGTTGCTTGAACGAAGTTACCTGTGTCCCGAAGCAAGATGCTTCTGAACAATTGCGACTGTCAAGCGCCGCTTTTCTAAATCGCATATGCCTCCAGGCTTAGTTGCAATGCTAGAAAGAACTTGTTGGTGCCGGCTGGTACCGAAGGCTTTCGATCTGGGAGCACGACATGCAACAAGAAGTAATGACTGATGAAGATTTAGAGTTTAAATGCTCGGGCTCCTAGCTGTGAGGCTTGGTTCGGGATGGCGTGAGTTTACGCGAACTGTGAAGAATCGGAAATCCATAACTACCTGAAGCCTGCTGACATGACAGAAACAACAACGATACGGATCTTCGGTATAGCTCTCTAGGCGGGGCTTTCCATATAATTACATAAGCTCGAATCAGTGAACCATAAACGTCTGAGCACGCAGAGGCATAAGTCAGGTCACTGTAGTTTCATGTGAGCGCTAGCCGTGAAGCAGTGATCAGTCTGGGCATTTTTGTAGCATGGGAGCCCGCAGTCAACTGAATTCAGCCCTTTGGAACAAGCCTTCCGGTCTGTCGGAAAGTCTTCGAATCCAAACACGCCACAATCCGCCCTGCACTACACGAAACCCTTTCACACTGATGCCCTGAGCCTCTCAGCCCTTAAACACGACAGCATTAAGGCTTCGAGCACGCAACGAACTCTGTACCCAACCCATACCCTAAAACCCTCCTGCATCTAAACCCCTTAACCCTTTCTGGCTCCTGCTGGATTGAAGGAGAAGGTGCACGAAAGGGAGCGTCGACCGCACGAGACTGGGTCCTCGCCAAGTTGCTTTGAAGTCTTGTCGCTGAGGATGCTTCTTTGAGGGCCCATAAAGGAGCCCTTAAAGGAGCCTTTTGAAGGAATCCCCTAAACCCTAAACCTCTTTGAGGGCTATAGACTATAGAAGCATGTTGTGGGGTTTGGGGCTTCGGCCTGCCTGAGGGGGGGGGGTGGCACAGCATGCACAGAGAGGAATGCGTTTATTGGACCGGACTGATCGGGAACTACAGGGGGTGGTTGGGGGTGGGCGGATCGGGCTGAGGGCAACACACCACAAAACTACACAAGTAATCGGCGGAAACTTCTGAGGTCCCAGCGGACAGCCGAACCACCGAGTGCTTCGGGACCCAACTTCACGAGGTGTGCGGTCAGCTCCTGAAGCAGGGTTTCGGGGCGTGATCGAATACGGAGCTTTGTAAGAGGGGGCAAGGGCTCCCAGGGTCTGGCTATCAACCAATATGATTGTGCGAACGATTGCTGTGCTTGTTGTCGTCAGTCTCGTCTTATGCTGAGAAACGCCGTGAATGGTGACGAGCACGAAAACGACGCGGTGCTAATTATGATGAGATGATGTTGCTCCGATGATGAAGACGATGGCAGGGAACACACGGCGGCGAGGACGATATCAACGACGACGGTGCTGCTGCAGGTGCAGGTGTCAGCATGCTGTGAGTGTTGCAGGTGTTCCTACGGCTTCGTACTTGTCTGCGGAGCGGCACCTTGTGGGAGTATTATGTATAGGAGCTCAAGTCCAGTTGATCATCGGTTTGGAAGCCTTTTTGCGCACATGAAGTTTCACAGCATTGTGGGCACTGGGGCTCGGTACAAAGCTTTTTCGAAACTCAAAACCGAACGGACGCAGGCGTGGAGGGCAAGACCCCGAGTGTGCCATGCCGGCAAGTGCGGTGAGCCGCACATGCAGTTACATGCTAATGTGACACTCACCTCTATACCGGAGTACAGCCAATAGTGCTTAAGCAAAGTGGAACCTGAAATGCTTGTTGTGCCTGCTGCCTTGCTCAATTGACTGTAAGGCCTCAAACAGAGAACGCGAAACCCCAAACACCGACTACTCCGCGGAGTCTCGGTCCGAACTTCCTAGTGCCCGAGTTGGCTAGGTCCTCCAGGCGGCGGGTGCGATGGCGCTGCACATCCCAGGTGGATGGACGGACCTGCTTTGGCTTGCGGACTTCGGGTTCCCGGCACCCATTGCTGGGTCTGGGAAAGCTTTGGGATGTTCAGGGTTTAGTATTCCGGTAAGGATCGGTTCATGCAGTACGAAACCGGAACAGCCGAGGTCCAAAGATTCCGGTCTTCAAAGCACTGCAGAACAAATCTGATCCTCCGCCCTCCAGCCGACACCCTGAGTGCAGCAATGCAATCATCCATGCACGCATGCATACATGCATGCATGCATTCATGATTTCATTAGTTAGTTCCTTTTCTCGTGACTGGACTGTTGTTCATTCCTTGCTTCTGTCCTTAAAAAATAGAAATTTCCATTGTTTCATGCAGCCCTTCATTCATTAGTTCATGTGTGCATGTATCCAGTAGTCCACTCAGTCATTCGTTCATGTATTTGATCAGCCCCTGGCTCTTTCATCCATCCATCCATCCATCCATCCATCCATCCATCCATCCCTTCATCCCTTCATCCCTTCATCCATCCTAACATCCATCCATGCCTGCATGTGCTCATGCATGTCATGTCATTTCATGTCGTGTCAGGCCGCGTCATGCCATGGCGTTCACTCATTTATTGTTCATCCATTCATCCGTTCATTCGATCATGCATTCAGTCAGTCATTTATGCACTCGGTCATCGTGGCATTCATACCTTCATTGATTCATGCATCCACAAATTGAGTTCGCTCTTTTACTCATGCATTCATGTATGCCTTCCGTTCGTACGTTGATTCCATTCAGAGACTCATCATTCATGCATTCAGTCAGTCATTTATTCACTCGGTCATTTTGCCTTTCCTGCCTTCATTGAACCATTCATTCACAGATTAAACTCGCTCTTTCATTCATGCATTCATTTATGCCTCCCGTTCGTTTGTTCGTTCATTCCACTGGCTGACTGATCTCATTTCCTTCCAATTGATTTCATGTCAGTTCTGTTATTTCGTTCGTGCACATGCGCATGAATATTTGGCTTCGCGCCGTCCACATGTTAACGTGTGTATGTGTGTAACGTGTGTGTGTATATATGTATGTACATACATAGATGCACACACACTTATTGCACATACAAACATACACATGCATATACATTCTATACATGTATGTGTATGTGTATACATACATGCATACATACATACATACATGCATGCATACATACATGCATACATACATACATGCATACATACATGCATGCATACACACACATATATATATATATATATATATATATATATATGTATGTGTATATATATATATATATATATACATATACATATATATATATATATATACACGGGTATATATGTACACACATGTCTGTATCTATATCGGTATATATGCAGATATACGTATTACATATGCCCGTACATGTAGATATAGATAAACATGTAGCTGTAGATGTGCACGTGTGTGCACACATGTCTGTGCCAGTCTACGCAAAGAATCATGAAAGGAGTTCGACGAGCTATGTGCATGTACCGAACGTCGGACATCTACAAGTCTTGACTCGAAAACCCCGGGAACAGTCTTATGTGGGACTGGTTTCCCAAAGAAACACATGCCGCCGCTGTCTGCTTTCTGGCCAGCTCAGACTCTGGCAGCGGCTGCTGGAAACAGATTTCAGCAAACTCGAACTAATTACAGAGCGTAATGGGGAATCATCGGAAAGCTGAGCTGCAGAACACCTGTCTTCAACGAGAGTTGCCCTGGGATTGAGAGGCCAGCCATGTTGAATGCGGACCTGGAGCGCAACAGTCAATGAGAAGAAGACACCCGCTATTCTGTCTGGAGACAACTTCTGAAAACCTGCCGATGGCTCTAGCTGCCAGCTGCTTCACCGATAGCTTCGCATCTCCACTCAACCGTAATTACTGGTTCAACACCTCGATGTTTTCCAGGGTTTGGGTCTTGCTGTGCCTGCTGCGCAGTTAAAACCTTTAAGGTGAGATTCTACAGGGACCCGACCCCGCTTCATTTGCATGGCAAAGGTTTATATACCGCCCAAACGAAGATTATTGGTGGATGTCCACATGCATGGAATTGGGCAGAGAAGTGAATGGCGTCCGTCACTGCGCGACCGGAAACCCCATGGTGCAGGAGCTGTCAGACCTTCCTAGGATTTATCTCCGTGACTTGCCCCTCCTGTAGGCCCCGGCGCGGCTGCAACGTCTGCATCGGGGCTCGATGTTGCAGAGCGGAAGGCTGGGGGCACGGGGTGGAGGTTGGCCTGCCATCGGCTTCAGGATGGATCTGGTTAATACAAGGGGATACCATGAAGGTTGCTATAGTACGAGGATTTCTCTACCAAAGGTCACTACCAGGGTCCGTTGGAAGCTTAAGAAGAAAATTGTCCATTGTTTGAGGCTTAATTGTAGCAAGCCTGAGGGTTCCGCTTTACTTGAAATCTCTGCTGATTCCCCTACATTGCGAGTTTCCGACAATAGGGGACCCTAATATAGTACCCTAAATAGTAGGATCCTCATCATAAGGCCGCCAAAATACAGCACCACTAATTTGCGGAAACTACCTAAAAGTATTCCCCATTTTAGAACCCTTATGGATCCCTTTTAGAAGCTCTTTAAGGGAACCCATAAGGTAATTACCCCTAATTTGCGGAAACTCCCACACGGAAGTCTTTCGGAGTTTTGTCCCGCACAGGATAGACAGTGCACGGCTTGCAGGGCCAGGTTGTCATGGGAATGAGAGAGATCTTTGTGGGTGGTCTTCGGAGCGGGGGCAAAGTTGGCGAGCTATTTGCTACTGGTTTCTCAGAACTCTTTGAATGACATTTGGACAAGTTTGGGGAGATGTTGTGTATATACATAAGTGGGAAGCTTCTCATGTTTACGCTATCAACTGGCTGCAGTCTGACTGACGACTCGCTTGTCACTGCTGCCATTGACTGCTCCTTTGGCATGGCTGCTTTCAAGCGGCAAACCCGTTCAAAACCCACTGAAACTAAATCTCTCAGCTAAGCCAACCCTAAAACATCAGTCAACGCCAATCGGGAACGGAAGAACTTTACGCGAACTAGAATCAAGGCTGTGGGATCTACCAAATTGCAAGGCAGTCATAAAGGAGTGCCTGTACTGCCCTCTCTCGAGACTCCCATACAGCTCGAGCTGATTCGCGGACATCACCCCGAGCATCCCCGAGCATTAAAACAAAACGTGCCGGGCTAACGTCAAGCAGTGATCGCACTTGGACAGACGTCGCCTGAGAATTTGATTCGGCTGGTTAGACAAGCACTGGAGCAACTACATATGCATTTGGTGTTCTAATTCTGTGGTTATTTTACTGCTGTTCGGCTGTTGCTATTGCTGCTGTTGTCGCCTCTGCTCTTCTTGCTTCTGCTACCTACAAAGAGCACTCAGGCTGCTTTTCCGAAGTCCGGTCAGAGCGCAGAAGCCATCGAAACCTACAAACATCGCATCCTCTGAACATATTCTACCATATTGTGCTCTCTCTCTCTCTCTCACACTCTCTCTCTCTCTCTCTCTCTCTCTCTCTCTCTATGTATATATATATATATATATATACACACGTATTTTCACTATTCTATACTATAGTATACTATATACACTATCATGCGGTATTATGCTATTCTCCTCTGGCACTCTAGGATTGGGTCACTGTCGGCTTCGGGAACTCGCGATGGGAAAGACGATGTTTTGGAGGTTGCATGCTGGCTGGGCTTCAGACGCAGCACCTTCGTTATCATGGCGTAAGTTTCGGGGTCTGAACATCCTAGGGTCATGGGGCTGAAGGGTTTCGGGGTGCATCCGAAGACGAGGGGTCTGGGGATTGAGACCCCGAAAAACGACGCGAAACTCCGGGGCTGCGGCCAGCTCCTCTGCAACGGGGGTGTCGACCTGTACAAGAATGAGTGCAGCAAAGTCTTTATGCACTTTTGTAGTGTGGTATATAGTGTAGTGTCTCACAGTATGTTTAGTATAGGTAATTATGGTATAGCATGTATAGCTTCTAGTATACTCTTTACTATATTCGAAAAAATCAACGCATAGTACAGTACAGAGAAGTCAAAGATGGGAGTATTGACATCGGAAAGATAGGTCTTTCCGGATTGCTCTACAAGAACCTCTTCTTGGACGCAGAAGAGCTAAACTATGACTCGGTGACTTGACTCATGCCAGAAATTACGCTACTCAGCAAAAGACACCGCCTCCTCCTAGGTTATAAGGGCCACCAAATTGTTCATGAATGGGAATAGGTACAAGTACCTTGATAAGGTAAAAAACAAGATCAAGGAAAAACCAATGAAGATGGAGGAAGTGCCCCAAATTCACATTCAAAAGAGCGGCGTCTTCTTTCCACCCTCGCCAGCTGCCACTGCTGATCCCACCTCACTGCACCACGCATTTGAGGAGTTTGGCGAGTAGAAATAGAGGGGGTTATAGGGCTTGGGCCTTAACGAGCCCACGTAGTAAATAAGATTAAGCTTCGAACTCACGAACGCGAAGCTTAAGACTTGACTTAAAGGGTTTAGGAAGAAAGTAGCTAAGCCACAGCCATGCAGAAATGTATTCCATAAACTCGAAATCGCGAAAGCCCTCCATCAAATCGGCAAGTGGGCGCTCCAGGGATGCGGCTCCAGGCGTCAGCCTCTGCCAAAGCCCCGGAAAAGGCGGCGAGGTCTGTGACCTGGGTTGAGGATGCCTTTGGGCAAGTGCAGGGCCTTGGTGATTCACAGATTTAGTCAGGAGCCTCTGTGGACTGAGAGTATCTGAGAGCGCTAGATCGCAATAGCTTCGTGTTCTTAGCCCAATCCCCATGCGTTTGCGGAAGTGGAGCCCTTAGGTGCTCTTGCATGGGGGCCGGCTACACCAGAATCACCACCTGAATCCTCGCTCTTTTTTGCTAAATCCCAGCGCGGTCCTCCACAAGATCTCACCCAACACCCGAAACTCTGCAACTCTACATATCCATTATGACATGATGAACTCCAACCGTTGTGCGGTGCTATCGACGCTTCGCAACCGGCCCTGAAGAGTGATATGGGGCCTTTATAATTAGGACAGGGTTTCGGGGCCCATTCTACTATACTTGTAACAGAGGAACCCCCCAAATAGTATAGGTAATCATCTAAACAGTGAGGGCCCTAACCTGAAACCCCGCTAAAGCCTAAACCCTAAACCTGAAATCTGGTCTCTACCAAGGCACAGAGCCGTAGAAGCGCGGAGCCTCGAAGCACTTCGGGTTGAGGCGGTGAAGGCTCACGTGGGGGATCACGGGAGTAAGGGGCTAAGGGTCCCTTTAAGGGATCTATAGGGGTACTATAGGGGTTTAGGGTTTACTTGGAGGATCATGGGACTTAGTAAGTAAGTTTATAAGTACCTTAAATTGGGGTCATAAGCAATTCTAGGTATAGTTACCCTAATTATCACCCTAGCTACTAAGCCCCATGACCCTTTCAGCATGTGCAAGTGTCAGGGTACCAGTGTTTACACCTTCGGGTTCGTGATATCTCGGCTTCCGATCATCATCTCCATAAATGGTTCTATATTCTATAGTTCTATAGAAGTGGAACCACCAATTTCTGTAGAAATCATGGATCTTCTAGAACCCCAGGCGGGGTGCTAAGAAACCAGACATACCTTTCGATCCCTGCGCATGTGAGTCTGAAGACACATGCCCGCATGTCGTCAGGAACTGTCATGCGC